>JAGTJL010000018.1:1200000-1641607 GCA_020746875.1 Rhexocercosporidium sp. MPI-PUGE-AT-0058
ATCGATGAACAGTGCCCAAGAAGGCTCGAGCCTACCTATCGTCTCTAACCTTGGTCGTCTTCTCGAGCTCAGATATTTCAGTCGAATCTGGGTTGTTCAAGAATTGATGTTATCTCGACAAGCAACTATTCGAATCGGGTCTTCAGAATACTTGGTCGATCACCAGACGAGCCGTAACATCGCAAAGAAAGATCCGACGCGGAGCTGGGATAGCACCGCAGCTCCTTGGTTTCAGCATGCAGGTCAGCGATATTTGACGGCAGAGGACCGGAACAGCCTGCTAGAAATGATGAAGTTAACTTGGAAATGCCATTCTACTGACCCAAGAGACAAGGTGTTTGGCATTCTTGGTCTTGACCATTGGGAGCCTCCCATAAGACCGGACTACTCAATTTCAGTGAAACATGCCTTCATCGGCATTTTCGCTCATTGTCTTATTAATTTGAGAGACACTCGGGTGCTTTCTTGGGCTTCTGGAATCTACAGATAGTCCGGTTGTCCCTCATGGATCCCAGCGTGGAATTCTCCAATGGCATTCGAGGCATCAGCGAATTCCACCAGTAATGACATTAGATAGTGGTCGTTGAAATGGCAAAGAGAGTTTGTGCATCAAATAGACCTATATTATTACCAGCGGTATAAACTTCGGTGCAGTCGTGCGACTCCTAAATACAGGGACTACTCCTAACGATACTGGCTACAAGAAGATTTTGAAGCACGCAAAGCTAAGGGCGATTGGAATAAAATTAAATTCTCAGTAGTATAGTTCCTACCTATTGTGACGGGTCTAGAGAAATCCGAACAAGGACTATTCAGTTTTAATATTAACGTTGAAAAGTACCTTGGCGATATACTTGGAGTCAATAAGAGCATCGAAAGATCAGAAGAGAGGCCTTAGTATGAAAAAGCTACTATTTCTGCTGGTTTTGGGGCTTCTACATGTTTACATGCATCGCATGCGCATGCGCATGCGCATGTACGATCTACAACACATACGTGATGAGCCTCGGGGCTCAGAATGTCTGATAACTTTATCGAGATACGTCTGGGAAACGATATCTGGCCGCACAAAGTCGGACTCCTCTGGCTTTCAAAACAAAACCGTAGAGTTAAAGTTGCGTTCGAATGGTGGCGCGGCGAAGATGCTGAATTTAAACCGATAGGA
The DNA here is from genome assembly GCA_020746875.1 of Rhexocercosporidium sp. MPI-PUGE-AT-0058. NCBI lineage: Eukaryota > Fungi > Ascomycota > Leotiomycetes > Helotiales > Rhexocercosporidium > Rhexocercosporidium sp. MPI-PUGE-AT-0058. The sequence continues at coordinate 1,201,166 of JAGTJL010000018.1, forward strand.
GGCGAGGAACCGCACGAGTCAGTAAATGAAATATATATTAGAGCACAGGTGGACCGCCTCCTCTCTATCATAAAGTCCTCTCTGGACCGGTTGAATCTTTTTAGGCTGAGGGAGATGATAAAAGCTGAAGAAAAGTCTGGAAAACTTACCTCATCCTCTTCGCGCGAAACTTTCGCAAAGACACAGGGTCAGTCTTGGTCGATCCCATGTCTGCCCAGTGGAATAGCTCGGATCGAACAAGAATTCAAATTTGACGGAAATACTTATCAGGTTGAGATAAGATAAGTGAAATTGCGCCCTCGATTTCATCGACAGAATGCGAGGATGGGGCTACATGAGAAGACAACCTGCAGTCACTATCTTTTGTCTCATCTACAAAGTATGTGGATCCATCGAACCTCCCTCCCTTCCTCTTTCCTTCCTCTTTCCTTCCTCCTTCCTTCCCTCATCACCACGGCCCGAGCTTAATATCTATATGCGAGTAGCGCAAAGCCCTATCTTTCCTGCATGGACCAATCTGGAGAGGTGGAAGGAGGTCACAGCAGAGGCTATTGCAAAACCTAACCACATATAGCCTATGTAGATGTGATATTTCTCTTTGTGAACGCCTTCTCTTTTGCATCTTACACGGGCTGTCGACCCGCCGAGTTCGTCCGCTCCTCGAAGGGCAAAGCCAGCGAAGACCCTCTTGGGGAAGCAGAAGAGACTATCAAGCATAGACGACCGACAGAGAGAGGAGATAAACATGACGACAAGGGTGCCAACGCTGACGATGGCCTGGAGCACGACGATGATAGCGATGCTGGTGGTGGCCCTGAGTACGACGATGGCATCCTCTTCGACTCTGATGATGACGACGTTGGCCTCTATAACGAAGGCACAGACCAGAGCGCCGACGGCGATAGCGGATGGAGTAGTGATAGGACCGATGATGGGATCACCCGGGCCTTCACGCACATGAGCATTCGCTGCGACCCAGGCGCTCCAAAAGAGGTACCCAACGAGGTGATGGAGGGTGGGCCTCTTCGCAGCGGATCCAGAGATTGTAGACCTCGAGCGACGATTTAAGGCCTTATCAACCGAGATTAAGTGGGAGCACAAGTTCATTAAGCGGGCGCCGAAGGAGAAGCGAAAAGAGCACGAAGACCTTCGCAAGCAACTCACGAATGCGAAGAAAGCTTGAGAACCGAGATCGAAGACGCATACCGGCAGGATTGCTTCTTTCAGATTCATAATAAAATGATGAAGCGGCAACTGTAGAGGCACCTGGACAAGACTAAGGACGCTGAGGATACATTGATGCAAAGGATGTCGAGCCAATTATTGACTGGAACCCCGCCATCGACACGCTCTACCTCCCGGATTTCCACCTCCCAGACCAGTACACTATTAACATTACACGCGAATTCGCCGAGCAGAGCGGCAGCTACATCATCTACGTCAAAACCGATCGTTTGAAGCGCGGCTACTTTGAGGGAGGATCTGGTCAAGCGACTACGCAAATTGCGGCCGTCTGACAATTCCGAACTCCGCAAGCACCGCCATCCTCTCATGGGATGGGAAAAAGCCTTTCCAATATCGACACCCCAACCGGATTGGCTATTACTTCAAAGGTCGGGGGTGGGCAATATGGGGAGGCGTTTGGGGAATCGCTTGACTGGGCCAGCGACCTCACTAGCGCATGCGAAAATCATCATCAAGCATGAATAATTAATGACTCTTTTCGTTTTCATGCCCTACGAACCTTTGACTTTTGTTTAGGGCGGGAAGTCGTTCTCGCTCCATTAGCAGGGGTAGAGAGAGGTAGATGAAGGAATTCATTCTGGACACCGAATGTCACCTAATCCAGCCTCGACCATTCATTGCTACCAAAAATCCAGTTGATCTCTCCCTAAAATCGAGACACTCTTCGCACACCGACTTTTGATCCCGCCCTAACAAGAGTTATTTTCAAACCCCCGACTCAAGTGTTCCCACACCAGCACGCTGTGGCTGTTCCAATCCCGCCCTAATCCAGGGGGTTAACCTAACCCTCTTTCTAGGCACCGAAATCCAGCAACTCACGCCCTTGACGAAGTATTCGTGTGAGAATTCTTCCTATCTTCAACTTGATGAAATCAATCACGTTACCTGATTGAATCCTCTCGGCCGCCCGCCCCTTCTCTGCCGGATTGAGCGACTTGACAGCGCTCATCACGTGCATGTATTTCTCGCATAATCACGTGGCGTCTTATTAAAAGATTATTATCAATACGGCCTATGTGAAAATAAAATTCTAGTATATTTTTTAGGTGAAGAAGGGTTTGACATTGATGTAGCACTGGCTGACGGACTGACTGACTGACTGACTGACTGACGGACTGACGGATTGATTGACTGGCTGGGCTGGCGGCCCCTGAAATGAGAAATGGGAATAGAAATCGGAAACAGAAACAGGACAGGCACGGTGGAAGTTGTGTAAGACATGTCACGTGGACATTCTTTCTTGATTGTAGCTGGAGTCAATCTTCCTTCAAATACTACTACTATCCCCCCCCCCTTGTATAATGTTATTCGGCGGAGATGTGTGGGTAGCTGGCAAGGGTGTTTGACCAGTGAAATTAACTGCTTTCGGCTCTAGAAGTTTCTACTTGCACCCCTTGATGTGATAACATGACACTTTGCCGAGACTATGGCAAGGCTCTGACAAGGCTCTCTAGCCAGTCAGAGGTGCTGTTTCCTGGATCCGACCCACACATCTCCGCCGAATAACATTATACAAGGGGGGGATAGTAGTGATAAGCTCAAACGAGGCGGTACAACGACGAGCTGACCTCTCAGGGACCAGGTTGAGCGCCTCGGCAGCGGAACGGACACTAATTAGCTCGCTTAAACAAGCCACCACTCCTTGGGCGCGATTATTCCATTCGCTGTGGCCCAGGGGACAGAATGGAGCCTCAGCCAGCGGAGTCGAGAATTCAATTGTTTCTTAAATAATGATCATCGACCAACTTCCATTCACTCCTTTCATCCATCTCTCATCTCAAATCCAACAAGGCACAAATGAACCTTTTGCGACCGACCAGTGACCCTACTTCTCACAACAAGTGCCTTACGTACATAAACGACACCCACCTAGTAGCCTTGCACTCATAGTCGACCCAATGACTGGACAGAATCTTTTCTTCGTTGGTACACGCTCAGGCAACGACTCAGAGTCCCTTGACCTCGTGAATCTTCCACCCAATCCACCCAATCATAGCGGCTGTGGCATGCCTCTCGCAGAGTCCCTGACATTGAATCTCCCATCCAGCCCCCCCCATCATCTTGATTGTGGCCCACCTCTCACACAACCCTGTCTTCGCTTTGAAGAGCCGTGCTTCACGCCTCGCTGGTCACGTGATCTGGCGTGGGGTCCCAATGCCGAGGATGGCTGGCTTCCTTTTGGCGCACCAGCCGGCCTTGGAGAGTGGGGATTCGGCAAACCTGTGCTAGGGCTGAGCTTTGGAAACAACGACATTTACGACGGACAGGGCCAAGGCTGTACAAATGGCCGTCCTGCAGAATTTGGGGACTGGCGCCATGATTTCGAGCAAGGCGCCATAGGAGAACAGTGGTATGTACACAGTATTTACCTCCTGTATTTGTGCCAATAGCTACTGACAGATGTGCAGGAATGCTGAAATCAGGGTTCAGGATACACCGCTTCAATCAGTGTATCCGACTTCGCAAGGCATCGATAACCCCGACACTACGATAAAATCCGCTCTTCATCACCGAGTCGAGAGCTACGGAGCAAATTCTTGCCACGAATGTTCCCTCCAATTTCCGCATATATCTGCACTCAACACTCACGCCAAACAAACTCAACACGCACCGTACGCATGCAACTGCGGTGGCACCTTTGCCAGATTCGATATCCTAGATCGCCATCTTCGGACATCCAACCCCCAGAAATTCTATCCATGCCTATTCTGCTCCAAGCACTCTGGGCAAGGATCTTTCAAGCGCCTAGATAATCTCACGCAGCATCTTCGGGGATACCACAATCACGAGATTTCTGTCGAGTCGCCCGATCATCCGCAACCATTGGCGCTGTTTTGTTGTCCCCACGAAGACTGTCTTTATCACCACGACGGGTTCGGTGCTCAGAAGGATTTCACAAAGCATTTGCGCGAGGTTCACGACGAGAGTTTATACCCCTGTGATATTTCGGGTTGTGATAGAATTGGTGGCAGAGGGTTCTTTAGAAAGAGAGATCTGATGAAGCACCAAAGAGGTCATCTTGATGAGGATTCAGACTCTGCGTTGCACGTATCATGAATTTCAGCGTCACAAAAGTCAACTTGTAATTTCCTTTCACGTGTGTACTATCCGATAGCGTTGCCTAGGGAATCGTTCTACTGTCTGTATCTTTGAAAAGTTGTAGATACGGAGCTTAGTCAGCCTCCCTCCCATCCCAGGCAGCGCTATCAACTAGTCACATAAGTCAGACACGGCAGAGCAGCCTGAGAATGCACTTAGAGACCATTTTAGCTCCCAAAGGGGCTCGTTCTGGGGCTCCCTTGATGCTCGGTTACACTTTCCTCGTCCATCTGGATATCGAAAGAGACAACCCAAGATTCCTCGTACGCGCAACATCACTACCATGAACAACTCTGATCCTCCTTCAAACAAACCCGCCAAGAACTCGCGCCTGTTCCCACTCTTCCACGCTCAAGTCTCTCTAGTCCTCAGAAGCTGCGCACTTGGTGTGCCGGTCGCGAGTATCTCAGTGGGGATAGCAACGATGGCGACAAAGGCAACGGAATCATCAGCCCTAGTGCTGGAACAGGAAGGGTGGTAGCAGATACAAGCGCAGAGAAAGACGAAGCCCAGAGTACTTCTGCCGATGTATTTTCAACAAGGACTGCAGTTGTAGAGGCAAGGGGGGAGGTGGAGGTGGGAAGGATCGCGATGGAGGTGCTGGTGGACTTTGAGGCAAAGAGAGATACAGGAGATTCCGGAACTCATTCCGCAGAGGCAGGAGATTCTCCAGTCAGTTCCGCAGACGCTTGCGCGGACATTTCTGCAGTCGATGCCACGCATGATTCCGCAGAAGCGAAGGCAACGGTAGAAGCAGAGACAATTGATGATACCAGAATCAATACCAGTAGCGCACCGAGTGTAAAAGCGGGCGAAGGCATGGGGAGATGCTGAGGACAAAGATGGACAAAGTCGAAAGCGAAGGAAAATTGAGAAGTGTGAGACTCTTCCCGCAGCTGTACTAGAAGATATTGGTCAGATGGTCGGCTTTGGGGGAACTGGTCAACTGTTTGAGTATAAATCAGATTTGGTGTTCAAGATTGTATGGGTTCCCTATCTCCCTACCCTACCCTTCTTGGTTTTATTGCTTTTGTTTTCACAAGGGCTTTTTTGTAAAACCTTGTCTGCTGACTCTGATTCCTAGTACGTGGATGCGACAACACTCCTCAATGAATTACGGACATATTCTCGACTTGCTGCCTCCTCATCCCCTCACCCTATTTCCCACGTCGTCGAAGGCGTCCTCTTACCACAACCGTTTCTCGATAAACAAAGAACCCTCGGAAGCAAGTATGATACTCGGCAATTCACCCTATACCGCTATGGTCTTGTTCTTTAGCAATTGAAAGGTCCTCTTTTGTGTGATTTTCTAGAACAGGATTCTATTAGGAGATACCAAGTCGATACTTTACACCAAGAAATCAGATCGGCAGTTCAAAGAATGCATGAGCAAGGTGTCAGTCATAGGGATATTAAGAGCAATAACATCATGTTTCGTACCCAGGATATCAGACCCAGTCTCCATTCTCAAACCTCACCCTCTCGCCCTCGGACTCTCTTACATATTGGACAGGACTAAAATCGTATTACCAAGGCATGTGAAGATGCAAAAGACTAGTAAATCTTTGATTTTGGACGGGCCGTCTTTCGTTCTGATTGTTTATATGAAAATTGGAAGGAGTAGTGTTGGGTTGAACTAGTCAATATCGACGACATGTTCAGACCAAGAAGAGCCCAGATTGTAAGTGGCTGATGATATACCACCACCGACGAGTACTGGTTTTACGATGTAGGCTGTCGACTTATCAGGTCAATACCTCAATTCCAAAGTCGACTCAGTCGCCCACGATATAGCCGCAGACGTTGACTCTCTTGATAATTGTTGCCTTGATGGCTCCCATTATAATAACCAAGAGACTCTACTTTCTATCCTCCGCGCCGCCGAGGCCCTCCCTAGATCCGCTTCTCCTCTCGTTCGTCTACTAATACCACGAATCCTCTCGCCCAGTCTCGATCTGATCGAAACTATCGTCAACATTTTCTGCAAAGCCAACAAGCCTAGACAGGCTCTTAGTTACCTCGCCAATCAAATCAAGGCGTGCCACCAGCAATCACAGACCTGCCATGACCGCTCAAATGAACCATCGTTCATGTTCCTTCATTTCAAAAAACTACACGTCGCGAGAAAGCACTACTATCTTTCATACCGCCACATCACAGCCCTTCAAACCTTGCTCCCTATTCTCGAGGATCGTTTGGGTCCCATGGATATCCAGAATTTAGAAATCAAGCGCGAACTATCACTTGTTATGTTCGACAGAGGTGACAAAGAGCATGCTAGGCTTTTGTATCAAGAAGCTGTCATGATATCGGAAGAGAGGAACGGAGTGGGAAATAATCCGAGTGAAGAAAAGCATGGTACAGATCGTATGAGTGGAGGAGTCGGGGACAAGTGGAGTCATTCACAAGTCAAGGATCATGACAATGAGTCTCTGACAAGGTGGACGATGGTGATAAAAAGCACGCTGCGGGCATGGGACAAGAGGCTCACCGAACGGGAGGAGGTTATTAGGAAGAGGGCTGCACTCTTGACTATGTGAGAGGGGGGCAGAGGGTGGTTGTTCCCTTACGAGTTCTAAATGGCAAGCCAAACTATCACTCGTGATCCGCCTAGTTTGCCGTCTTATCCCTGGTCCAGCTGTTCCTAGTCATTATCCTGCATCGCTAAGCTTAAGCTGCCACGAGATAACTTAATAGAACCAGAAGGGCTTGCACTTCTTCTCCTTGAACAGTTCGCCGTGCATCGCGCCATGGATATATCCATCACCAACCACCACCCAATCATCACCGCTCCGCCTGATTACAAGCGGTAACGCACCTCCCTCAAGCAGAGCGATCGAATCTCCAGCCCGAGCTCCACTGTGAACCAAGCCCAGGAATTCTTTCTTCGTTCTAATCAACTTCCGAAAGATCCTAACCTGACAGGCAGTGAAGACCTTCGAGTCCCAAAGCTCATTGTCAAGAACTGGTCTCGGAGGTACCCTCGTAGAATAACAGGAAGCAAATGGATCATTCTGAACAGAGAGCGTGATGAGATCTTTGTCGAATTCTTCGTATTGCTTCTCTGAATCATCGAGCAAGGCGCTCAGGTTTCCCATCGTCATCGTTTCGTAGAGTGCCGTGAACATCTTCTCACCCGTGGGCGAGTATTTCTTCTTCTTGGGATAGCGCGCAATGTCGTATCGCCAGTGAAACATCCGCTTCAGTCCGTTGGTCGTGGTATGGTGATCGGGTTGGATGGCTCCGTCGACTTTGATCGCGTCGATGATCATGCTAGAGAGCGGGAGCCGGACTCGGTTGTTTGAGATGTCGAATCGCGGAGAAGCGAGTGACTCCTTCGTCGCGTTGAAGAGAACTTCACAAGGTCCGTGGATGCCTTCTTCCGGTCGAGTGTATACCACAGTATTTGGTTTATGCACACGCCAGTCCGGAACCCAGGATGGAAGATCACAAGCGCGGCCCGAGGTATACGATGCCAGTGCGGAGAGGATATCCAGATTGCGGTACTTTCGCAGCACTTTCGCTGCGAAATTGGTGTATGCAGCCTCAACGCTCTTTTCATATTCGAATCTGATATCCAGCCCTCCCGGTCCAGCATCAGATGAGAGTCCACAGAGTGCATATATCTTATCATGGCCCAGGGTAGCTTCTGCCATCCAATGCATAATTACCAGTGACAGGAGTGGCTTCTTCTTTCCTTGTTTCTGAGAGATGCGTTCCGCCCATACCGTGCCGAAATGCGATGGGAACCCTTTGTACAGATTCAAACCAAGCACCAGCGAGAGTGCTAGAGCGACGTCTTTCATACTCAGCACGTATGGACCGCACTGCATGATCGCATCAGTTGCCACTGCAGCTTCTTGAATTATCCAGATACGTCTCGCCCAAGAGCTATTGAGGAAGTGCGACAAGGTCGTATACCCCCTCTCCCACTTCCACGGAACCCCACAGGTTCTGGGATTGTCTTGTGAGAGGTTGTAGTACCGACTATCGTTATCATTTCTTCTCTCCGCTCTTGGTAACCCGAAATACGAGGACCAGATCTCATCCGAGCATTAAGCAAAAGGAATTTAGAAAGGCACGTACAGAAGATCGTCAAGCTGGCCAGATATGGCTTATCGGAGGCGCCGTACAAAATGACCAGATTCGATTCCTAATTATAATTAACGACGAAGGCAAAGTCCGACGAAAAACAAAGCCGTTAATTTTAAGGAAGGCGAAGGTCATGAGCTATAAGGACCTTAAAGAAGCACGTGTAAAGCGTGCCGAAAAAGATACTGCCAAAAAAGCTAAAGGTAAGGGTAAACGCAGCCGCAAGCGTCGAAGTGCTACACCAGAAGCAAATGCTGCTATTCCGGTAAAAACGAAGCGTGGTCGAAAGCAGAAAAGTAATCTGCCAGAAGCAGATGCGTCAGAGCAAAGTATTAAGGTAGCGCGGATGAGCGAAGCGCTCTTGCCAGAGACAGCGAGAGCCTCAGTGGTGCAGACTACTAGAACGCCTGCTACGGAAGATAATATTATGCGAAAACCATGGAGAGCCCCAGAGGCGCATATATACTAGCGGAAGATGCGGATAATGAGACTGCTATACAGACAGAAAACTAATAGATTGGCCTTCTGTTGAATGTAGATGGAGGCAGCCCGCGCTGGCTTCGCGACTGCTTTATTGTATGGGGAATTGTCGTTCTTCGTTGATCTTTTGGCGCAGTAATAATAATGGCCGGATGGATGTTATCACCTTAAGTGCGACAAACACAGCCCTTCAGGCTGTGCCGCCTGTAGCGACACGCTAAGTGGCCCCGCATTACAGGGCATATTGGCGCTAGTGCGGGATGTCAACAAAGACGTAAACAAAGCCTCTATCCCTACTAAAATCCCCATATTTTGACAGCATTCACGATGCCCACTACTGAAGTTCAAGATCCTACTGATGCGGGAACCCTCCGACCGAACGAAAAGCCCTTGGCCGCTAAAGGGACGCATTTTGAGCCTATGGAACTACCTGATTTTGACCTAGAGCTGCACTTACCTGAGGATGTCAGTCCGGACGATCCAATTACTCTTTTTACACAATATTATACGCCAGAAATCGTTGATCGAATAATTGAAGCAACAAATGCTTATAAGAGAGATATTCCCCCAGATACAGTCAAATCCCGTGCTTCTAAATGATACCCTACGACCCGCAAAGAGCTCTACTTGTTTCTAGCCTTTTGTATCTATATGACGATAGTTCCTATAAACAAAATATCAGACTACTAGAGTACTTATCCTATTACTCCTTTCCACTCAATTACCAAGTGTTTCTCCCGGGACAAGTTTCAAGAGCTCCGATTGCGATTCAGGATTTATATGCCTAGCGTTGAAAATACATACGAAAAGGTATGATAACTCCACTAATTATTAATGAAATTCGCTGATTTTTAAAATAAGTAGAACCCCTTAACACGCACATTCAAGAGACCAACTGCCGGCTTTGGATCCCTAGTAGAGACCTAGCTGTAGACGAAGCAATTCAGCGATATCAAGGCCGGTCTAAGGAAAAAACGACTATTCCAAATAAGCCTACTCCAACAGGACTAAAGATATAGGTAGTGGCACAACGTGGTTTCTTCCTCCGATAGGTCTTCCATAAGCCAGGAAGAGGGAATGGACCTATCGGTATTTCTCAGCCAAAGAACCTCAACAAGACGCAGTCTGTGGTACCATATCTTTTAAAATTATTACCGAAAAGAGCATATCATGTTTATGTCGACAACCTCTTTACAAATATGAAGCTTTTTGAGCACCTACGGAAGCTAGGCTTTAGAGCTACTGGCACAGCAAGAACCTCTTCTGGAATCCTTCAAGATCTTGTTGATTTGAAGAAAGGAGATCACGGGACAAATGCTATGCCATAGGGGACCGTATATACCTTCCCTACGGAGTCGAATATGGTCAATCAAACTGGGTTTAAGGATAGCGCCTTTGCTCTTGCTATATCGACAGTTTAGAACGGAATCAAGAAGGTATTACGCCTACGCAGACGGCCTAAGGAAACAGCCTCAAATGCTCGTACATCCCGTGTTCCCTTTGGAAATCAAGCTACCAAAAAGCTTTGGATTCCACAGCTCTACGACGCCTACAACTATAATATGGGAGCTGTTGATCTAGGAGACCAATTGCATGCATATAACAAAGGAAAGAGACGCCTTCGCCGCGGACCAGTACAAGGTCTTATGCAATTTATGCTATTAGTTGTACTCTCTAACTGCTTCTTAATCTGTTATCATTTTGACTACGAAGGAGAGCGCTCTATTAAGCTCCTTAGTCAAGACGATTTCAGAATACAGCTTATTAAGGCATTAATAGCCATAGGAAAGGATGCACCCGGATGTCGAAAACGCAGCAATTCACGTATCTCTGAAGACCAAATTGAGGTGCCAGCACACCGCCATGAGCTAATCAAGATATCTACAAGAGCAGACTGTGCTACGTGTAAAAGAGGTAGGATTTAGGACCGTCCCCGGAAGCGTGTTGCCTTGCAGGAAATTGCTCTGAATACTAGCCGTACTAGCCGCCGAAATGCGTCTTGGTATGGCTGTAAACAGTGCCAACTGTGGTTTTGTGACAATCAACGTTGCTTTAATATATATCATAAAAGATAATTAATCAATAGCTGCTCAAAAGACTGATTTTATATGGTAAATGAGGGGGTTTTAGCAGGCCTGAATTTTAGTGAGGCTCGCTTAATTAGCGAGGAGCTACAGGCTGTCCTACAGGCTCTTACAGGGTGTGTCGCGAGTCGCACTTAAGGTGATAGTCAAGAAAATAGAAATAGAGGTTGGCCTTGGTCTTACTTTCCCTCAGCCTTGCTTGTCGTGTCTGTGTTTGATTTGCCCCTTGGTCGTATACTATCGTGTCATCCGGCGTGCTTGTAGTCGCTGCCACGCTATACCATCCTTTGAACTGCTATTGAGGTCTTCGGAGTGTCATCGCAGTCTCGTCGTGCTGCTTCGACTTCGGATATCTTTGCACTCGAGCCGGACATGCCATTGAAACTGAACTGTAAAATCGGTGACGGTCACGTCGTCCAAGTACGCAACGTAGGGATCTCCGATAGCGGCGATAAAAGAGCGGATTCCCTAGCAGACCAGAGCTGAGAATCTTGGAGGTTCATCGTGTTGGGTAGAAGGTGGTGTTTCTTGTGAGTTGGGAAAGAGCCATTAAGGTATGCAGAAGGGGGCAGCCAAACATGGAGATAGGGAGAAATGAGTTCAAACAAGAACAAATTCCTTCCATTCGTAACAATCAAACACAGTTGTAAAGAACCCTTGAAAACTTGGATCGTCTTTCGTAACTCCTAAGCCGACTCGTCTCCACTTGTCCGCCTCATCCTCATCTGGGACAAGGAGCAGAAAATATACTGATTTAGTTGGCAGCCGCCCGTCATAGATGTACTCTCCGATCCAAACGGCCAAGCACTCGTCTAGTATCAACTCCAAATCACCGTCATCACAGAGACCCATTGCGAAGTGCTTGCCAACTGTATCGAAAATTCTCAACCGGTAACGGGCGGCGGGAAATCCAATCGTATAGTATTCAGCCTCGATCTTCCATTTTTCCGGGATCAAACCGATAGTCGACTCTTTGGATTCGCATCGCACGTTTTTGCTCAGGGCTCTCAAGGTTATGGAACCTCTCAAGATAGCTCCAAACTTGTTAGATCCATGAGGCTCAACTCTCTGACGTATGATCGAAGCATCGTTAGTGGAGAAAGTGCGTTCGTCCTCGTAGGGTGCGAAGATAACAGCTCCATCAACAGCTGCCCAGGACCAACTTGGAGCCCGATAGGTATCTGCTTCTCTGGGATAGGAAGGGTAAGTGCGGCCACCACTCTGACGCCTATCCTTTAGCCATAGTAGACTTTGCGAGTCCTCTGCCCACAGTCCAGCCATATAATTGTATCCCGTTATCGTACTAAACACTGAGGCCAAGGCCGATATTGCCGGAAGTCGATCTGAAGATCGGCTCAAGGAGCGGCGAGTGTACTGCCGTACTAGTCTGTACCACACTGCAAATGCTCCGTTGCTTGGAGAATGCGGATCTCGATCCATGTGCTGTAACACACGCTTGAAGTCATCACCTTCATAATTTGACAGGGAGCGCGAATCCACGGGATCAATATGCTCCGTCGCACTTCCTTCTCGCGCGGAGCAAGTCTTGCACTCCCAGAACATCTCATGTGAGCTAAAATGCAGTATTCTAGTCGATAGAAGCCGTTCTTGTAATGTCCAACCCCGTTGACTGAGTGCCGCAGTCTCGAAGATCTTCCTGCGACCGAATTCCTCTCTCGGACGAATGTAGACATTAGAGGTCTCGGAAAGCCTCAGAACTTGCGTCTTAGGACGCGAGTGAAGGAAACCCTCACTACTTCCTGATGCAGACAAAGCGGAAATAGTGAGATAAGCATTCTCATAATATTCTCCCATTCGGACACACTCGGTGGCCCAGTCATCTTCATCATCTTGGATAATGCACAGGGAATCAACCCAAAGGAAATCAATACCCAGAGCCCGTGTAACAGAGATTGCATCTTGAAAAGTCTTCGGGAGATCACCATATTTGATGCCTTTTTCGTGGCATTGAAAATTCGCCTTTGTGGTTTTGACAGCCCTATCTTGTCCCCAACAATATGAAAGTGCTGCGTAGGCAGCTTTTTTGCGTTTTGTACAGAGGATTGGACAAGTTGCACTAATATCGAGAAGTCGAGTTGGAACTGAAATGTTTTTGCTCTGTTTGCACCTTTTGTGTTCGATGGTGCAACTTGCAAGCCAGCTTCGTGCGACATTAAGGCATCCAACCTCAAATGGATCTGGCCAGATATTACGGAGGAAGATGTGATTGATGGCATCTTCGTGGTTCCCTAAAGCACATTAGATATCAATCTCCGAGGTAGTTCCCTCTGCATACCTCGTTCTGTGAATAATTCGAAAGGAGTTGCTGGATACCCTGCGTACTTGTACCACAAATTACAGGTCTCTGGATCGATTGTTAGGTCAGCGGAGCAGAAAGTGTCCACCTTCCTAATATTGGCAACGAAGAACTCGCACAGTGGACATCCCAGCGTGGCGCTTTCTTTCAGTATAGGGTATCGATGATGGCCAAATCCATACGAGCTAGAAGTGTCGATTTTCTGGCACATTATACAACGGCCAGTAGGGTCGCTCCCGAAGGAAAATCTGAATCGCCACTTCATTGGGAACACTTTCCAGGCTGTACCAAGTATACCTGCATTCGGTGTGCTGTTTAAAGCTGCAGAACGGCTCAACTTTTTCTCGTCATCCTTCCAGGGCCGTGGTTCTGTCTTGAATGTAAGAGGTGGATAATTTGGCTCTCCTTTAGTTAGGGATTTGAATTTATCAGGCCGAGGAGGATCTTCATCGTCGAAGATGTAGTCGTCCCAGTTAGGGTCCACCACGTCTCGTCTCAATCCTATGGTGGTGAAAATATAATGCAACATTTGTGAGGATCGTTGAAAGACGTAATGCGAAAGGCTCGATAACTATCTTCAATTCAAAGGTCGGGGTGAGGCTGTCGTGGTTGTCTTGCGTGGACCTTTTGGCTACTACTTGTGCAAGCCTCCGCTGAGATAGAAAGCCTATGATCCTCTGATAAGGGTCAAATGATTTTGTAATAGAAACACAAGTGGTGGCAGATTAAATTAGAAAGTGAAGATTCCCGAGAGTAAGGCTACGGTAAAGTTGAGAAGAAGGATTAATTGCACAGCCACACCACCAACATCACCCGATTCTGATTACGTACTCTGCCCACCAATCACAACGGGAGGCTGCTGGAGAGTGCATAAGTCGCTTCTTATTGGATCAATTATTTAATACTAGTGGCATTAAGCATTATCGAGTGTACTAAGGCGAGCCGATTTGAAATCCGTCCATTTTGCCGATTGGCTTAACACACGAGCTCAGGAATACCAAAATCTAGAACACTAAAGATACTTACTTTATTATAATAATTTCTATTAAATTGAAGTATTAATTATGAAACTCGTTTCCACCTTCACATTTTAAAATGAGAGTATTAATAACTGCTTACTTAACAACTAATGCCTGAATTCTCTCTTAAGGGAAATTATCCTACTTTGCTTTTTACGCTCTTTCGGTCTATTCTATAGTATAAGGAGCATTTTAATCTTTTATAATTGCTATTTGGATTGGCATTTAAACTCTTTTAATTGCGTTTATATTAGTAGAATTATTAATATACTTTAATAAAGGAATTCCTGCTTTCTTAAGCTTTCGTTAAGTCTATTTACTTAAGTGTGAAGGAGTACCATCTTATTGGAAAAGATACGGAAGTTAATCGCTTTTAAAAGTATTAGGATCGTGACGTTAAACTATAAGCTCTTTTCAAAAAGGAATTAAATAAGGCTTAAGCACTTCGTAAGTATAACGCAAGTTATTAACTCCTTTACGAGACAGCCCTTTCTTGAATTTATACGACTCTTAATAGACTTCTTATAAAGCTCTCTTTTTTGGCTATTTTCGCTTTAATACATCCTACTTCTTTTCTTTTTCTCTTTCTTGTGTATTAAATAACTCGTGGCATTTAGCTTTTCATTCTTTATTGTTGATTTAATCCATTCGCTTTTGATTATCTTCCTTTTATTAATTGGTTTCGGGGTAGTAAATATAATAAGGGCCTTTGTAGTTGTACGTAAAGCATCCCCAAAACATTGCTTTTGAGTAGTTGTTATACCACCGTTTAATGCAATTAGGATAATATTATTCTACATCCCTTTTTAATCGAGAAATCCTTTGTATTTTACGTTTTATTAAGACGATTATTAAAGCCTCGTCTAAGAAGATAACTTTTCGCTACTCTTTAATTTCTTAATCTTTTTGTGAGAGAGTAATCTTATATTGTTGGCGTCTTTAAAGCTTCGTAAGACTAAGTTTTTTTGTCGATTTTAATTTGCGGAGGCCACGAGCTCTTAGTTTCTTTTTAATCGTATTACGGTGGAAATCAAAAAAGCCCTCTTCCGTCGTAATAATATGTTATAGTTTCTTTTGTTGTTTTTTATTTATTGTATAAGCTTTTAAGAGGTTCGTAATCTCTTCGTTAGAGATCTTTGGCTTTGCTTTGCTACCGGCTTTCCGTTGTATTTCTTCCACTTGTTATTGAATCGTTGGAGGAGGAAGGCCTTGCTCGTTGTATTGGATAAGCACTTTAGCGGAAGCATTCTTAATATTTGTCGTAATTGACTTAGTTAAACTAGCTTTCCGAGTAGCTTTAGCTTGGTGAATGTATTATAAGTAAGTTAAAAAGACAGCTTTATTAATGTTAGTCGCGTGTTTCCCTATTATATTAATTTAAAAGAAAGACATTAACAATTGTGACGCGGGGCAGAAATTTTGGTGGGGAATGCTTACAAATTTGCTCGGCTACTACACAAATCAAAATGGACGGTTTTCAAATCGGCTCGCCTTCGTATTGGTAGAAGCTGAAATACTAAGTTACTGCCTATCCCCTTAACTGCTGGACGCACACTTTCCAGGGTGCAGCGCTAAAGCGAAGCGCTAAGTGGCCCCGCATTACAGGGCCTATTAGCGCACGGTCCAGAATAAATAACAACATAAACAAAGACCCTCTTTTACTATTACACCCTACCAAAACTCTACAAAAATCAATGCAATAATAATACTTACATCTGCAAAAAAATCGAGAAGCGGACGTCCGCCAACGGCGCCAAAAGCGCCATTTTGGCGCTTTTGGAGCCAAAGTTGCATGTCGAAAATTTTGGGGACAGTTTCTCACCATAGTAAATTAAAAGCGCGCCGAAGGCGTAAAAAGCGCCGAAAGCGCCAAAAGCACCGAAATAGACTAGCGTATTATAACCCCACTTTTAAAAGTGGGGCTTTATTATTTTATTTTATTTAATATATTAATAAGGTCTATAAAAGTATTAATAATATTAATAATGTATTAATAATCGTTATAATATAATAATAATAAATATGCCTCTTATCACGCCCGATTAGGGCTAGGGCCGGCTAGTGTACGCATATAATTTACCCGAAACGAACGATTTTCTTATTATAATTTTTTTAGCGTGGATATTCATAGCGTGAGAGCTTTAGCGAGACTAGTTTTTAAGACGTGCCCGACGAAATATAAGCGAAACTTAAAATTAACGCTAATCTAACCGGATTCGATTAATTAAAAAAACGCCAAGATATATTTTTTTAAAATTATAATATTTTAGCGTTTAAATTATATTTATAGAAATTACTTAATTAGGCTTAGCGTTTATTAAAATAAAACTGGCGCTTTTAACACTAGCGACCGATTAAAATTTAAAAAGGCGGCTTTAAGCGTTAAAAGCGGCCTTTTAGCGAAAATGGCGAACATGGCGAAAATGGCGGATTTGAATTCTGGGCGTCCGCGAAATTTTTTGCTGATGTAGATTCGCATTTTAAGATCTTACCGATGCAGGGACGCTAAGGCCTCTTGCAGAGCCTTTACAAAAGGGGTCCGATTTCCAACCGGTCGAATGTCCGGATTTTGACACAGAGCTACGATTACCGGCAGATGTATTTATTAATAATCTAATTACCCTTTTTACATAATATTACATACCAGAAATAATAAATGGGATCGTCGAAGCCATTAATTCTTACGAAAAACTAGTTAAGGACGATTCTTTACCTTTATATCCGAGTTAATAATTCGTTCTCTATTACTCGCAAAAAGATTTACTTATATTTGGCCCCTTTCTTATTTACATAACAGTATTCCTTATAAATAAAATCGAAAACTATTAAAGCACTAAAAGGTTTATACCTTTCTGGTTAGTCCGTAGGGATTCTTACCGATATGGAACTATAGCTTAGGGCCGAAACGGTGGGGTTTCGGTGGGGTTCCGGACCGGTATATAAGGAGCTTTACTCCCATCTTAGAAGGACACACCTTACAACACCTTTGAAATCACTTAATAATATCGATATTTATTCAGGTGACTTTGTTGTTATATGTCCCGGTACAGTTATACCGACATTTCTATTATATTACTAAATACTTCGCTCGAGATCGTTTCCAGGAACTGCGAATGCGATTTAAATTATTATCTTACTAAAGTAAAGATTTATATAAAAAGGTATATATCTCACTTATTTTCTGATCGATTTGACTAATTTTTGCTTTAAGTAGAACCTCTAAATACTTATATTTAAGACAGCAATTTGCGGCTCTAAAAGCCTAGTCATGACGTAGCAATAGACGAAGCTATTAAACGATATACTAGCCGGTCAAATTAAGTTACTACGATTCTAAATAAGCTTACACCAATAGGACTAAAAATATAAGTTATTTTATAACGTGAATATTTTCTCCGATAAGTATTTTATAAACCAGGAAGAGGTAAAGGACTTATTAATATACGGAAACTGTGGTATAGAAGTGGATTAAAGCGCTGTAAGCAGTTGTAATTGAATTAAAATGATTAATTATTCTTTTAAAAGCTTTAAGAATTAAGAGAAAACAGTTGTTCTTTTAAAAGTAGTCTACAGTAGCAGAACTTAATTAAGTCACGTATAGTATTAAGAGAGCAGCTGCCCGTGCTTATACGACACACCCCCTAGGCAATTAATAGTAATAAGCCACTGCTATTGTAATTAGCTGTATTAAGCGAGAGTAAATAATAAAAAAGAATTAGGCAAATAAATTTACTTATATATAGTAATTAGGCAAATAATTTAATTATATAAATTAACGATTTTCTCACTAAACTTAAACCTATAAACACTCGACAATACACAGATCGACTACTTTCGATTTACTACTTAATTAATTTATTAATTAATTAATTAATTAATTACTCCCTTCGACACTATAGGTGTCTTCAAGCGCTCCGCCAGAATCGTTATAGCAGAACGACGATCTGCTTATTAAAGTAAGGTAAGTAGCTCGATTTTCAATTTATTAGTTTCGATTTATTAATCGGAGATTAATTAATTAAAGAATAATCGCTGACTTATAATAAGTTAAGGCTATTATTAATAATAAAAAGAAAGTCGTCGTTAAGGCATAATTATCGGCTGCTCCCGTCCCCGCCCCCGCTCCTCGCCGTGCCGCTACTGCTCCTCGGGCTTTAAAGTAATTAATAAGTGCTCGTATAATAGTCTATTTAAGTTATATTAATAGCGTCCTCTAAATAAATAGTAGTAATTAATATTATAATACCGTTAGAAAGGGTGTTTATTGCTTCGCCTATTCGTTCGGCCATAAGTGCGTAATTACTCTTATTACTGCTTAAGCTCCTTTCCTTATATATTATAATACGTTAGAAAATAAAACTAATAAAAAGGTAAGTTAATTTAATTACTCCTTTTTTGCTTTTTAATTTATTATTAATTTTTTTAAGAGCTAAAGTAATTAAAAATCCCGGTCCGTACCGCCCTTAAGGGTAATAATATTAATAAAGCTATTATTACTGGCGCTACTATTGATTTTAGTAATAGAATTACTTTAAGAACTATTAATAGATTCGAAGGTAATAATAAAGATAATAATAATAAGGAGAACGGTAAGTTACTTACTTTATTTTTAAAAAATTAAATTAATTTAATTAATTTCTTAAAAGAAGAAAAAGAGCCTCTAGCTATTTTTATAACTTATGCTCGTATTACTAAAGAGAAGATTACTGCGGCTGCGGGTACTTTTTTCGTTAAGAAGAGTGGTGAGGGAATAGCTAATTATCTTACTGCTACTACTACTACTGAAGTTACTCGCGCCTATAATCTTAACCCTAGTGTTTTAGCCTTTTAAGCTATGTCTACTTATGGAGTTATTCTTACTCTTAAATAAGAAGCTTAAGCTGCTCGCGTTAAGGAGCTAGTTAATGTAATAACTAATGCTTTAAGCGAGCTAATTCAGGAGGTTTTAGGCTTTTTTATTTTTTAATAAATAAATTACTCTTTTATTTTTTAAAGCTTAAGAACCTCTTACTTTTTAAGTGTCCCTTTATATTTTAAAAACTAAAGCTTACGTTTCCCTTTAAATTAAAGAATCGTTAAGAGTAATTAACTCTTTAAAATATAATAATTTATACTCCTAAGCTTAGTTAATTTTTAATAAAATAAAATTATAAATAAAAATTTATAAAAGAGAATTTTATAAAAGAATATATAATAATATAAATAAAGCTTTTTAATTAAAAAGTAAGCTTATTATATAATTACTTTAAGAATAAATAAAAAGTAAAGAATATATATAAAAGACTACTTTAAAACGAGTCTCTTAAAAGAGTTGCTTTAGTTAAGTATAAACATTTACTAAGTTAATAAAAGTAATAAATGCTTTAAATTTCTGTCGAAAGAAGTTTTTAATAAGTCTATTAATTAATATATAGCCTATAAGAAGATATTCTATTATAAAAGTGCCCTTTTAAAACTCTTAGCGCAATTATATATTTTAAATATTAACGTGGCGTAACTTAGTAAAAATACGCTAATTTTTACTAATAATTAACCGAATTATTTATTAATTATTATAAAAAATTATCTAAACTATTCTTATATTAAGGCGTAATTCTTAAAAGAATCGCTAAAGTATTATAAGTTTCTTGCCGGTGCGCTTAATTTTAAAAAGCTTTATTTATATTATAAATATAATAATTATATTTTATAAAACTACTCTTTAAAGAATTAAACCTTTAAAAAATATAAAAATATATTTATTAAAAGATTACTTTGTCTTAATATTATCCGCAAAAGAAGCATTTAATATTATTATAAAATGAGAGTCGCGTAGCTTATAACCATAAGTAATCGCTAAGAAACGAATGTTGAAAAGGTAACGAATTATTTAGTTAATTATAATTAAGTGCTTTTAAAAAGGATTAATTAAGAAATAAAAAAGCCTTAAAATAATAAAAGCGACGTCTACGCGTAATATAATTGTAATATAAAGTATTAATTTAACCTTTTCTTAAAATTCTTTAATTTAAACTAAAGTGGCCTGTTTTAGATTTTTTAATAGCTCGACTTAAAGTAATAATATATTTAGGCAATTTTTATTTATTAACTCAAATCGAAGAGTAACCTTTTAAATATAAGTATCGTATATTAAAGAAATAATCTTTACTAATCGATTTTTAATAATATAAACGCTTAAGAACTACTCCGTTTACTCTCCTTCGATAAGCTTATATATTATATTTAAGCCGTTAATAATTAATTTAACGTCTTTAAAAGCCGAAATATAATAGAGCACTTAAATATCGTCGACATAAAATATTATAAACATTATACGTTACTCGTTTAAATATATAAGGCTCCTCTTTATAAGCGATTAACCTTAAAGTTGTTAAAGTATAAGTGAAGTTATTATATTATAGCGCCGGTAAGTCCCTGAGTCCGTAAAGTACGCAATTAACCTTTACTATTATTCCGTCTTATTTAAAACTGTCCGGTAAATAATAGCGTATACGAGCACTTGTCTTACTTTATTTAACGTTAATAAAGGCATTTATTATATTAAATTAAATTATTTTTAAATTAAATTAAGCTATAATAGCTATAGCGGTTTTAAAGGAGTAAATAACTAAAGTAGCTATATATATTAATAAAATTAACGTTTTAAGTTATAAGTCTCCTTTTATAACGACTTAAGAGCGACAGCAGGTTAAATACCCTAATGAATTAACTTTAGCGTGAAATACTTATTTTAAAGGAATTAATTACTTAATAATAAAGGTATATTTAACGACTTTTTAGTAATTACGCGACTTAAGGTTAATTATCTTTTTAATAACGTCGGCTCGGAAGTGCTCTCTTAACGAGTAGTTCTTAAGGTCTTTTTAATTTAATAAGTCCTTAAGCATTTATAATTAATAAATCCGTAGGAGCTTAACTAATTATCGAATTTCGATATTTTTAAATATAAACGCTAATATAATAACGTGAATTACGCTTAAGTCTTTTCCGTCTCTTTGCACTAGTTCTTAATTAAGCCAGAAAGTCCTTAAAAAATCCTTTAAATGCTCGTAATTACTTAACGGTTATAATAATTCTGTAATTAGCTTTTTAATAATTATTATATAAACGCTTCGATTCGGTTTCGTTACTTTACTATTAACTTAAGTCTTTCGACTTTTATTAATTGCTTAATTTTTTATTCTTTTCTTTTTAAGAGGTTTAAATAAGCCGGAATTTAATTCAATTAAAGCCAAAAGTAATAAGTATAAACTTAACTCTTTGTTTTCTTTTAATTCTAATAATTACAAATGCTTTTTATACTTAATTACTTAAGGCAAAGTTTTTAATTACTTAAGGCCGACACTTTCTTTAAGTACTCTTTAACGCTTAAGACCGCGCTTTCGATTATATAACCCTTTAAAGTAAATTATAATTTATAATATTGGCTTCCGCTTAAGGTTTATATTACTCTAAAAGTTTAATATATTACGTAAAACACCTCTTTTAATTACGCTCTTAAACACTAATTATCTTAAAGTATCGGCTTATTTTAAGACTTAATTAAAATACTCGTAAATAAGAAGTTTAATATTCTTTTTTAATTAAATTACCCCCGAGTTCTTATTAATAAGCGATTAAATAAAATTAAAAGCTATTAAATTAATTAAAAATAGCGTATTTACTTTTATTAACTTAACTAAAGGGGAAGCAAATAGTTTTACTTTTAAGTATAAAAGCTTAACTAAAAGTTTTAATACCTCCGAGCTTATAAGCTTGTCGACTTTTATAGCGCTTATTGCTTCGCTTAGTTATTCTTTATTTAAAGTAATAAATAATATTTTTAATTTTAATATATTAAATACGCTTAGTCGATTAATTATAATAAAACTAACGTCTTAATTTCCCTCTTTTTCTTTTAGCATTTTTATAAAATCTTTTAATATTAAGCGCGACTAGCCGACCGCTTTTTTTATATTTAAAGAGCCTAAATAAAAGAAGGTTTCGTTAAAAGTAATATTTCGAGTTATTATTATATATTATAATTAAAGTATTTAAATCCTATAAATATTAAATAAAACGTATTTAATTAAGTAATTAAGGTGCGCTCGCGAGTTGACTTTAAAAGCTCTTTTTTAGCGGAGAGCTTCTCGGTTTTTAATTATAAAGTAAGCTTTATAACCGTACGCATATAAGTTGCTTTAGTTAGGCCGTAAATCGGTTATTAACTTTAGCGTGAGCTTAGGGTCGTAATACTGAAAATACTGCCTAAACCAGGCTTAGAACACTTCGTTAAGACTCTTAAAGCCTTTACAAGTAAATAAACTTATATTATAAAAAATAATTACCGCCATTATTAATTCCGTTTAAAGCGCCCGAGGTAAATTAGCGGAAAGGCGCATTTTAATTAATTTATCGATTATTTCTTTGCCTACGCGCTCAGCTCCTTTATTAAGTTAGTATATATATAAGGAAGTAAATTTAATATTAATACCACTCTCTTTATACTACTTTTCATACTTAATTAATTTATTAATTTCTATAACTAAAGTGTCGTTATCTTAGTGTATTTTATAACCCGAAAGCCTAAATTAGCGTCTCGTTTACGCCTTAAACAATTTAAGAGCATTTAAGACGGCAATTAACCCTTTAGTTTTCAAAAGCCGCCTATAAAATTTCTTATTATATTCGTCCTTAATTAATAAAAGCTAGTTATTTTCGTTAAATCCTATTAAAAAGTCAAATAAATCCTAAAAAATACAATAAAAAGGACGAGTAATTACTCTTTTTAATTAATAACAACTTATTACTTATTATACTATAGCCACCGCATAATACTCGCATTTTAATCGAGTTAAGCCTTAAATCTCGATATTACGCGCATTTTTTATTAAGTTTTCTAAGGCTTCCTTTCTAAATAACCGACGCGCAGATACCATAAGTAAGCTTCGTCGACTCGTGGTTTTAAATATCGTCTACTTAATTAAAAACCTTAGCAAATACTCCTCTTTAGCGTTAAAAACATTAAAAAGTTATAATTTAAATAAATTAAAATACGACAAATAATTAAAAAAAACCGAAAAGTAATTAAAAGGCTTATATTTAAAGAAAGCTAAGTTAAATTATCGCTATAATTACTTTAAAACCAGACTATCTTTAGCTATTCTTATGCGTAAAATATAATTTAAACTATTATATTAAACTCTTACTTATAAAAGGCGAGCTTTTAAAATAATATTAATATTAAAGCCTTTAATAATTACGACGTTCGAGAGGATTAAATCGCTTATATTCAGTCCGTTAAAGCCGTGGAAAGCACCTTTAAAGACTCGAGTACCGCGCCCCTTAATTATTAAGCTTAACGTTCCGGCCTTAACGCTATCGTCCGTAATAAATTTAATAAAGTTTTCGAGGACAAGAAAAGCTTTTAAATTTATTAAATAAGTAATAGCTCCGTTATCGAGTAAGGTATTCTCTATAAGCGGATAACGATTTATATTTATAGTAGCGTATACTTCCGCAATAATAAGAGCTTCGTCGAGAAATTTAAAGCTTATAAAGTAAGTTTAAACGTTTTTAAGGTATTTTACTTTTACTAAAGTAATTAGCTTTAGAGCCATAAGAGTTATTAGTGCCTAAGTAAAAAAGGAATTACCGGAAGGCGGTCTAGAAGTTAATTACGTTATTAATAATATATTCTTATTAAGTTTAATAATTTCTCGGCGGAAGTTAAAGAAGTCGCTCTTTAATTAAAGTCGAGTCTTTTTAATTTCTTTTATTAATAATAAGTTCTTAAGGTTGCTCGCCGTCGAGCCGTCGTAATAATACCGAAGTCTATAACAATTAATAGCTTTATAGCGGTGAAAGTAATACTTATACGGGTAAGTATTTACTTACGTGTTTAGCGACTGGTTTCGTTAAACCGACGGGGTTATAAAAGCATTTGATTTTTCTTTAAGAATAATATATAAGCCTATTATCTTTTATTATTTAAAGGCTATAAATAATTCTTTATTAAAAATAAATAATTAATTAACGTAATTAAATAAAAAGTATTAATTTACTACCTTAAGAGCATTATTTCTTAATAATTCAGAGTGTCGTTCGCGCGCTTATTCTAGTGCGAGCTTCTTTTACACCGCCTTAATAAAGTTAAGTACTATTAGCGGTCCTTTAACGTTTAATAAGTCGTATAAGAAAACATCTTAATAAGCCGCTCTTTATTTTTAAAGCTATTCCTTAAAATTAACTTGCCTTACTTTAATAACAGCGAGCTTCTTCTTATAAGTAGACTATGCTAGCGTGCGAGCACTTATTTTTAAAGAGGCGTAATCTTTTTTAAGGATCTAAAAAAATAATTAAAAAGTCTATAATTTTAATTAAGGGTCTTCGTTTATTATCTCGGTCAACTACTCCTTTTCTATACGAGCTTACTCGTTCTCGTATTCCCTAACTACTCCTTAATAGACAGAGGAATTAACTGTTTCCTAAATCTACTTATAAACTGCTTTATAGGCTCGAGCCTTTTCCGACTATTATACGAGCTTTTTTACGTATTCTTTTATAAGAGTAACATATATTAAAGTCATATTCTTAATTATAGCCTTTGTCAGTAGTAATACGCTCAGCTTAAGGCCTTTCTTTATAAAGTCGCGAGTATCTTCGTCTTACTTCGCTTAAGCTTAAAAATTATACTTAATAGCTTTTTTATTTTATTATATTCTTAAATTATTTAATAATAAAGGTTTCGGTTCGGCGTTAAAAAGGTTAAAAGCAATTAATAACGTAAGGTTTATTAAATTTTATATTTTATAAAAGATATAAAAGGATTTAAACGCTTAATATTAAGAAGTCTAAGTGCGCTTATTATAATTAAGAAGGGTTTAATTATTTAAAGAAGAAGCTAAAGTTAAGTTTATTATAGCGAAAGAGTTACTCTCGTGAGCTCCGAGTATTTAATAAAAAAGGAAGGACTAAAGAGGTATTAAGTCTAGTTACTCGGCTTTTATATTTGTCTAAAATGGAATCGAAGAGTTAATAGAAAAACAGCGGTGTAAATTATATTTTATAATAAAATAGAAAACTCTATAACGTATAATAAATGCTTTCTATTTATAAACTTGCCTTATAGGCTTTATTTAAATTAATAACGTATAAAAAGAAAAACATTAACTTAATAGCTTTATTAACGGGGCTTATAATTATAATGTAAAAGTAAATTAAAGCGCTATAAGCAGTTGTAATTAAATTAAAGTAATTAATTATTCTTTTAAAAGCTCTAAAAATTAAAAGAAAACAATTATTCTCCTAAAGGCGGTTTACAGTAACAGAACCTAATTAAGTCACGTGCAGTGCCAAGAGAGCAGCTGCCCGTGCCTATACGACAGAAACTAAAAGAGTTAAATAATATATAAGCTATTATACCGCACTTATTTAAGCCTACTTTTACTAGTAAAATACCACGTTTATTTAGACGATTTGTTTACGAATATGCTTTTACTCGAGCACTTACGGAATCTCGGCTATGCTGCTACCGGTATAATACGTATATCTTCTGGAATTATCGAAGACTTAGTTTAATTAAAATAGAGTGATTATAAAAAGATAGCTATGCCGTAAGGAACTGTATTTACTTTTCTAAAAATATTAAATTTAATTAATTAAGTCGGTTTCAAGGATAGCGCCTTTGCCCTTTGTCGTATCCCTTCGTCCGCTGAGACATGGACTACACTAGTAAAGGTGGTATAGCCCGGCCGCAGCCAGGGAGGCGAAGTATTATTTTATATATATTTACGTATAATTTATATTAAAAAGTACTTCACGCTCGTGCAGCGTCGCGTTGTCTTAACTAAATTACATTCTTAAGACGCGCCTTATTAATTAAAAATAAAGCACCTTCTTAATAACTTTAATTTTAATGATTTAAAATCTTTACCCCTTAAAAAGAAGGTAAAACTTATATTTCTTAATAATATATTCGAAGAATTATAAGCGTCGATTTTAAATCTTTTAAATGTAAACCCCCGCGGCATACTATAGCGACTTTATTACCTTCTTTTCTTTTTTCTATATACCTATTCGATTATTTTACTTTATTCTTTACGCTTACTTTTTTGCAAATTATTACTTTTAATATAAATCATTATACGAACTTATAACGAATGCGAGTTAAACAAAAAAGGGCGCGAGAATAGCGGGATATAATATTAAAGGAAATATACGTCTTTTTAGGGGTATTAATATATATAGGAATCTACGACGAACTACGTATTGATTTGTATTAAAATAAGGATATTAAGAAAGGCCTTATTTATACGATTATAGCTTATATTACACTCAATCGTTATAAGGAGATTAAAAAGTATTATTATATTTTTAATATTAAGGATAACGAATATTATAGCTATTACTTATTTATAAATACGATTTAATAATATAAAATAAAACCTTTAGCTTTAGAGATTTAAGTTATATATTAACGTTATTATTCTTCTTTTATAAAAGTCAATATTAATAAGCTTATAGTTCGATGCTTTAAAAGCTAAGTACTCTTCTTTTTTAAACTTAATAAACCTTTTTTAATTTATATTAAATCTTTATATATATATAAGATATTAAATAAACTAATAAAATAAGGCTATAAAATCTTCGGAATCGTAGATTATAAGTACATTTATAATTAAGTATAAAGCTCTCGAGTCAAAAGATTGCAGTCTCTTTTTAAGCATTTAAAGCTCATTTCGATAAGCTCTTTTATAAGATTTTTAGTCTTATCTTTATTACGAAAACGCCTAGCGGTCTATCTTAATAATTATTTTACCTTAATACTTTTATTTAAGGAGCTTCGAATCTATAATTATAGTACTATTAGTATTACACGCCTATATGCCGCATTATCGTCCAATTTCGCTGTTTTAAAAGCTCGCTTTACTAATTCTTTACCTTAGAATACCTTATTTATAAAAGTAATAAAAAAGACGCTTTATTTAGCTTAATAAAGTAATAATATTATTTTAGCTCTTAATAGCATTTATATAGTTAATTAAGCTGAAGATTTTCGAGTTAAATTACGACGGCGGCTAGTAAAAATATTAACTAGCGGTTAAATCGTTAAACAAATATTCGTAAATAAGTATATTAAAGAATTAATAATTCCGCGTTTTATTAATAATTATAATCGTTATATAAGAGGAGTTAATCTAGCTAATTAATTTAGAGAAGTATATAAGGCTCATCGAGCTACTTATTAAAATTAGTAGCCTTTCTTTTACTGGCTACTCGATATGTCTTATATTAACGTATATAAGTTATATCTTTTGTATATTAATAGCTAATAGCTATTAAATTACTTAAAATTTAAAGTCGAGTTATACCGACGGCTTTTCACTTACTTAATAAAAGTGTAATTTAATTAATTATATATTAATTTAAGAAGTAAAAGATTTTTTAATTTTAATTTATTTTATTTATATTTTTAGGGAAAGCTCTTAGCGCGCAATTATTATGCGTAATATATATATTAAAGAAAGCGTTAAAAGATATTAAAAAAAACGGTTTTTAATCTTTAAAAAAACTATATAATAATTATAACTTTTATAGTATTTCTTTATATAAGGAAGGGGAGTATTAGACTTAATTTCATTAGCCGCATATACTTTATTAATAAAGTTATATATAAAAGTATATAAAATAATATATTAGGCCCTTACTTCGCCTCTTGACTCCCGGCCCGCACCACCCTTACTAGTGTAGTCCATGTCTCAGCGGACGAAGGAATAGGCACGGGCAGCTGCTCTCTTGGCACTGCACGTGACCTAATTAGGTTCTGCTACTGTAGACCGCCTTCAGGAGAACAACTGTTTTCTCTTAATTCTTGGAGCCTTTAGAATAACAATTAATCACTTCAATTCAACTACAACTGCTCGCAGTGCTTTGATCCACTTCTACACCACACCCTTATTATGTCGGTATTTTAAGACGGAATAAAAAAGGTATTACGACTAAGAAAACGACTAAAAGAGACGGCCTATTACGCAAAGACGTTAAGGGTTCCTTTTAAAAATCAACCGATAAAAAAGCTTTAGATTCCTAAGTTATACGACGCTTATAATTATAATATAAGTGCTGTTAATATAAGAGACTAATTATAAGCTTATAATAACGGGGAAAGACGACTCAGACGTGGCGTAATATAAGCTTTATATTATTTTAAGCTTATAGCTATCTTAAGCAATTACTACTTGCTTTACTATTACTTTAATTATTACTTAGATTATAAAATACACGTTAATTTACGTAATTATAACGACTTTAGGATTCAACTCGTAAAAGCATTAGTAGCTATAAGAGAAGATGCACTAGGATATCGCAAACGCTCTTATTTTTCCTTATTTAAAAACAGTTTAAAGGTCCCTTTTTATCGCTATAAGCTAATTAAAATGCTGACGAGAATTAATTATATTATATGTAAAGGGAGGAGGATCGGGGACCGGCCGCGCAAATGAGTCGTATTATTTAAAATTATTAATAAAATAAGCCAGCTAAGCGACAAAAAGTCTTTTACTTACGGCTATAAATAATGCCAGGTCTCTTTTTATAAAACTAATTATTTTAATTTATATTATAATAAATAATTATAAATATTCAGTCGATTTAGTGCTACAGCCTGAGTTTTGGTGAGGCTCGCTTAATTTAGGCTGTGCGGCCATTGGCTACAGCGCTCGCTACAGCGCTCTTCAGGTGTGCGGCGAATAGCAGTTAAGGGGATAACGTACGGAAGGGGGTTGACAGTGGGTCTCGTACACCCCCCTGATTCTGCCGATTTTCTATGCTGAATTAGGAAATTATCTATTATCCTGAAGGTCCTCCTTTTCGTACTCGAACCTCCCTAATTCACTTTAGTATTATATTTACAAATTGGTTTATTATATCAATAGTTATTTCGTTCTCCTAAATATCTTATATAGCCTTCATTAAGTCCTCGAGCTTCTAACTTCCGTGTGGTTTCTTATTCCGAAGCCTTTATTTAAGTATCCTCTAAATATTCTTAATTAGATTCAAATTAGGAGAGCAAGGAAGCTACTTAATCGAACGAATGTGGCATTCTACTCGTATAGCATTATATAAACCACGATTCCTTATAATATTAACCTTCCCGTGTACGTTGTTATTGTCCACAATATAAAAGAAGTCTCTTAATTGTTTAAAGATCTCTTTTAAAGGTCCTCGAAGAATCTGATTTGCGTACTTTTGTTATATAAACCCTTTCCTTTCCCCTTCGTACGAAACAAAAATCAGTTTCGATTTATATCCGTATTTAATTGCTGCTCACGCTATAACTAATTTATAGCTCGAATGGAATATAAACTAAATACAATCTAATTGTCGACGTTCTCCTCGTGCTCGTAATATCGTCTTTCGGCGCAAGAGATTAATACAAGTAATTGTCTTGTCTGTGAATCGACCTCTTTTTTAATACTCTTTCGGCCTATTCCAGTTCTTAATAGAAAAAGTTTATCGTTTAAGTCGATTTTCTTTTAAGATAACTAGTTTATAATCAGGTATATAATAGTAATAACCGTGCCTTTCGAAGGCTCGAAGAAGTGTTCGATCGCAGCAATTGAGATTGAATTTTTTCCGAATCTTCGTGAGGCTTATTTGACGTCGATCGAAGTGGCCTGTAAACCACTTGATTATCTCTTCAATTTGCTTATAAGAGACTACCGGTGAAGTACTAGGAGGCTTTGACAATCGATCGGGTTTATTAATAAGATATTATGCTAAAGACGGTGGGATTTGAAGCTTTCGAGCCGCCTCACGGATTAAATAACCTTCACTTAAAAGGGTTTTAAATCGTACTCGAGTTGGGGTTTCGTGTGTCTAAGGCATTTTGATAATGTTTATCTAATATGAATTAAATAAGCAGCATAGTAAATCAATGAGGGAGGCATAGATTCTACAGCCTTCGATGCATCTCACCGCCTTACAAGGGTGTACGAGACCCACTGTCCACCCCCTTACGTACTTGCATAGCGAGCGACGCACTGTAATGTCCCACCCCACCATTCCGCCCATCCTTTTACACCAAAAACGGCGATTTTGAGGTATTAATATCTTTATAATAAATTAATAAAAATCTATAATTTTTTATATTCGTATTTTATTAGCCCTTTTTAACTAAATTCGTAAAGCAAATTGCAATTCGGATCATAAATTACTACGTAATCTTACATTTACGTTTTTATATATATAAAAAGTCAAAAATCACTTGTTAATAACTTCTTTAATAATGAATATTATTTTATAAAACTCAAAATTTATGAAGATCGTATACAAATCTTAAGATTTTATAAATTTTAAAGTAATTATATTAGTAGTTGTATTTTAATTAAGTAATTAATTTCTCTTATACAAATTATTTGTATAGTGCCTTATACTTTACTTAATTGTAAATTGATTATTAATAAAATTAACTTAAAACTCAGGAATCTTAACATAAAATATAAAATACACCTTATGTATAAGTTTTAAGGCTTTATATTAATAGTTATGGAAGTTATTAAGAAAAATACAAAAAATCAAATTTATACTAAATTTGTATAAGAGAAATTTCTTAGACCTTTAAATACTTAGTTTGTAATATTACGTAATACAAATTGAATATCCTTATAAATTATAATATTTCTAATAAAAAAATAATATTAATTTCTAGTTTCAGCTTATTTATTTAATAAACCATAGAAATATTAATTATTAAAAGTAGTGAGTTTTGGTGTAAAAGGGGTGGCGGAATGGGGGGGTGGGCGGAATGGTGGGGTGGGACGTTAGCGAGCGACGCACTTTTACCCCACTGTCCCACTGTAAGAATACTCTACAGTATTGAACCTATATCATCATCTGGGATTTGTGGTCATCTGTCAGCAGTAACCTTTCGACCAATCAGCAGGGTTCTCGAACTTTCCACGGGCATGACTGCTGCTCTACTCTTCTCCTCGACAACACCACACCACGATAAGCTGATATGGATAAAGCCAGTTAGGTACTGGCGCAAGGCGTTGCTCCTGGCGCACTCCGTACCGAATTCATACCGTGCCCTGGCAGATCTGGCAATATCCCTCGCTCTACCCTCCATCATCGTGCTCACGGACGACGCTCGATAGAAGAAAAGACCCAAAGCCAATAGTGCCTTATACCGTGGGAGGATTGTGGTCATCAAGTTTGTACAACAAATGTCCGTTGTTAGACAACCAATACGAATAAAGTTTATCCCTTCGATTGCTTTAGTGCTCGATCAGTGCAAAAAAGTAGCTTATAGCGCTTCTCGGAGTATATCGGGAAAGCGGAAAATATCGGCAAAATTTATTAGCCACATGGCAATATTACGTGAGCCAGGTCACATTTTCCTATGATTTTACGAATACAATAAATTGCTCAGGAGCCCTTGCTCGCTTATCTTAGGAGGTACCGATCCATATGGCGACGTCGAGTGTCACTGCGCGTCCTGATCGGCATAAGGCTAACAACGACTTCTTATTTTCGTAAGGTGACTTGAACATTATCCAACTAATTTATAAGTTTACAAGGCGAAATGTGTTCGATGCTAATATTATAAGTTGGTAGGCCCGAACATACTAGAAAAAGGGGTATATTTTAGATCGGAAACACAGCGACGACGCGATTATAATTTTCGAAGTTTTTAATTCAAGAGTATTCGGGAAGCGAACGTAATATAATTATTGTAGAAAATCGGCAGAGTTTTAAGGCGTTTATGAATTTAAAGCCTGCCGGATCTAAAGTATCTATGTTTTGTCTCGTTCCGGGGTGCGTCTCTCGACACAAGGATAGACATTAATATTAATTTTCTAGTTATTTAAAATATTAAGACGATTAAATTTTTCATATCAAATTATTAATTTAATTTCAATGGGAAGATCAGCTTGGCTGGTAAAAACCCAGCCGTAGCAGTCCCATACTTCAATCGGTATTACACGGTCTTTACGCCCTCTAGAGCTTTCTGTTCTATCTGGATCTGCTGCCACGAGATGGGTCGAATGACTTCGCTTGAGAGCCCTAGGTCGTGAATTGCATCACCATGAGACTTGATCGCAGCTTCATCCAGCCGTTCCTCAACCAAATTGAATCTCCAGGCGTCATGCCGACGTACGACGGCTTCCCAAGCCTGGATTATAGATAGTTCTATGGTTAATTTCCATGTACCTCTCCAAATAATTCTGGCTTCCTGTATATTGCGGAACGCCTGATACTTGAAGAGCGCCGCCAGCCCCTTTCGTCCGTTCCAAATCTCCATTGTTTCTAGTTGTGGCATTTTAATAGCCGCTGCCGCCGCTGCCTGAAGCATAGCTCCAATATCGATCGAATTCTCGTCGGGCGTAAGTAATTTTGAAGTAAGCACAATCGAAATTAGGTTTGGCCACTCCCAAGAGGGTTCGATTTCGAAGAAATGGCTAGCATCTACGATGAAAGATGCTGCGAGATGCTCAAGCTTCAGGCTGGCGAGCGCGATCATCCGGCTAACAGCTGGGGCTGGGTTGCGAATACTGTCGCATCTACTCAAGTCTTCCCCGAGCTGGAATCGCTGCATAACAGTTGGATACTGTTGATTAAAGTTCTCGAAGACTACAAGTCTCTTGAGATTGTTGTTGAAACGTCGGATAGACTCGAAAAGATATCGGTAACCTAGATAACGGATGCGGATTATTAGCAATAGGGTAACTATACAAATGAGAGCAAGCAACAACTTGCGCAAGTATAGAGCAATACTCACCTCTATCTGTATTGCTCTGCAGAAAGTCCCATTCCCTCCAAGGCTCGTAGTGGACTTCCTGGAGTCTGGGAAAACGGGCAAACATATGTGCAAGCGAGCCTGGCTTCCATCTCCGGCGGTTTTGTTGCCGGAGAAGTAAACTGGTTACCGCCGGGACCGATGGAAGCTGATCCCACCATTGGATCTCCGACTGTTCACTATCAAACGGTCCCTCCTCCATAACTGAATGGAAAACTTTGCGTATAGCCGTCGAGGACGGAGCGGAGTGTCGAAAACCAGCGACCCAACCATGTCGAGGATCATGAGAGGCTTTGTCTAATATCATCTGCTCTATACCACCACCACCTAGGGTATCGGGCATAAAGGTCACATATTTAAACCAATGTTCTGAGTCACTAGGCGAATAGATACTAATATCAAGTATCAGATCGCCGTTAAGATCCCATGTGCTGAGAATAGAGAACAGATTCTGGAATGTCGTGGTGATAGGGCAATTATCTGTATCGCTGATAGAAAATGCCTCTTCGTATTCCTCTGTGGGCGCGCACTTAGTGCAGTCATAGCTATCAAGTTCCAAACAGAACCAGATATAGCCAACGAGAGCCCGATTGCGATGAATCATAGAACTAAGATCAACGAGGCGCGATGGCGTTAATTTGATTCGAGAGAAGTTAAATCGCTCGAGTTCTGTTTGCCATTCTCGAGACACTGTGGCCAAGCGAGCCAGTGTGCAACCGTCTTGCATCAGGGCTTTGAAGATGAGAAGCCGGATTTCTTCAGGTAAGCTATCCCATGTTAAAGCACATTGCTTCTTGTTAAGTGATATTGAAGACATAGTGTAATAGACCGAGAGTGGTGATAATTTCGGTAATGAAGCGATGTAGGACCGTGAGTTAGAAAATTCAAGGTGTGAGTGCGTGCCAATGTAAAGCGGCCGGTAGCCGTTGGGTTAGCGTCCCAGCGGGACTTGCACGTGACCGGGAACACGAGTAGGCGATCCAGGTCGGCTCTCTGACCGAATTTTTACAATTTAAGCTGGAAGCTCTCGTACTAGATGGCGGAATCGACTCCCTAACAAACGTCATCCCGACTTTTATTGGATTTACAAAGGTAACTGTATTCTAGACCAACGCACGGATATGGAAACCATAGCCGATTCGCGAAGGAGCCAGAAGAGGATCCATGAGCATAATCCAGCTAATCTCATTAGCGTGCTCAGGGCTCAGGGCTTAGCTCAGGTTAGAGCAGCAATTGCTCAAGTCCAAAGATGTAAATGGATTTGGGTGAGGGTAATTTTGCTTTAAGATTATACGGGTCTTTGGAGCCCGTTCGGGGGCCAAGAGACGGATTGGAATCCTGGTCTAGCTTACTACCACGCAGTTTATGTTCGCACACTGCTCCTTACTGGAGCAAATACGAAAACGAAACCCCTCAGAAAACAGAGGTCAAAACCTCATGTTTTCGAGATGGAGGAACGGAAGCAGCCTAAGCCTGCTCCGGCACAGAATGGTACTGCGCCGGGTAACGAGTAGGTCCCGGTGGCGTAGACTTTTCAGACGAAACATGCTTTCGTCTTTGTTCACGAGATCGTTATGTTTAGTAGCGGAAACAACTTGTAGCAGGTTGGGCCAGGTTATACTTAAATATTCACGGTGTATTCAGTTAGCGGGCACGACTCCAGGAAGTTTAAAAGTATCTCGTACGATAGAATCGGCGATTTGAAGCTCCTTTGCGATTTGAGCTAGTTTCTTGCCCTCTTCGGCTTTCCTAACGATTTTCCCCGGAAGTATAAACTTAACTCCTTCTTAAAAGAGATATTCGCACTTCTTTCGGCCAGAGGTCGTCGTAAAATTATCATTTTATTACATTGAAGAAAGAAAGTGGAAAATCAGGAACGCGAAAAGTCGCGATTTACGCGAAATCGCGGAAACTTAATTAGCCCCACTGTAATAGGAGAACCTAATTAATAAGATAGCCAAAGTTGCTTAAAATCTAACACTAGCCGGGATGCCACTCACTAACATTTACCTTTACCTCTCTATTTCTCTGTACGACCTCAAATCTCCGGAGAGAATCTAACTTCGTACTTAACTTTATATCTGACTCCTCGAATCTAGCTTTCTAAATTCGAGTTTATATTTAACTTCTTTATTTTGATTTTATAGACTTAACTTTCTCGATTTGACTTTCTAGATTTGACTTTATATTTAACTTTATTAACCTAACTTTGTTGACCTGACTTCGTAACTAAATTTGTACCTGACTTTATAGCTAATTTTATAAAACTAAATTCTTAGATTTCTTAGAGTTAACTTTTATAGTTTAGCTTTTTTAAACTTACTAGTATCTAAAGTTGACTCTTTGATTTTTCGCACTTAATATTAAATTTAATTTAATATTTTAATATTTTTTAATTACATAAAATATTCGGCTTTAATACTAATTAAAGTACTTTGATAACTACCTTATTAAATATTTACTTAAATAAGGCCTTAGAAAACTCAATAACGATTCTTTACGATAATAGCTGGATTAGTAAAGTTACTAATAAAATACGAATTTAAAAGACTTTTACAAAAGCTTTTATACGTAAAAGGCTTTTATAACGGTTTAAAGCTCTTAGAGCCTTGTTTCTAGCTCCTGCTAATCATTTCTTATTTGAGTAGCTGCCGACATGTCAGGAGTGGATCTAGTATAAGGGGGATCGAGGGTTCTACGGAAGGTTAGCAGGCTTGGCATACATCGCGTGTTAAGATTTCTGTTTATTTACTTCGGAGGGAAGCAGAGAGGATTTAAGAGGCTAGAGATCAGTTTGAATTACAATTGCCATACCCTGAACGTTTCGAATAGTAATTCCCTATAATCTGAACCTTACACGAGATTAGATAAGCCTTATAGAACTTACTTTTATATATTCCTTTTTATACTTTCTTTCTTACGTAATTATACGTTTTAAGAAACACTTAATATCTTTATATTCTCGCTATAAAATATAAATCGTTAATTATACGTGATTATTATCTTTTATAAAACAAGCGTTATATTGTTTATAACTCTTTTATTAATCTGTTTAAGAAAATAATAAATATCTTACCTTTTGAATTCATTTATAAATAATTATTATAAAACTAGCTTAATACAGAAAAAGCTTATATTAAGTATAGCTTAACGAATAATATTAAATAAACTAATATTAATTATAAAAATATTAAAGTCTTTGCTTTCTTCTTCTTTTTTAATATAAAGCTAAAGAATTAACTAACTTTTATTTTCCGACTTTCTTTTTTTTACTCGACGAATTAAAATTAAGTCGAATACTTAATTTCTTTCTCTTATAACCTTAATCTTATATTAAAAACGCAAATAAATCTTTTATTTTTTCTTTTATTCTTTTTAACGGCTCTCTTATAATAATAACGCTAAATAATATATAAAATATATTTAAAAAGAATACAAATACTCTTAAAAAGAATACCAAGAAAAAGATACGTTATAATAAGAATTGCGTATTACGTAAGGCCTTATTATGTTATAATAAAAACAAACAATATATTTGCAGCAAATAATTAATTAATTATAAGCAAAGATATTAGCTAAAACTCCGCTTTAAAGATTTGTAACTTTTAATACTAAAGATAGCTTTATGCGAACTTTAATTAAAAATATGCTTCGTCCTAATACTTATTGTAATAAGGGAAAAGCACGGAGTACTCTCGTCCTTCTTCCTAATAATAGTAATAATTTTAACTTATATTATTGTAAGAATATATACCGTTCTCCTTCTGCCTTTACTATTTAAGTATATTTTATATTACTTGCATCGAGAAGATTTCAAACTTTTATAATAAGCTTTTAAATACTATAATATATAGCGTAAAGCTTTAAGAAATATAATTCCAAAACTTATTACGTTATTATATTATATACTTTACAAATAAAAATTATCGCGCCCTAGCGCAGTCTACTGGTCATGTGTATGCTCTCGTAAGCACTTACGTATATATATATTCGGGTTATAATCTTCTTTTATAAAAGATAACGCTTACTTTAATACATTTTTTAAACCTTTATTCTTTACGTTAATTATAAAGCTCTTAAATTACTAAAAGCTTATTTTATTTCTATTTAATAATTAAGAATTATATTTATCTTTATAAGTTACTTTTAATATATATAGATTTTAAGCTTTAATTAAGCTTATTTAATTCTAATTTTATAATCTTCGTTTCCTTTTCTTACGCTTAAATCCTAATATACCTCTTAGCGCGATTATCGAGATATTATCGCACGACAGTCTTAGCGGTCTTAACGTAAATATTATATACTTAAAGCCTGAAGACTTTTTATTATAAATAAATTAATTAACTTTTAGCGCTTAAATACTCGGACTTTAGCTTTTTATTAATTTAAATACTTTAAATGTAAAAATATTAACTAAAATCATTAATAAAAATCTACGGACCGCTGAGTAAATCGCTTAGTAAAAGAATAATCTCGCTAAATTAAATTATATAATAAAGACGAACGAATATAATAAATAATTTTAAAAATAAGCGCTCAATTATTACGTAATAATTACGTTTTCTTTAAACTAAACAATTGCAAGCTTTAACGCTTTTATTGCCTTTTTTTTTATTTGACTGCACGAGCTTATTAAAATAACCGCAAAATCTTATTAAAAGAAAGCCGAGGCCGAAGCTAAAGCGCATATTATAAAATGCGTAATATAATAATTATAAACTACGGTATATTTTAAGCTTTACGAATAAATTAAAAAAACTATAGGCCGTTAATTCTTTAATATAGCCGCTACGTAGCTTATCGCTAAGAAAAGAGTTAATATTTAAGCATTAATTCGCACGCTTAAAATAGTTTTATATTAAATAAATATAACGATTTAGATAATAACTTATTAAAATTATTTATAATCTTTAAATACAAAAAACGTCTAAAACTCAAAGGTTTAAATTATATAATATTAAAAGTTAATTCGCAAAAGGAACTTATATTATATGCCGGAAGTACTCGGTATTTTTAATATTAACTTTTTCTTAATTATAACTAGTAACTTTAATAGCTTATAAGCTTAAAAATACTTTCTTAAGATTAAAAAAGCCGACGAGCTCGGGATACTTCTTAAATACTCCTTAAAATAGCTTATACGACTATTTTATTTTAATTAAGCCGATCGCCAGTATTAATAGCTTATTAATAAAAAATTAAAGTATAATTATTTTTTTATTCTTAATTCACGCTTTAATAATAATAAAATACCCGACTCGAAAGGTTTTAATTTACTTAATAAAAGATTAAACTAATTTAAAATAAAAGGAAAACTTATAGAAAAGGCATATTTATACTTAAAGAATAAAACTTATTATTAATCTCTCTTAAATTATATTTATTTTTAAATAATAATTTATAGAAAAGTATTTATTAAATATTAAGATAAAATAACTCGTCTAAACCTAAAAATAAATAATTAATATTATAATAAAATCCGGCAGTAATTTGCTACGCTATAATAAAAAGCTTTTCGCGGGAAAATAAGCTCGAATAAGCTTTTCTTTTAATTAATAAAAAATCTCCTAACGAAATTAAATAAATAAGGATTTAATAAATTAAATAAAAAGAAGTTTACTTTTTTTGGAAACTTATTAAATAAAAGAGAAATAAGCGAGATCCACGCGTACTTAGTGCTCTTACTTAATCTGGCTAAGCATTTAGTTACGAGTATATATTTCCTTTAGAATTTACTTTATTTTTTATTAGATTTTATTTTATTAAATAATTATAAAGCGATTAATTTAATTAATAATCGTTTAATATTATTAAAAAGATTTTTTATAAAATTTATTCTTAAGGATTTAATTAAGTATAAGAGTTCTTAATTATTTATTATCGGGCGCGGAACTCGAGTCATAAAAGAAGTGCTTAAGGGTCTAAATAGAAAATTATTTAATTTTACGCTTTACGACGTTATAATTATAGAAAACTTTTATATTAATATTATCTTTAAAGCTCGTTTTTATAAGACTAGTCTTTAGTTTTATAATATAATCTATACTTTAAAATAAAACGAGGAAGGCTTATTAATTAGAGAATATTATATAATATAATAGCTAAAGCGTAAATAAAATCTCGTTTTCTTTAAATATAAGTTACGTTTAATTTATTTTTTAAATATTCATAATATATTTTTAAGCGTTATAAGAATTATAATATTTTTAACGCTTTTTAAAAAAGTAAATAAGCCGTATAGATTATCTAGAGATTATAAGTATCTTAAAATAGACTTAAAGCGTATTTAGTATTTACGAGTAAGTTATTTAAATTCAAATATTTTAAAGAAATTAATAAGCACGGCAAGAAATATTAAGATTATTAAAATAATAAGAAGAATTAAATATAAATAATATATTTTAATTTATATTATTTAAATGATTTTTAAACGCGTATCAGAAAGGAAATTCTTTAAATTATTTTAAAGAGTTATTTAAGATTTATTTAATTATTCGAAATACTAAAATAATTACTTTTAACTCCTTATATTTAAATGCGAATATAGCGGCTTACTAATTAATTATATATTATAAATAAAAGAATATAATAAAGTGTTTTAATATATTAAGAGCTTTAAAGCTTAAGTTCGAAAGCAGTTTAGACTTTTAATATATAAATTTAAATATAATTAAAAGAAAGTAATTATTATAATTCGAGGATTTACGAAATATAAGAGATAGGCTGATAAGCTCGGAATTAACCTCGAGCTCTTACTAACGGCAACTTATAAACTAAATAATAAAGCCGAAAGAGCTAATTAAAAAGTGTCGCGCCTTAGCGCAGTCTACTGGTCATATGTATACTCTCGTAAGTACTTACGTATATATATACTCGGGTTATAGTCCTCTCTTATAAAGGATAACGCTTACTTTAATAAATCTTTTAAACTCTTATTCTTTACGTTAATTATAAAGCTCTTAAATTATTAAAAGCTTATTTTATTTCTATTCGATAATTAAAAGCTACA
The DNA here is from genome assembly GCA_020746875.1 of Rhexocercosporidium sp. MPI-PUGE-AT-0058. Classification (NCBI taxonomy): domain Eukaryota; kingdom Fungi; phylum Ascomycota; class Leotiomycetes; order Helotiales; genus Rhexocercosporidium; species Rhexocercosporidium sp. MPI-PUGE-AT-0058. The sequence goes on from JAGTJL010000018.1 coordinate 1,241,295, forward strand.
TCTGTCTTTATAAGTTACTTTTGGCATATATAGATTTCGAGCTTTAATTAAGCTTATTTAATTCTAATTTTATGATTTTTATTTCCTTTATTTATAATTAAACCTTAATGCCTTTTTTAGCGCGATCATCGAGATGTTATCGCATAATAGTCTTAGCGGTCTTAACGTAAATATTATATACTTAAAGCTTAAAGACTTTCCGTTATAAATAAATCATTTAATTCTTAGCGCTTAAATGCTTAGACTTTAGCCTTTTATTAACTTAAATGCTTTAAATGTAAAAACACTAATTAAAATTATTAATAAAAATCCACGGACCGCTAAGTAAATCGCTTAGTAAAAGAATAATTTCGTTAAATTAAATTATATAATAAAGATAAACGAATATAATAAATAACTTTAGAAATAGGCGCTCGATTGTCACGTAATAACTACGTCTTCCTTAGATTATATAATTGTAAGCTTTAACGCTTTTATTGCCCTTTTTCTTACTCGACCGCATAAGCTTATTAAAATAACCGCAGAATTTTATTAAAAGGAAGCCGAGGCCGAAGTTAAAGCGTATATTATAAAATACGCAATATAATAATTATAAACTATAATATACTTTAAGCTTTATGAATAAATTAAGAAAACTATAGGCCGCTAATTCTTTAATATAACGGCTATATAACTTATCGTTAAGAAAAAAGTTAATATTTAAATACTAATTCGCACGCTTAAGACAGTTTTATATTAAACGAATATAACGATTTAAACGACAACCCACTAAGATTATTTATAATTTTTAAATATAAAAAACGTCTAAAACCTAAAGGTTTAAATTATATAATATTAAGAGTTAATTTATAAAGGGAATTTATATTATATGCCGAAAGTGCTCGGCACTCTTAATATTAACCTTTTCTTAATCGCAATTAATAACTTTAACAACTTATAAGCTTAAAAGTACTTTCTTAAGATTAAGGAAGTCGACGAGCTCGAGATACCTTTTAAATATTCTTTAGAATAATTCGCACGGCTATTTTATTTTAATTAAGCTAATTGCCAATATTAATAACTTATAAGTAAAAAATTAAGGCATAGTTATTTCTTTACTTTTAATTTACGCTTTAATAATAATAAGACACTCGACTTAAAAACTTTTGATTTACATAATTAAAAATTAAATTAATTTAAAACAAAAGGAAAACCTATAAAAAAGGTATATTTATATTTAAAAGATAAAACTCATTATTAGTCTCCTTTAAATTATACTTGTCTTTAAATAATAGTTTATAGTAAAATGTTTATTAAATATTAAAATAAAATAACTCGTCTAAACTTAAAAATAAATAATTAATATTATAATAAGATTCGGCAATAGTTTATTACGTTATAATAAAAAGCTCTTTATAAGTAAATGAACTCGGATAAGCCTTTCCCTTAAATAATAAAAGATTTCTTAACGAAACTAAATAAATAAAAATTTAATAAATTAAATAAAAGGAAGTTTACTTTTCTCGGAAACTTATTAAATAAAAAAGGAATAAGCGGGACTTAAGCGCACCTAATGCTCTTGCTTAATTTAGCTAAGCATTTAGCTATAAGTATATACTCCTTTTGGAATTTATTTTATCCTTTATTAGACTTTATTTTATTAAATAATTATAAAGCGATTAATTTAATTAATAATCGTTTAATATTATTAAAAGAATCTTTTATAAAATTCACTCCTAAGGATTTAATTAAGTATAAGAGCTCTTAATTGCTTATTATTAGGCGCGGAACTTAAGTTATAAAAGGAGTACTTAAAGGTTTAAATAGAGAATTATTTAATTTTATGCTTTATAACGTTATAATTATGGAAAACTTTTATATTAATATTATTTTTAAAGTTTGTTTTTATAAGACCGGTCTTTAGTTTTATAATATAAATTATATTTTAAGATAGAACGAGAAAGGCTTGCTAATTAATAAATACTATATAATACGATAGTTAAAGCGTAAATAAAACCTTGTTTTCTTTAAATATAAGTCACGTTTAATTTACTTTTTAAGCCCTTGTGATATATTTTTAAGCGCTATAAGAATTGTAATATTTTTAACGCTTTTTAAAAGAGTAAATAAGCTGTTTAAGTTATTTAAAGATTATAAATACTCTAAAATAAACTCAGAATGTGTTTAATATTTATAAATAGGCTATTTAGGTCCGGATGTTTTAAGGAAATTAATAAGCATAGCGAGAAATATTAAGATTATTAAAGTAATAGGGAGGATTAAGTGCGAGTAATATACTTTAATTTATATTACTTAAGTAATTTTTAAACGTTTATTAAAAAGGAAATCCCTTAAACCATTTTAAAAAGTCACTTAAAATCTATTTAATTATTTAAAATATTAAAGTAATTACTTATAGCTCCTCGTGCTTAAATGTGAGTATAGCGGCTTATTTATTAATTATACATTATAAATAAAAGAATATAATAAAGTGTTTTAATATATTAAGAGCTTTAAAGCTTAGATTCGAAAGCAGTTTAAACTCTTAATATATAAATTTAAGCATAATTAAAAGAAAGCAATTATTGTAATTCGAGGATTTACGAAATATAAGAGATAGGCTAATAAGTTTAAAATTGACCTCGAGCTCTTATTAACGGCAACTTATGAGCCGAATGGCGGAGCCGAAAGAGCTAGTCAAAAAGCAATTAATAAAGGCATTAAGATGAGACTATTAACTAATTTCCTTATAGATTTAAGTATTAAATGTGCACTTATAGGGATTTATTTATATAATAAAAGCTTAAGGTAAGTAAATAATTAGCTAATACTTATTAAAGTTAACGATAAGTGGTTTCGGAACTATTTTCGGTGATATAACTTAACGCTTATTATAAGACTTATTATAAATTTTAAACTAAATTAAAATAGGATTTATGTATATAGCTATAAAGCGTACTTATTAATAATAAAAAGAGCTAAAAGACAAAATAAAAGAGCGTTTAAAATAACTACGTATGCGCACATTAAATATCTTATAAGTTTTTACGCTTTTAATATTTATAAGATTTAAGTATTACGTCTTAATAAAATAATTATTACGCGTAATATACGCTTTAATAAAAATAACTTTTATATTACCTTAAGTGAAGAAGTAAAAATTACGATTTAAAAAGCCCGGTCTATTTGCGATCTTATTAAAGAAGATAAATTTATTATAAACTAGGCTAGAATTATTAAAAATATTATTAAAAATATAATTATTAAAGAAAATAATATAAATCTCTTAGGCGAAGACTTGCCTTAATTATATATTAAACGAATTTAAAGATTAATTAAAAGCTCCGAGAATTAGAACTCGGGGGTAAAAGAGTATATTAGTAGCCTAAGTATAATAAATAGACTTTTAACTTTAAAATATACTCTTATTTTAAAGGGCCCTTTTAAATAAAGTAAGGAATTAAAAAAGAGTACGTTAGACCGAGAGTTTACTTTAAGTATAAAATAAGACTTAAAGGCATTCGACTCGTATAAGAGTATATAACTTATTAATCGAGATTCGAACGTATTATAAGATTAAGCGCGGGATCCGTCTTAATTATTACGCATTGAGATTTAAATACCGTTAAAACCTCGATTATAAAAGGAGTCTTTAATAATAATTTTAATATTATATTTTTAAACTAAATTATAAAGTGTTCGGACGACGGAAGTAAGATAGGCGAGAGTAATACGTTCTTAAACTATAATAAAAAAAGCTTAATTAAAATTAAGTATATTTATTAAAAGCTTAGTAAAAGTAAAAAAGCTAATTAAAAGTAAAAGGAAAAGAAGAAGATTATAAAAGAATTAAAATAATAAAATATTTATAATATTTATAACTTTCTTAAAATAAACACGCCTTAATAAAAGTAACCTTAAGCTCGGGGGTAAGCCTGATCTCAGAGGTAATTAAATCCTCGACTAATATAATAATTTTCGGTTTAAAATCAATTAAATACTTTAAGGGCTTATACTTAATTAATATATATTATTAAAAGAATAAGATAATCTTCGAGATTTAACGAAGATTATATATTATATAATTATAATAGTAATGTAATTGAGCCGTTAATTATTAAAAGGGAAGATTTTACTTTTAAAAATTAAAGTTTAAAATCTTTTACTTAAATTAAAATAATAAAGCGATTTTAAGAATTACTTAATAAAAGAGTAGTTTAAAAAAAATATAAGCTTAAAAATAAAGATAATAAATAAATAAAGTTATTAAACCTTAAAATTATTTAATTTAAGCATTATATTAATACTTATCTTACTTATATAGGTTTTTAAGTATAAGCTTAATTTAAAAGAATATATTTTAAGATGTAAATCCCGAATTATTATACGAAGTAATCTTTAAAGTAAATTAACGATTGTCTTTATATACGCTAGCACGCTTTTAATTAAATCCTTCCGAATCGCTATAGCGCTTGTAGCTTATTTTAACTTAAAAGTCAAGTGCTTCGACGTAATTAATGCGTTTATTAACGCTCTTCGGGATATAGACGGCGAAACCGTATATTATAAATTCCTTTTAGATTTTAATAAGCCTAAATATATATTATAAGTTAATCGCGCTCTTTACGGGATGCGTAACTCTTTATACTTATAGTATAAGTATATTAATAAAACGTTAATAAATTTAAGATTAATTCTATATTTAAAGGAATTATATATATTTATAGACTTTACTTATAAAATCTTTATTTTTTTTTACGTGAATAACATTTAAGTACTTTATTATTAAGACGACTTAAAGCTCGGACAGGATTTTATTAAGCGACTAAATCAAGCGTATAATATATATAATTTTGAAAATATTAAATAATTCTTAAGAATTAAAATAATACGCGATAAAAAGCGTAAGACTATTTCTTTAGTTTATAGCTAATATATTAAAAAGATTACTCGAAAGTTTAAATAAGCTAATAAGAAGTGTCTTATAATATCGCTCCCTTAAATCGATCTTATTAAATATAAGGGACAAGCTTTAAAGAAACATATTAAAGCTTATTAAAAGAAAATTAAGTCGGTATTATATATAGCGATCGTTATAAAATTAAACGTAACTTTTGCGATCACTTAACTTTTATAGTTTGCGACAAATCCTAATTTAAAGCATTTTATAATTATATATTAACTTATTTATTATTTATTTAATACGCGCTTTTTGAATATTATATATAAAAGTAATTAAAAGAGAGCGCTTTATATTACTTTAAATATATCTTTTATGGATAACGTCGAAACTCGGAAGTTATCTTAAGGTTATGTGATTTTATTATTTAGCGGGCTAATAATTTAAAAAGTATTAAAGTAATTTATAATTATTACGTCGATTATTAAAGTGAAATTACTAATATTAAAATATATTAGAAAAGAAGCTATAACTTTTTAATAATTCTTTTAAAACTTAGCTTTTAATATTAATAAAACTTAAGAAATTTTCTATAATAATTAATAAATAATTAAATTAATTATAAATAATATTAAAAGAATTACTATTAAGCTTTACTATGTAAATATTTAAAACATATAACTTAAGTAAGAGTATGCTCGTGAATTATTTAAAGTAATATATTTTTTAACCGTTAATATATTTATTAATAAGCTTATAAAGAATCTATTTCGTTAAAAATTCGAGCTTTTTAAAGCACTCTTAAACTTTAATAATTACCGATTTTAAGTTAAAAAACTTTAAATATATTTATTAAAAGCATATTAAAAATATTTTTATATAATCTTTTATTTATAAAACTTTTTTAATTTAACATTTTAAGTATTTACGCTTTAAAAACGCTAAACGTAAACGCGAAATCCAGCCCGAGCCTAGATAAAGTCTACTTAAATCTAGCTTAAGCTTAAGCAAAGACTATTTAAATCTGGCCCGAGCTTAAACAAAGTCCGTTTAAATCCAACTTAAATTTATAAATAATTCACTAAAAGCGTAAAAAAATCCACTTAAGCTTAAATTAACGAGTAACTATTATTTTTAAAACCTTTACGAACTTCTTTAAACTTTATATAAAATTACTAAACTCTATTAAAGATTTCACATTAATATTAATATTATTATTAAAGTCATTCTTTTTATTCCGCTTTAAACTTAGCTTTTAAAAGTATATTAGAAAATTTAACTTTATATCTTTATTAAACTCCTTATTATTTATTAAGTCTTTTATTAAGGCTTTTAAAGTAATTTTATACTTCTTAATGCTTTATAAATCGATTAGTGAAATGCTCGATTAATTATAATATGATTATTATACCTTTTTATTATTAAAGTCTATAATTATAATTAATCTTTTATTATATTTAAGTATATTTCTTATAACGGAATCGCACTTATAATTAGAGATATAATTATAGTATCGACTTTTAGCAGCGAGAGTGTTAGCGAAATAATATTTACAATTACTACGGCCACGAATAGTAACGCAAATATATAATAAATAAGGATTCGTAAACTCCTTTCTTAGATTTTAATTAATATAAATAAAATAAATTATTAATAAAAAGTAAGTTTTAAAATAATATATATATACCTCGAGCGCGCTTAATAAGAGAGCGAGGCTTAAATGGAGTACGAGACGATTTGCGCTTCTTTAAAGTTAATAAAGAACGAGTATAAGTCTTAAAAGCAAGAGGAGGGGTAAGAGAGGGAGTCGAATTAAGACGTAAAACGCGCGAAGTAAAGAAGGTATATTAAAAGCTATTTTTATTTAATATAATAACGCTTTTACTTAATGTGACTAATAATAGTAAAGTATTAAAAGAACGCGTGAGAGTCTTTTTAAATAGCGAGCTTAACTTAATACAAGAAGATTAAAAGAGAATTAATTTATTATTAAAGTTATTAATAAGCGTAATTTCATTTTTACGTAAAAAAAAATACTATTAATTATTTTTAAGATTTATTTTAACGACCGAATGAATAAGAGGAGGATTATTAAAAAGCTCATTAATAAGCTCATTATTAAACACTTTTTAGTTATTAAACTTATCTTTAAAATCTTATAATATAATTATTAATAATTAGTTTAACGGTACTAAGGTTACTTAAAAATAAAGTCAAAAAATTAAATTAAAAAAGAACTTATTTAACGAGTTATAATTTAATTATTAATACGCGTAGTCGCTGCTTTAAAAGCTTTAAAAGGTATAGCTAATAATTAAAAAGAATTTATTAAAAGAAATAAAAAATTAAAAAACAAGAGAAAAAAACAGGCAAGTAAATAGACACGCAAGCATAAAGTGCGTTAATATTAAGTAAAGATTAATTATAATAGTACAAAGGTCGATATATATATATTTTTAGGGGTGATTGTGATTACGTTACTGCGGTACGGGACGCTTAAACTAATAATAAACTTATTAACCCGGGAGGCGGCGCATTACTTAAGCTAATAAGAAGCTAGCACATACCGTTGCGGCTTCTTATTATATATAATAATCACTTTAAAAGGATTAAATTCACTAATTATAATTTAATAACTTAATAATTAAACGGGACGACACAAGATTTTAATTATAAATTAAATCTTACTTTAGCCTTACTTTTAAAACCTGCGATTTACACGCGTTAAATATAATAATTAAGATTTTATTTATTTAATTATTATAGCTTAGTTATATATTTAAATTTTATTTATTTAATTATATATAGTTTAAATGTGTATTTGTATTCTCATTTATTATTAATATTGATTGCCTAGTAGACTACTTATATTAATATATAGAATTCTTATATATTATATCTTTAAAGCGCGTATTAATATTTTTATTTATTATAATATTTTAAAAGTATTAATTTATTACTCGGCGCTATGCTTTTACTAAGAATTAATATATATATTCGAGGAGCTTATGTTATATTTCTTAACTACTTATACGCTTTTAAATAGCAAGGCTTATTTATATAACAGAGCCTTATTATAAGGGTGTGTCGCGCCTTAGCGCAGTCTATTAGTTATGTATATGCTTTCGTAAGCACTTACGTATATATATACTCAGGTCACAGTCCTCTCTTATAGAGGGTAACGCTTATTTTAATAAATCTTTTGAACCCTTGCTTTTTACGTTAATCGTAGAGCTCTTGAATCACTAAAAGCCTGCTCCACTTCTGTCCGACAAAAAGTAATTAATAAAAGTATTAAAATGAGATTATTAGCTAATTTCTTAATAAATCTGAATATTAAATATGCACTCGTAAGGATCTATTTATATAATAAAAGCTTAATGTGAGAATAGGCGAGCCAATCAGAGTGAGGAAGCGCAGTAGGTGAGGACACGTAATCAAAGACAAAGTAGAATTGATTGCTTGCTTACTTAAAGAGCTAGAAGAGCTCTTCGGTAGTTATATATAAAATAATAGCTTCTCTAAAAGCTTTTACGACTACGTAACTGATTACGTAGCTTATACGAGCTACGTAATTAAATACAAGCGTAATTTCCCGGAATACAAAGGCAATTTCCGGGCCGCGTAAGCAGTGGAAACCCCTTCGGCTATTCTAGGGTAGAATCGGCACGATTTACCGAAGTCAAATCCAACATTTTTAAACGTCTTAAAGCTTCTTTTAAATTATTTTTTCTTTTCGCTTCGAGTTTAAGTTTTTTTTTATATTAATTATTTATAAAATAAAGACTTTTTTCTTTAATTTATTTTAAAGAAATTAAACCGCTTAAGCTTTTATTCCTTCTTTTTAAGAGGTTATATAAATATAATTATTTTTATTCTTATAAATAATTCTTAAATTAAGCTACTTCTTAAACTCGTAATATTAATTTTAATACTTATAGAATCTTTAAAGTCTAGTACCTAGAATCGGCTTATTAAAGTAAAAGAAGCATCCGGTATTTATATTGTCTTTTATATTAACACGTTAATTATATTTAAAGCTTACTTTAAAATCTTAATAAAATACCTTAGCTTCTTTAAAATTTGCGATTGACTCGTAAGTAAATAAAGCTTTAACTTTGGCTATTAATTTTAAATTCTTTCTTTTCTTTATAATAACGTATAAAATACGTAAGTTATTTAATTATTCCGTAATTATATTAATATCCCGTTTTATAATTTAATTAATATCGCGAATCAGCCTCTTAATAATAAGAATAATTTCTTCTTAAATATGCCTTTTCTAATTCGGTTTAAGACGAAGCATCGAACTTTTCTTAAAAACGTCGTCAATTTCTTAAGTTAAAGAACTGTTTTTATATTTTATAAGCTTAAAGCGAGTTATAAAGTTAAGCCCCCCGAACGATTCCGCTAAAGAAGGAGTTTTATTATTACTCGACTTAAGTTAAAGACGGTCGGCTTAAGTAATTTATATAAATAATACTTCCTTCTTAATTAATATATCGATTTCCCGCTCGACTCGGAATAAGACTTTTATTTTAGCGTATATTTTATTAAAAAATCGTATGTTTTTTATATTAAAAGTATTATTATCCTTTGTAAAAGTTCTAACCTTTTACTTAAGGTACTTAAATAAAGCCGTTAAAAACCTTATAATTATTTGTCGTTTTATAATACTTTTCTTTTATATATTATAGAGGGGAAAACACTAAGCACACAACAAAAAGGTAGTAAAGCAAGTGTCAAAAAGTAAACGTAAGAAATACTTATTTATGTAACAAATACTAAAGATATTATATATTTAAAGAATATAATTTATTAAAAGAAAGGAGAAGTATAATTTAAATAAAAAGGAAAAGTTATAATAATAAAAATCGTTATTATCGTTAAAAGATACTGCCTTAAAGGTTATCTTAAATATAACAAGAGGCAGCTTAATCACGTGACAAATGGACCTCTGAGGTCAACCCTACGATAATAGGTTATATACAAAGGTAGGTTCCACAAAGGCTCGTCCAATCTCGGCAGCTACCCTAATAAGAAGTGATTAGCCGAGGCTGGAAATGAGGCCCTAGGAGCTTTAAACCGTTATACTTATATTATTCTTTTATTACTTAAATATATATAGCTTTAGCATTTGCTCTAATTTCAGGACAATCATCTAGTATATTTTAATTTTACTCTTCGATAATTCTTTTCTTCTTAGCTTTTTTTATTTTTAAATTATTATCTTAAAGAAATCTTCGCCTCTTTAAAAGTCTTATAATAATAACGATTAAACTTATAATATAAGTGTAAGAACGATAGTAATAGCTTAATAATACTTTAAGAATAAATAAATTAAAAGCGAAAAAGGAAATAAAGAGAAATGAAAAAGCCGTAAAGAGTAATATAAGGGCGCTCTCGTTGCTATATAAAGTAGGCTAATTCGGCCCCTTAATCACCGACTTATATAATTAATTAATTTATATTACAAATCGTAATACCTTAAAATAATTATAATTCCTAGTTTATATACTAGTCTATTTTTATATTAAGCGTACTGAATTATTAAGAAGAAAGAATTACCGATAAAAAAAAGGACTTGAAGAGATAAGTATTAAAAAGTAAGTCCATAACGGGCGTCCTTCGCTTCGGTATCGACCTACTCTGCATTAACCAAAATGACATTAATAAGCGAAGTCAATAAGTCTTAAAACTACGGGTTATCTATAAGCAAGCTCAGGAAGTCGATATCTATATCAATAATATCTTTAGATACTACGATAAGGCTTTCAATTTGCTTAATTATTTCTTGAGATACAAGCAAAGGAAAATCACCCTTAAAGCTATTTTCGCTAGCTATTGCCGGCACCGAGAATTCTTCGCATTACAAATATTCTTTCACCATCTTTATTAGCGTCGTATATAGATCATACAAGAAATCGCCGTCGCACGGGATGCATTGGTATTCTTTGAATCCAGACAAATTCGGCTCGAGGATTTACTCGCCATCCAGAAGAGCCTTGATGATGATCACTGGGATGAACTACTCCGCCTTTCCGCTTTTGATCCTTCAATAGACGCACCTGTATTGAGGGGTTGTGGCCCTGGCCATTTAGGACTGCCTCCAAAAACAGTTCCATTACCGGATTTATACGATTTAGTAAGAAATCAACTCGACAAGATGTCGACGGATCCAAGGGACCAGGTTTTCGCGATTGTTGGTCTCACGAACGCCAGAGAAAGCCGATGTATGGCTCCGAACTATACTCTATCAGCAGAGCAGGTATTCTACAACGCCACAAGATACATACTCTTGAGTTCTAAGAGCTTAAATGTCATCCATCTGTAACCGCGAAAAGATTGCTCTTTTAAGCTCCCTTCCTAGAACCCAGACTACTCTTTAGGGCCAAGAGGGAAAATGCAACCCATCCACAACTACGGCCTTGCCACATTTCAGGCATCTTGGGGACGCAATGCCCGATTTAATCTCAAGAAAGACAACCGTACTCTCATTGTCCGCGGGCTCTGCCTAGGTACAATTAAGCATATCAGCGATAATCTCCCCATGACTAGACCTAACGACGAGAAGGGCATACTAATGTAATTCTACGCATGGCGGAAGCTGCTATCGCAGGTCAAAGGCAATAGAGAAGATGTTCGTTCGGCTTTCTGTAAAACCTTACTACTAGATGGCTAGGGAGGATAGAGAAAAATCTTAGTGCTTCTGGCCAAACTTTTTAGGGAGTACAATCTGCATCCTAACGATACTCAGCTGCAATCGTTCGAAGGTTACGTTGAATCGACTGATCATATTACTAGAGCTTAGATAGCTGCTATAAGCCGGATAGTCTGTCATCGCAGCTTCTTTATTTCGGCAAATAGTCGCAAAATTATTGAATTAGGCCCGGATACGCTTAAGAGGGGGGATAGTGTATGTATTCTACTAAGTTGTTTAGTGCTAGTTGTTTTAAAGCAGGTTGGTAATTGTTTCATTTTTTTTTTAGGGGAGGCGTACGTCGATGAATACATAAGGGAGCTATATACAGGAGTTAGAAGAAGGAATCCATTCCTTGCAAGGTTTTGAATTGAGGTGAAATCACTGATTTCTCAGCGGGATAGGAGGCCCGTACTACTTCTATAAGATAGAATACATTTTACAGAATTTTACAGTAATCTCCCTATGCTAGACAAAGGTCATGGGGACATCAACTCCAAAGATAAAGTGCTACGGCGCTGGGCCAGTGCCTGGCCAGCTTATCACCTCAGTCCCCCTACTACCATTTGGACCACCTCGCTTAACATACCGCTATTTTCACTTATTTACTTTTAATAATTAACAATTATTTTATTCTCTTATTGATTTTCTTTATTTTTTAGAATCTAAATTAAGACGATAATAAAGCCTAAATAGATTAAGTATAATGTATTTTAAGTAATTAATACGGTTAAAAATAGTAAGTCAGAATAATACGCTTTAATTAAATAAAGTATTCTGAGGTCTACTCTTAAACACCGTATTTACAACCTAAACACCTATTAGGAGGCTGCTAGTCACTTATAAAAGCTACTTACGGTATTAAAAGACCGTCTTACGTATTAGATTTCAATTTAAAACACATTAAAATTTAGTATTATTTATACGTAAGTACGGCTTTTAGAAAACGGCTTTTTATATTTTAAAAAATACTCGTTTATTCGGAAAACGATAAGTATACCGGTTTTTTAAGCAGAATCCTATTTTAAGTACCAAGAAGCAATATTCTATTAATTTTATACGTGTTAATAACGCAATATCCGATATTATTAAATCGCAATTCCAGAAATTATAAATTCTAGCTATTAAAATAGTTTTATTTAAAAATCGATAGAATATAAATGAGGTAGAGATGATGGAAAGCTTTAAAATTAATAGCTTAATTATCGGTTATAAAAACCGACGTTTTATATAGCGAAAACAGCTTAATTCTTGGAATTAAACCTTTTTTATTGAATATATTTCTGCAACCGGCAAGAAAATCATTTTACTTATAATATATAAAGGAAAATCGGTCTAGTAATTATAATTTCTAGCAAATATTAATATATTTAAAAAATAGAAGTTTATAATAATATAATAATATTATTATATTAGAATAGCGAGAAAAAGTCTTTATTTCTTCAACGCAGCTACGTAATCAAAATCCCCGATTACTAATCTTAGACGGCTATAAAAGTCATAAAAGTATAAATTTTATATAAAAGTGCTTAAAATATAATATATTTCTATTGTTTTTATTTATATATACGTCCTATATCTTATAACTTTTAGGTTCATTTACTTTCTCTCCTTTTAAGACATCTTAACGGAAACACCTTAATGTTTTAGCATTAATAACTGATTTTACTTCAATTAGTAAGCGTAACTTCTTAGTATATTATTATAAAGCATAAAAAGAGAACTTAATAAATATAAATATTAAAGCTAGCTAAAGAGCTACTAGCTTATAGCTAATAAATAAAACAAAACTATTAATAAACCGATTGCTACTAAAGAATAGTAATCAAGAGCTTGAAAACAATACTACGGAGAACCCTTGGCTATTAAACACGTAAAGGAATTATTAATTATATAATCTACTGTAAAGGCTAAGAATGAATTACGTTTATAGCTTAATACTTTGACTAAACCGTTATATATTAACCTTCTAATACGCCGATTACTCTTTAATAAAGCTATTAGAGCTTTTAATTAAAAAGACTTCATATTAAGATAAGCTGAGCTGAAGATATAATTATTAAAAGCCAAATTAAATTAATTATAAATACGGCAAAAACGAAAGGTTCAAATTTGCCTAAATTCTAAGTTTACGGATATCCAAGCTATCTAAAGAGCTCAAATTACAGCTAGAGATTAAGATTATAACTTTAAATTTAGATTTAGTAAGAGATTCTAATTCTATAAAAGATGATAAAGAAATTAAAGCGTTGTGAAGTTATTAGGTATTATTTACAAAGTAATTAAAAAATGCGGAGTAGTCCAAATGTGGGGTTGGTCCAAATGGTGGTGGGGGACTTAACAAGAATGAGTCACGGGTCGCATCACATGACCATATTTCCTGTATATATACTCCCTCTCCCTCTCCTGTTGGATTTGACTTCGGTAACTCGTGCCGATTCTACCCTAGAATAGCCGAAGGAGTTTCTACTGCTTACGCGGCCCGGAAATTACCTTTGTATTCCGGGAAATTACACTCGTATTCAATTACGTAGCTCGTATAAGCTACGTAATCAGTTACGTAGTCGTAGAAGCTTCTAGAGAAGCTATTATTTTGTATATAACTACCGAAGAGCTCTTCTAGCTCTTCAAGCAAGTAAAGCAATTCTCTCTCTTTGATCACGTGTCCTCACCTACTGCGCTTCCTCATTCTGATTGGCTCGCCTATTCTCACATCTCCCTCTCCTGTAACGACACTAGCCAAGAGAGCGGTGTAAGAGGTATATGGTAGTACTTTAGCTGAGGCTATCGAGAGCTAATAGGTCTAATACGAAAGAAACAAGAAGATGAAGAAGGAAAAAGGGAATGAAGGGAGTGTGAGTTTATATATATAGGCTCCTCCGAAACCCCTCCGGTACTAGTCCGACTCCGCATGACTTGGTTACCTCTGAACCCCTGGATTCCCTGACTCGCTGAGAAGCTCCTAAGTGCACCTATCGTCACATCTCCTTCCTTAGCTTTAGATCCTCGTATATAGGCCTTCTAATTCTTTCAGGACTTCGACCTATTTGCTCAGTGTCTCTCCTGAATCCTAAGTATCCGACCTTCACATAATCTACTTAATAAGGCTTATGATTATAGAGAGCTGAGTGGCGCTGATATTGCATTATTTATTTACCAGTCTGGGCGTTGGTTTACGTACAGATCAACTGACCGACAGTCATTCCCTCCATCCTTAGAAAAATGGATACTCCACAGCTTAAACGAAACAACGAGAGGATTAACAAAGAAGCGGAAAGACGAGGGTATAGCTAAGAGAAAAAAGACACCAATAAAGAAAGCATATGAATTAGAAGATTCAAACACACTTTATGTCTAATACACAAAGTCCTGCGAATACACTACGGCCTAAAGAAGTGGTAAAGCGTTATACTCATCTAGATGCGTACAGAGAAAATTAAGATAAAGGACTTCTTATGGAAAAGGAAGGTGCTAAGGCTTAACGACCCGGGATATAACTGCGGCGAAGGACGATAAACCGTGGGCTACGTCTTAATAGTGCCGGAAATATCGTAACTTACGACGGAAGGAATTTGGTAAAGGAAGACAAATAGACCTAAGGGCAATCTTGAACGAGCTAAAATTAGTCACAAAAGTAATACGATTTATGAAACAGACGTACCTCCTTAGGCAATTTCGGAGTTGTTATATAGCGCGTAAAGACGAAGCGAAATACTAGGGGACTGAAGGTATAAGGACACTGAATGGCGATTAGGAGCGGTAGCTAAGGAGCTTAATATCCCCTTAAAGAACAAGCAAAGTACTCTTTTGACGATTATGTAAATAGTCGTAGATAGGAGCCAGACCGTCTAGCGGAGGAGGTTGCTGGTCACTGCAAAGTGATGAACTGAAGTTCGAATTACCGAATGCGGTAACGCGCACTTCGGCAACTGGCGCCGAAGCTGGATCATGTCGGCACCGAGTATGAATAAACGAATGAATGAATGGGCAAGCAACACGGGTTATCGCGAGGCCCCCGGCACCTTGAACCCTACCCCTCAATCTAGGGTAGGGGACGTGGTCACTTGGGGCCACTCAGCGTGAGGAGGCCAAGGAGAAGGGCGGGCCGCCTCGAGGACGACGGCTGGGCCGACTCCCTGCGGCCTGGACGGTATGCCTGTGCAAATGAAAAGTTTCTTGGGAATTCGGTATCAACCCCAAGCCCCAGCCTGGCGAGCCTAGTCGACTTTCTAACCTGGTCTGCTCTAGCAGCTTGGCCCTATCATCAACGGATGTCTTAGCTCTTAGCACAGCTGCACGCCCCCCGGTTCATGGCCGCGCCGCAGCACCCTCCTTCATTTCGAAGCCACCTCCCATCCCGCTCAGTAAGCCCGCCCGAGAGACAACTGGTCTGCATATGCAATGCGGCATTCCTTAGCCAGGGAAGAAACCACCGTAACTGGCTGCATTGGCTTTTTTGCCCATCAGCCGTCATCACCGCACGGAGGTGTGAGGTGGTGAGGGGCTTTTTCAATCAGTTGGGAGAAGCTTTGGATTTGGTGGTGGGCTTATTGATCCCTGTTATTCGGAGGGGATCGCGCCAGGCAGGCAGGGTTTTGCTTTGGCTCTGGCTACCCTTACCTGCCCTACTAATGTCCCACCCTACCATTCCCCCACCCCTTTATTCCGCTCACCTCGCGTAATATTAGCACTTTCTATTTATTACTTAATAATTTTCATTCTACGTTAACTTATATATAAGATTTTATAAAGTCAGAATCTCCTTTTAATTCTAGTTTTATAAATATAATTTAACGATTTTTAGCCGTAATTCGAGCCGCCTAAATAATATATATTATTATAAACTTAAAATTTAGGTTAGTTTAGACTTTTTTTTTTCCTTAGCTTTAATTGCTTTAATCGCTCTTTTAATTCTCTAATTCTTATATTTGCTTGCTTTAATTTATAATCCTTTTTATTAAATTCTTTTAAAATTTTCTTAAAGAATAAACGCTACGTCAAATGCTAATTATTTGATTCGCTTATTAAAGTACAATCAGGTAAAATTGAAAAGCGCCACTTTTCGCTTAATTAAACGAGAAACTTTAACTCCTCCTTACGCACATATATTTTAATTATTTAATAATCTTCTTATAATATATCTTTAAATTTTCAGTAATACCTCGTGAGCTAAAAATAAAGCGGAAGGAGTTAACTCCGGTTTAAAAATCCAAGATTTAGTCTTTTTATAAAAAAGGAAACAACGTATCCCAGATCTATATTAAAACTAGCTACTTTCGCTTTACGATTAACACCTTCTTAAACCGGCATACCTTAGCACTTACTAATAGCTTTAAAAATAGGCCAAGAAGAGAGGCTATACGGAAAGTTAAGCCGTAAAGGAAAAAAAACTTTCTGAGAATAGCAAATCAGGATACTCGGATGACTCTTAAAGCTCTCGCTACGCTATTTAAATCAAGGGTTAAGCTCCACCCTCGTATAGTCGCTAAAATCCTCAAATTCTATGGTAAAGCTAAGCGTCGACCTCGCAAACAGCCTTTCTTTATTAAGAACTAGAAATAACGTCGTCCAGATTATAAAACCGAAAAAGCTATTTCGCGAGATAATCGGAAGATATATTAAAGTAATAAAATTACTTTTAAAATAAGAGAAAATACGTATACGTTTTAGGTAACTAAAAGAGCTAAAAAAAGAAAAAGAATACGCCGAGAAGAACCTCCGACTTAATTTTAAAAATAAGCAGATTATAATCGGTATATGAAGTTGTTTTTATAAAGATAAAATAAGACTATTATATATGTTCTTAAAAAGGGAAGAATATAACGGCCAAACGATATAAATAAATATTATAATTATTTAAAATAAAGAATCTTATTAAATAATCACATAGATTTATTTAAAAGATAAATACTCTTATGTTACGAACGCCCCGCGTCCCGTGACGCTGGGCCCCGGGACAGCGTAGTACTTAGGACTATAGGCCCAGAAGAGAAGGGGTTCTAGAAGAAGTATATTAAGAGAGTATCGCGCTTAAAAACATCCCTTTAAGAGAATCTAATACTTAAGATTTCATAAGTCATATATTATATAAATATTATTATTAATAAACGACTAAAAGGCGAATAAGCCCTTAGATTACGTGACCTCCTCACGTGACGACCGCTAAGACCGGTGAACCGCCAAAAGTCTAGTAATCTTAGCGGTCTTAAGGAAAACAAAAGTTTTATATAAAATTAACACGTCTACTATTAAATAAAAGCTTCGTACTCAACTAAAAATAATATCTTAATTTTACTAGTTATTATTTATTCTATTATACGTAATACATTTACTTCTCGATTATTAAGATTAACACAACTTATTATATTTATATTAAATAAATATATAAACCGTAACACTTTAAGCACCTTTTCGTCAGAAGTACCGACTCACGTATATTATATCAGCCCCCCCGCCTAAGAACTAAATACTTAGCTTATAAAGTAATATTATTAGCACCCTTTTATTATTTATACTTATCCTTAAAAGAAAGAATTATAAAGAAAGCAAAAATAAAGAAATACTCGATATTTAAAACAATCTAACGCACGAGCTTAAAGAAACCTTAAAAGTCAAGCTTCTTAATACCTTTTAAAGAAACCGAAAGGATTTAAAGACTTTTATCCTTTAAATAAAACTTTATTAATACTTTAATAACAATAAGTTCCTTACCGACGAAAGCTATACCCTCTAGATAATATCGTATCTCAAAAGCAAAGCTATGCAATGGATCGAGCTATTGCTTAAAGACTACTTCGAACACGAAGCTACTTATAAGGCTATACTCGCTATATAAATTATATTTAAAACTTAAAAAATATTTAAAAAAGAAATTCGACGAATATTTAAAAATATTAATAAAATTAAAACGATAAAGACCTACTTATACGGCCTTAAGCAAATTAATAACGTAATAACTTATATCACGGAATTCTAGAAGCACGTTAATAAAACCGGCTAGAACTCTTAGTCGCTTATTAGCTATTACTAATAAAAGCTTAAGGATTATATCCGACTAGAACTCATTAAAATCGATCCTTAAGTAAAAGATATCCTAATTCTTATCGAGCAAACGGTTAGAATCGACAACCGCCTACACGAATTCAAACGCGAATAATAAACGTACATAAGAAAAAGCTAAAAGCAATTTAGTTATCGACAAAATAAGGGACACCGACGGCAAGGCAACCCTAAGGACAACCGATAATCGGACTTTATAAAATGTGACGCCATTTATAAGAAAAGAAAAAGCAAAGCATAATAAGAGAGACTATCGAAAGAAGTTATAAACGAATAACGTAAAAAGAAGCTATACTACGAATATAATAATAAGCTTATACCGCAAGAAAAGCGCTAAAAAAACAAATTAACTTTATAAAGCAAAAAGTATATAATACCACCGGCGTACCCCTTCCTCTTCCCTTAAAGGAAGTTTAAGTTAGCGCTACTTACCGTTATATAATAATAAACGAGTTTAACGTTAATCACATCGATAGTCAAATTGAAAGTAACGACGGTAAAAAAAACAATAAATAAAGCAAAACGAATAATAATTATATCCGCTAATATATAATAAAGCCCGAGTCCAGCGATTAGACCTAATAGAATAAGCGATACGTCTAGTAACGGGTAACCGAGACCGCACGTAGGGCATAAAGCTTAGAAGATATAACTAATATCGAGAGGAGCGAGGACTTATAATACTAAAGCAACGCTTTGCTACTAAGATTAGCATTCTCCGGACCTTAAGAATATAAGGTTTAGCGAGTCACTTAGCGGAAGAAATATCTTATTCGTAAGGCTTTTAATACTAAATATTAAACGAATATCGACACAGGAGCTATTTATATCGAATTAAGGGTCGTCTTACGCGAAAGGCTATAATAAAACGAAAAATACAAATCAGTCTTCCGAAGCAACTTACGCATCGCTTAAAGAACGGCGGACATCGAGAATAACGTTTTTTAAATATACGTTTAATTAATCTTAATTAACGAAATACCGTTTTTAATAAATAATAATATAAATAAACGTAAGAAATATATAAAAAGTTATTATAAAAATACTACGGAACCGGATATAAGTTAATTCGCGAAATAATTTAAAAACTTATTATAAAAGACTTTTTAAACCCTTTATATCCTTAAATACGTATTAATTATACCGCATTTTATATAAAGATTTAGAGAATCGGCAATAAGAAAATATATTAATTAAAGAAGTTTACCTTAAAGAGATAAACTTATACACGCTCGTAGCTATAAAGGAAAGTAATTACTTAACTCTCGACGTCGATATTCGAGGAGTAAAACTATAAGTTATAATAAATTCCGGAGCGTAAGGGAACTTTATATTTTTTACTATTGCAATCCAGCATCTCTTACTTATTAAAATCAAAGAAAACGGGTATTAATTAATACTCGCCGACGAAGGACTTACCGCGAACGGCCTAATCGACGTATAAATAAAGATATTATATATAAGAATCGGCAAATACTTTAAATATATTTAATTTAATATAATTAAAATTAAAAGACACGATATTATCTTAAAGTTATTATAAATATAACTCTATAACTTTAAAATTAACTAGAAAACGCAAAAGCTAGAATTTAATAATTATAAAAGCTATTTCTAAGATAAGAAAATAATAAAAAGCTTAAGAGAAATAAGCGCAACTTTTAAAAAAAAGCTAAAAAATAAAGTAATAAGCCTTATAATAAACGATATATCGTCAGAATATAAACGATTTAAAGTATTATTTTGAAAAAAAAAAACTAAACAATAGCGCCTTACTTAAACACTAAGACTATAATTATTAGATCGAGTTAATTAAAGGCATAAAGCTAATATTTTAACTATTATAAGAATATTTAGCCACAGACTTAATAATAATTAAAAAATATATTATTAAAAACTTAGCAAAAGGATTTATTCGAGAGTCTAAATCCCTTTAAAGGAATAACGTTTTCTTTATAACGAAAAAGAATAGCGGACGAAAAATATACATCGATTACCGTCGACTAAATAATATTATTAAAAAAGATCGTTAATACTACTCTTAGTTAAAGAACTGCGCGACAGACTCAGCGGCGCTAAAATCTTCACTTAATTAAACCTATAAAACGCGTATAACCTCGTAAAAATAACTAAAAAAAAAAAATTATTTTATATACGTTTCGGTCATTATAAGTACACAATCATGCCCTTCGGACTGACTAACGCGCCTATTATATTTCAGCGTTTAATTAATAATATTTTACAGCAATACTTAAACGTAATATATATATATTACTTAAACGACATTTTAATTTACTCTAAAATAAAAAAAAAAATACGTAAAAGACGTTATAATAATATTAAAAAAGCTAAAAGCTTCTTTAATATTTTTAAAACCTAAGAAATGCCATTTTTATAAAGAAAAAGTCACTTTCTTAAGCTATATAATTACTACTACAGGATTAATTATAAACCCTTAGAAAATTAAGATAATCGTTAAATAAATTAAACTTATAAATATTAAAAAAATATAATCCTTCTTAAGATTTACTAACTTTTATTGACAATTCGTTCGGAACTACTTAAAGATCGCCGTATTACTTATAAAATTAATATATAAAAACAAAAACTTCGACTAAAACGATAAGGCAAAAGCAGCCTTTCGAGACCTTAAAAAAGCCTTTATTAAAGAACTAATCCTTATATCTTTTAATTTAAATAAAGAGATTATAATAAAAACAAACGCCTTCGACTATATTATTAAAGCCGTGTTAAACTAACCGGGCGAAGACGGCAGATAGCAACTAGTCGTATACTATTCGCGGAAACTCTCGCCAGTAAAGCTTAATTATAATATCTACGACAAAAAACTATTAAAAGCTATAAATATAATATGTAAATAAAAAGTCTACCTCGAAGGATCGCCTTACGAAGTACGAATCTTAACGGATTATAAAAATCTTATTTATTTTACGATTATTAAAAAACTAAACTAACGACAGGTTTAATAGTATAAAATACTCTTTATAATTAAACTTTAATTTTTATATATTAAAAAAACAAAAAAAACTAAAGCCGACGCCTTTAATAAGAAACCAAAATATCTTATAAATAAAATATACGAGTCGCATACTGTATTTAAAGAAAATAATAACTCGTTAATAATTAATTATAAGTAATTAATAACGACAAGTTAAGTCCCCGAGAAAATCTAGAAAAACTATATTAACGACTCAGTAATAACCGAATAGAAAAAGCAGCTAAGTAAAGGATTCTCTTTTACTACTACCGGAGCTCTTTTATATTAAAGACGAATTTATATCCTTATTAAAAACAAAATAAACTTCGTTAAAAAACAATATAAGCTACCGGCTTATAAACATTAAGAAATAACTAAGATATTATTAAGGCTCTCTCGGGAATATTACTTCTTAAGAATATAAAAAGTAATTAAAGATATAGTCTCGTCTTATAATATATATATATAGAATAAAACAAACTATTATATATTATATAAACTCATAAAGTCACTAACGATACCGCCACGCTTATAAAAGTCAATCGCCTTAAACTTCGTAATCGAATTACTACTTTTAAAGGATTTAATTACCGGAATTATTTACGATTTAATTTACGTAATAATAAATAAGATAATAAAGTACGTATATATAATACCGGTACTAAGCACACAAAATACGCTAATAATAGCGCAGGTATTCCTTTAAACGATCTTTACGAATCACGGAATACTAAACGAAATCATCTCGAATAAAGATAAGCTTTTTACCTCGAAGTTCTGGAAAATATTAATATTATTTTTAAAAATAAAACAGAAAATATTAACGAAATTCTACCTTTAAACTGACGGCTAAACAAAACGAATTAATTAAATAATAAAGACTTATCTTTAATATTATATAAATTATAAATAAGACGATTAAGTTTAATTACTTTTAATTGGCTAATTTATATATAATAACGTAAATTAAAAGATTATTAAAGTATCGCCGTTTTATGTAAACTATAAGTATAACCCGGCGGTATATAACATATTAATTATAAGTTAAGGGACCGCATATAAAGCTATACTATAAAAGAATAAGCTTAAATAATTATATAACGAATTATTAACGGATATTTTATTTATCGCATAAAGATTAGCCATTTACTATAATAAAAAGCGTAGTATAAGACTAACGCTAAAAAAAAAGAATAAGGTTTACTTATTTAAAAAGAATATCGTAATTAAGTAATTAAATAGTAAATTAAATTATAAAAAGCTAAAACCATTTAAAATCGCAAAAGTCAAAAGACTAATTAATTATTAATTAATACTTCCGAAAATTATAAACATTTACTCGATATTCCATATATCTCTCCTTAAACTAGCACCGCTAGAGGCATTATTAGCCTTTATTATAAAAGTATAATTAATAAACTTAAACGCCGAATATAATATTAAAACTATTTTAAACTATTAATATTTTCGTAACGTCGTTAAATATTTAATTAAATAAAAAAGATACTTATAATCTGAAAATACTTAAAAATTTAAGTTTAACTTTTATTACTTTAAGTAACTTTAAAAGTTTTATTTACGAAATCTAAATTTACTTAAAAAGCCGAATCCGCGAAGTCAAGTAAGACTTACTTAATTAAGGGTAACTCGGCGGAATCGACGGCAAATAGCGGAGTAGGCAGGCGAGTAATAAAGGCCTCCTGCTTCTTCTTCTTTATAGCTTTTTACGTTTTCATTTCTTTTAACTTATTTATACTTTTAAAGCCGTGACGAAATATCTTTACCTCTTACTTTTTTAAAAACTTCCGTTAATAAGCTAGGCAATTAAGGCGACCCGTAGCCTCTTATAAAGCCGCGGCCATTTCTTCTTAATCCCGTAAGAACTTGTCACGCGCAGCCTTTTCGGCCTCGCGCGCTAGACGCTCCTCTACCTTTAGCTTGTCCTCTGCCTTTTCGAGGGCATCCTAACTCCCGATTAAGGGCATCTCGACATCGCACCTCTTGCCAACTTTAATATACTTTAAATAACGACTAAACTCGGAGGATATTATATACGTCTTATTATTTCGAATATAAAACGTATAAAATATTATTTTAAAACCGTTCTTTTCGATTCTACGAGATAAGGCGAATTATTTTCTTTTTTTTAAAAAAAAATTCCGTATCTTTTTTTTAATATATACTTATTTAATTATAATAAAAAAAGAAAATAACCGTAAGGTATATATAATATTTCCTTAAATTATATAAGCGTAAGGACTACGCTAAGCTAAGAAGGAAATAGTATTACAAACGCCTCGCGTCCTATGACGCTAAGCCCTGGGATAGCGTAATACTTAAGATTATAAGCTTAAAAAAGAAAAGGTTTTAAGAGAAGTATATTAAAAGAGTATCGCGCTTAAAAATATCTTTTTTAAGAAAACCTAATACTTAAGATTTCATAAGTCATATATTATATAAATATTATTATTAATAAATAATTAAAAAGTAAATAAGCCCTTAAATTACGCGACTTCCTTACGTAATAATCGCTAAGACCGGTAAACCGCCAGAGGTCTAGCGGTCTTAGCGGTCTTAAGGGAAATAAAAGTTTTATATAAGATTAACACGTCTACTATTAAATAAAAGCTTTATACTTAATTAAAAATAATATCTTAACTATACTAATTATTATTTATTCCATTATATATAATACATTTACTTCTCGATCATTGAAATTAATATAACCCACCGTATTTACACCGAGTAAATACACGGACCGTAATATCTTATTACTTATTTAAGAGTTATATTATCGGTCGTTTACCTATTATCGATTATAATAAAATGCTAGTTATTAAATAAGTTTAATTAAAACGGAATCTATTATTATTGCATGAATTTTGTCTTATAAATTATAAGAAGTTATATAGAAACCCTCGTAGCAGAAATATACTTAATAATTAACGTTTAAGTACATAAGCTAATATGTTTTCCTTAAATTTTACGCTTTTTAACGTGTTTTATAATAAAACTATTTAAACTATAACTTTTATAATGTTAATCTCGTTTATATTCTATCGTTAACCTATTAAAATTGATTTAATAGCCGGAATTTCTAATTTTTAGGATTAAAGCTTAATAATATTAAAATAAACGTTATTAATACGTGTAAAATCGACGTATATTTATGTAACATACGGTCAAGCTGGTGTTGCTTGAGAGTGAGAAGGTAGGTGGGTTAGTAGGTAGGGACGCTGTTACTAAATTAAGAGTAATAACCGTTATAAGTTATTAAGTATAAAGATATTATATTTAAGTTAAGCACGAGGCTTTTATTTAAGTATAAAATGCATAGCCGTTATATAAAACCCTCGCTAGGTTAAATTATTTAAATTATTTAAATTATTATTTAGACTTAAGGAGTTTAAATAATTTATCCGGTAATTTATTACGTGACTTATAGCTTCTCTATGTATAACCAAACTTAAGTAGGAGTAGTTTAGTAAAGAAGTGGATTAAGGCACTGCGAGTAGTTTAAGTTGAATTAAAGTGATTAATTATCTTAAAATTACAGAAAGAAACTCAGAAGAAATAGCTGTTCTCCTGAAGGCGGTCTACAAAGGCAGAACCTAACTAGGTCATATGTAGTATTAATAAAGCAGCTACCCGTGCTTATACGACAAGTAGTTTACCGAGCCTCAGGGCTATGTCACTTGTTCCAGCCGTAGCTGTAACAATCTACTTCTTCGTCTTTGAAATAAGATTCCGTGCTAAAAATCTGGAAATCTAGTGCTTTTTAAGTAATAAATAATATCCTTAAAGAGCTGGAAGACGCTTCGCAAAAACCTTAATTTATGTATACGTAATTCTACGACTAAAAGACTCCTGAGTTAAAACCTAATTAATTAATCGACTTTTTACTAAGGTAAATAGCTTTTGTAAATAGTTAGCAGCTTCTTTATAAGATAATGTCGTTATATTACGGTTACAAAAGGTAGATTTTAGAATACTTTATTTAAGTAATGCCTTTTATAATAACTTATTACTTGCGATCTTTATATACGCATACATAATATTATACTCAGTATATTAAAGCTTTATAATAAAAATAATACAGACTTTAAATTTAAAAAGAATTAATTAAAAAATGAAAGAGTAATTAATTATTTAAGATAGTAGGTGGGAGTGGCGGTGAGCTAAGCGAAGGTGGGCGGAATGGCAGGGTGGGACGTTATACTCTCAATCCCTGTGGGTAGATGGCGCCGCCAATCCGCACCTGTCCGGTGCGGTGAGGTGCAGGTGGTAGCGATTAAGGATTGGTCAGGGTGCTAAAAGCAAGATGTGCAATCCCTGTCAAGGTAGGGGGGTTCTCGCTAGGGTTGGATGCAAGGTAGGGGGGTTCTCGCTAGGGTTGGATGCAAGGTAGGGGAGTTCTCGCTAGGGTTGGATGCAAGGTAGGGGAGTTCTCGCTAGGGTTGGATGCAAGGTAGGGGGGTTCTCGCTAGGGTTGGATGTGGCTTGATGGGCCTGCTCTCCAACTTAGAAAGCATGGGAATAGATGAAGACCGGAGAGTAGCATCGGGAGCCAGTTCTTTTCTCCAGCAGACAAATCCTTTGAGATATAAAGCTTCAATATGCCCTCGAGATTTGATATCTGAAATCTTCAACAGTATTTCTTCTTGCTATCTCCCATCTTATTGCCCATACAAATCAATAACAAAAGTACCCCAGCATCCTACGCCTGTTGAGTAGATACAACAACTTTCTATCATTGCTTCCTATCACAGCCTTCTATCATGACTTCTTACTCTTCCTACCTATCCTCCATTTGCGCCACAGATGGGTCGAATAAAAGGTATGCCTCGACTCAACTAAGCCTTGGAAATAAAAGTTGGACTATATTGACTTTCGAAGTTGCCCTCGACACATCAGCTCGACATCCGACAACCTTCGATCCTCTACCTCTACCTCTACCTCTACCTCCACTTCCAACACGAACACTTCGATCATCGACACAGCTAGTCAAGCCGACGAACAAGTCGTACGCCTCGCATCTTACCTCGGCAACACAGTCGATGCCAACCCATCATATCAACACACTTCCTCCCAAACAAGTATGGCTTTACACTCTGCGAATATGAAGTCGTATCTTGATGACTTCGATGCTACAATGGGGGATAAGAAGTAGTACATACACATGTTCAGCTTCTGATTATAAGTTGAAGGAATGATATGCTCGATGCAATCATGTTCAAAGTACATTAGCTCACTCCGCATATCTTTTCAGAATGCTGACATGTTCCGATTAGATAACGAGGCAACAAAGACAAGAACAAGAGATGGAGTGGATGCAACCAGTGGTCTAATGCGACGAATGTCGTCCAAAATACCACGCGACAGAATTCAAGTCCACATTTCGCTTCAAGGAGGAGGCGAGCCTAAGGTAGCTCAAGGGGATCGTGTGATGATAATGTTTGGAGTTTTAGTGTTTGCGAGGATGGAAGAACGAATAAAATTGAT
This sequence comes from Rhexocercosporidium sp. MPI-PUGE-AT-0058, assembly GCA_020746875.1. Lineage (NCBI taxonomy): Eukaryota > Fungi > Ascomycota > Leotiomycetes > Helotiales > Rhexocercosporidium > Rhexocercosporidium sp. MPI-PUGE-AT-0058. The sequence continues at coordinate 1,268,433 of JAGTJL010000018.1, forward strand.
TTGAGTTTGTAATTTTTGATTTTCCCTCTCTATGGCAGGACTGATTTGCTTGCGCTCAAGTGGGAGGGCCCGGGGAGTGCTTGTTGAAGCGAACTCTTAGCAAAAACAAAACAATAATTTTAAATCCGAAAAGCGCAATAAGCAAGTGAGATTTATCGCATAGACGCAGAGTAACAGAATTACCGTTCTGATTCTAATCATGACTTTGATCTTGTTCGACGATTGGTAATGGTTGAAGCTGAGTGTATCGAGGTCGATAACAAGCAGGCGAGGCTGGCATGAGCAGATGCCAATTTTCAACTCAACCTTAACAATGAGCAATGGCAGGCTCTCATCGCACTGCAAAGCACTCTACTCTATGAGCACCACGATTTTTTTCCTCGTAATTAAATATTCAATCGCTTTACTGCTTCTGAGGTGACTAGCCTCGCAGTGGACAAAAAAAGCGGGAGTAATTAGCCGCCCATACTAAAATACCACTATAACACTAACAATTAAAGCCTTTATAATTATCTTAATTAAGTATTTAATAGCTTATCATTCGACCGTTTAAATTAATATAATCTTGAAGCCTTTTTAGCATTTGTCAACTTATTTGTTAATCGTTTCTTAAGTTAATCTCGCCTATCCTTTAAGAGCAAGTTCCTTAAGAGTCGTTAGACTAAAATAAAGGCATTTTCGTATATATTACTTTAATACTTATTAATAGTTCTTAATAAAAGTAAAATCAAGAGCTCTAGCACAGTTCTTGTATATCTCGCACTTGTTTTCCGTCTTCTAAGCTATAATAAGGTTGCGTAAGCTATAGCTATAGCCTGAATCTCCGTCTTCTTTTAATACAAAATTATAGCTAGCTCGAATTCACAAGCTAACACATAGCTTAAGGATTTAGTCTCGGTATATTTTATAATTTATCTTTCTATTCGAGTTGCTAGCATTATAAAAAACAAGCTCGCTCTTAAAGTTATAACTAATAGCAGCTTATACATAAAGTTTATAACTTAAGTCAAGTTCTTCCTTTTTATTAGGATTGTTCTTCGGCTTCTTAACCTTCTTCGTCTTCTTTTCTACCTCTTAAATACAATTAGGACAACCTCGTTCTCCTGGCTTTCGTAAGACACGACGTCTTCCTTATAAACCGAAAGAAGTGGACTTTATTAGAGAATCGGACCCGATATTAATCTTTTGCCTTAGGATATTTCTTTAATATATTCGCTGCCTACTTCTTTCTTTTGTCTCGAGCATTTTATCGAGCCAGCTTTTTCGACAAGCTACGCAATAGCGCTATCTATATTGCCTAAAAGCTCTCTAAATAGTCTTTCTAGAAACGAGATCTCTATTCTTTTCCTTTACTCTTGATTCTTATGCTAATATGTCCTAAGTCATTATTTGTCCCTTAAAGCCATTATCTTAAATTAGTTTTTCAGCTTATATATATCATTTTCCGTAAGAAGGGCTTTAGCACTACGTGTTTCGATATGTGTAAGGTCATTATGCTAGCGTCGTGCGAGAGTATTAAGAATATTAAGGGAATTAGGGTTTCCAGGCTCTTCGTATAACCCTTTAATCATTTCGTAACCACGTGTCTTAAATACCTTATTTTCGTCAAATATTTCCTTCTTAGTTAAACGTATCTCTTAAGGTTTCTTATCTTCTCAAATAATAAGCAGTGTGAGCAAAAATAATCACGTTAATCGATTAATAATCAGATTAATTGATTAGATTAGATTAGAATTAGATTAATAGAAAATTAGCTTGATTAGATTAGAATTAGATTAATAAATTTAAATTAATCTAGATTAATCTGATTAATATATAAATTATAAAAATACTAATTTAGTTAATGAATTCCTGTTTATTTACTTAAAATAAATACTGCTATTACTAATCGCTTACAAATATTATTAATATATCATATTAATAAACTATTAATCATGTATTATATAAAGAATAAATAACTTAAAGATCGATTTTACTTCGCTTAAATTAGCCGAGTCTTTAAAGCTTTAATTGACTTTATTTTGAGTACATACTAAGCCTTATTCGGACTAGCCCTAAGAGTTTAAGCCTAATTAAGATGCAGCTCTTGTATTAATTATATTAATCGATTAACGCTTGATTAATTTGATTAGATTAGATTAGAATTAGATTAATCTAGATTTTTCTTGATTAGATTTAGATTAATAGCCATTAATCTAATCTAATCTAATCATTTTTTACACTGATAATAAGGCGTTATACGCTAGCTTTTGTGGGGTATCGTAGTATTTGTACGTATAAGTGCCATCCTCCTTTAGCTTTCGACGCTTCGTAAGTTGAATCGTTGGTTTCGATAAGTTAATTTGAGAAGGAGGAATTGTAAGCCGAGCTGGGCCAGTTTATTAATTATAACAAGGGCCAGTTCTTGCTATTTTAATAATATTAATTATATCAAAAAGAGCGTGGTTTACTTAGTATTTTGATAATTAAGTCATTATTTTAATACGGGCGTCGCTACGGGGACCGGCTAATTACTCCCCCTTTTTTTGTCTACTGCGAGCTAGCCTACCTGCGTCCCTGGATCATATGCTCGCGTTCATCTATCTCGCTTACTTAATGATAGCTCCGCTGTACGAGACGGTCCTGACTTTGAGAAAACTTGGGTTGAGTGGCGAGCTCACGTGTAGAGCTATGGAGTCCAATTGTTTCCCGAAGTGCATAAGAAGTGGCCCGCAGGGTGAAAAGAAGAAGACAAAGCAATTCCAGAACTCGTCAGCCTTGTCGATATGCGAACAGGACAAGAACTCAACTAATACATGGACGGGCCTATGAAATTTTTCTAGAATGCAAATGAATGTTGAAATTCATGTTGATATATTAGGTGACTCTGTCGATTAACTTACCTGACGTTGATGACTGCAATGTAGCTTGGTTGTGCAGCCTGGTCGTGCTCGTGGTGCCTGGCCCATCATTGGAGGCCTGTCGATAGTAGTCAGGATCCTGGATCAAGCCATCAATGAACGATTTTTCAGACCCCTGCAAGTGGGTGTGTGACCGTGTGGCCACCTCGATTCGAGAATCGGATCCTTACGAAGATCGTCCAACGACTCCTCAGTTGTCAGCTAGACGAGGCTCGGAGTGAAGGGGCAGCAAGCAGTGCGAGGAAGCGGATTGGCATCGCCGCACGGATAAGAAGGTGCTCTAGCTCCTCGCTCGGACGTTTTCATCTGTGCTTTGCTCCTATTCTGAAAACCCGTCCCCTCTTCTAAGTTTTGCACGGTTCTACGGTGAGCGATGACCTGCCTCGTGCGTGCAAGGATTAAGAACGCGCTGTTCTTGCATCAGCCATACGCCATAGGCCACTCTCCAGCTCCATCGGGCTAAGCGTGGCGAGAAGAGTTAATCCTCTCTCGGCCTCAATCTCTCGCATCTCATCCAACACTTTTTGACTTCGGTGGATCGTGAACCATAACCAGACAGGCCCAAAGTACCCGGTTAATTAGACCGTAGAGCTGACGCTAAGAACGTCCGGAGTAGAGTACTTACAGTAATTGACGAGGTGGAGGATCTGATTTTCCGGATATAGTTAGTCGACACTAAGGCCACGAAGCCAAGTAGTCTGCTAGTGACAATCTCATCTAATATTTATTAATAACTTGAAAAAGATCGAGCATCAGTGATCCCGGAAGAGGAAGGGAAAGCGAATAAACTCTCGAAGTACTATTTCCAACGCGTAAAAAAGCAAAAAAGTAGGTATTTCGTGTAAGTAAAAAGGTTATATTATTTATATTATTTAATATATTACTTTCCGATATATTTATAATTAAAATATAATTCTAAGTATTAATCTTAAAATAATCCGCTCTAATATCTGATATATCGTAATATAAAATATAATTCGAAAATCACTTTATTATAATTACGATTATTATAAAACTACAAGCGATTACCTATTTAATAATAACGAGGTTATTAGTAAGTTTTACATTTATAAGTTTACGCTTCTTAAATGGTTTCTTTCTTTATTACTTATTAAAGAGCTTTCGTATTATTCCGATTCTCCGAACCTCTGCTATTATTATAATATTAAGACTTATTATTACTATTAATATATTACTTAAATATTATTCAACAAGTACTTATATATAACGTAGACATAAATATAATAAGTAAATATAAAGTATTTATAAGCTTTCCGGGGCTTCAATATATAATAATTTTATAAGAGTTACGACGTAGTCCGTAAATAAGCTAAGGCACATTAGGTTTTAATTAACGAAGAACTTCTTAATACTTATATTATTTTCTTCAAAAAAAAGCTAATATACTCTTATATCTCCTTACGTAAGCTTTATATTTTAAGAAGTATAAGTTTTATAATTAAATTTTTTAAGAATTTAAAACAACTTATTACAAAAAGATTTACGAGTTTATAATTTTATATATTTCATATTTGTTTTAATACCGCATTTTATAATAATATTATTTAATAATAACTAATACAAGTAATCGAACAGAAGATGAGTTATTTTAAGTAATCTTTTTAAAGAATTAAAGTCAAATATTAATTAAAATTAAACGTAATTAAATCTTTATTAACGATTTTTTTAGAATTACTAAAAGAGATAAAATATTAACGATACTGCTTTATTATATCTTCCTCTTATTATTTATTATCTTATAAACCGTGAGAGCGTTTAATAGTCAGTGAGCTGTCTGTAATTCTGCGAGCTCTCGCTTACAGTCAGGGAATTCAAGTGTCATAGGAAAGCAAGTGTCACAGCCGACATTCCCCCGCACTACTTAATTTGTATGGTAATCAGGAATTTAGACCGTGAATTATATTAGAATTTTATAAAATTTGCATTACGAGTTATAGAGTCAATTGAGCTTGTATTAGACTCCATATTAGAGCTGTCTAGTGCCTTAGGTATATCTTCTGACTTTACCTCTGGCGTAGGCGAAGACTTTATTAAATTCTCATGCTCAATAGCCTCTTTTACTATAGGTTCTGTAAAAAACTTAAATTCGTCGCTTTCAACTTTATTAATAGCTAATTGAACTTAAATTATTGCGTGATGAAATTTAGGGTGACCTTAAGGCGTTAATAAAAGAGCTTTTATTACGTTCGGAGCTTTATTAGGTTCTCGCGTAGGTATTAAAATATTAGCTGGTGCGAACTCTCTACGCGCTTTATAGCCCTTTAATAGCTTTTTGTTTATTTGATTAGCCTTCCGAGCAGAGACACTTGCAACTCGGAGGCTTTCCTTTGACTTATTAATTGCTTGAGTAAGGTTTCGTTAAGCTTTCTGTAAAGCTTCCGTCTTTTCTGTCTTTTTACGAATACGAATTCTCGTCCGTAAGTCGTCGACGTTTCTTATACTTCCGCCTTTATAAATGCTTCTTTTAGAGGTCTTCTTTCGCTTGCTTTCCTCCTTAATCTTTGCTTATAAAGTAGCGTGCTCGACAGTTATAAGATGAGCTTTTTGTAATTCAATTATAGTATTTTATATTATTTAGGAGAAAATATTACGAGAATTATTTAAAAACTGTGTAGGGTCTTTATTAATAAACGAGTTAATAGTAGATGTCGTATTTTATAGTTTATGAGGCCTTGACGGAGGTAATAGAGGTAAGTTTAACTCGTCCTTAGTAACTTTTATATTTATAATATTACGTTTCTTTTTGCCGTAAGATTATATTTTCTTTAAGCTGGCTTAGTGTGGTGTAAAAGTGGATCAAAGCACTGTGAGCAGTTATAGTTGAATTAAAGTGATTAAAATTATTATTTTAAAAGCTCCAAGAATTAAGAGAAAACAGTTGTTCTCCTGAAGGCGGTCTACAATAGTAGAACTTAATTAGGTCACGTGCAATGCCAAGAGAGTAGCTGCCCGTGCTTATACGACATACCCTTTAGGCAATTAATAATAATAAGCTATTATTATTATAATTAGCTATATTAAGCGAGAGCAAATAATACAAAAGAATTAAGCAAATAAATTCACTTATATACGATAATTAAGTAAATAATTTAATTATATAAACCAACGATTTTCTTACTAAACCTGAACTTGTAAACACTCGACAACTCATAGATCGACTGCTTTCGATTTATTACTTAATTAATCTATTAATTAATTAACTAATTAATTGCTCTTTTTAATATTATAGGTGTCTCTAAGCGCTTCGCCAAAATCGTTAAAGCAGAACGACAATTTACTCGCTAAAGTAAAATAAGTGGCTCGTTTTTTAATTTATTAGTTTCGATTTATTAATCGGAGATTAATTAATTAAAAATTAATTAATTAAAAAATAACCGCTGACTTATAATAAGTTAAGACTATTATTAATAATAAAAAGAAAGTCGTCGCTAAGGAACGACTATCGGCTACTCCTGTCCCCGCCCCCGCTCCTTACCGTGCCGCTGCTGCTCCCCGGGCTTTAAAGCAGCTAATAGGTGCTCGTATAATAGTTTATTTAAATTATATTAATAACGCCTTTTAAATAAAAAGTAGTAGTTAATATTATAATACCGTTAAAAAGGGTGCTCGCTGCTTCGCTTACTCGGCCGGCTATAAGTACGTAATTATTCCCGCTATTACTTAGGCTCTTTTTCTTATATATTATAATACGTTAAAAAATAAAATTAATAAAAAGTAAGTCGATTTAGTTATTCTTTTTTTACTTTTTAATTTATTATTAATTTTTTTAAAAGTTAAAGTAATTAAGAATCCCGGTCCGTGCCGCCCTTAAAAGTAGTAATATTAATAAAGCTGCTGTTGCCGGCGCTGTTATTAGTTTTAATAATAGATTTGCTTTAGGAGTTATTAGTGGATTTAAAAGTAATAATAGAGATAATAATAATAAAGAGAATAATAAGTTACTTATTTTATTTTTAAAAAATTAAACTAATTTAATTAATCTTTTAAAAGAAGAAGAAGAGCTTTTAACTACTTTTATAACTTATACTTATATTATTAAAAAGAAAATTACTATTGCTATAAGTACTCTTTTCATTAAGAAAGATAATGAAGAAGCAGCTAATTATCCTACTGCTATTATTACTACTGAAGCTGTTCGCGCTGCTGTTACTGAGGCTATTATTAAAGTTGCTCGCGCTTATAATCCGGGCCTTAATATTCTGGCCTTTTAAGCTATGTTTACTTATGGAATTGTTTTTATTCTTAAGTAAGAGACTTAAGTTATTTACGTTAAGGAGTTAATTAATATAATAACTAATACTTTAAGCGAGCTAGTTCGGGAGGTTTTAAGCCTTTTATTTTTTAATAAATAAGCTGCTTTTTTGTTTTTTAAGGCTTAAGAACTTCTTATTTTTTAAGTGTTTTTTTGTATTTTAAAAACTAAAGCTTGCGTTTGCTTTTAAATTAAAGAATTATTAAGAGTAATTAATTCTTTAAAATGCAGTAATTTATACCCCCGAGCTTAATTAATTTCTTATAAAATAAAATTATAAATAGAAATTTTATAAAAGAGAATTTTATAAAAGGATATATAATAATATAAATAAAGCTTTTTAATTAAAAGATAAGCTTATTATATAATTACTTTAAGAATAAATAAAAAGTAAAGAATATATATTAAAAACTGCTTTAAAGCGAGTCTCTTAAAGGAATTACTTTAATTAAGCACGAATATTTATTAAGTTAATAAAAGTAATAAATATTTTAAATTTTTACCGAGAGAGGTTTTTAATAAGTCCGTTAATTAATATATAGTTTATAAAAAGATATTTTATTATAAAAGTGCTTTTCTAAAACTTTTTACGTAATTATATATTTTGAATATTAACGTGGCGTAACTTAGTGAAAATACGCTGATTTTCTTTAATAATTAACTAAATTATTTATTAATTATTATAGAAAATTATTTAAGTTATTTTTATATTAAAGCGTAATTCTTAAAAGAATCGCTGAAGTATTATAAGTTTTTTATTAGTGCGCTTAACTTTAAAAAGCTTTATTTATATTATAAACATAGTAATTATATTTTATAAAGTTATTTTTTAAAGGATTAAACTTTTAAAAAGTATAAAAATATATTTATTAAAAGATCGCCTTATCTCGATATTATTTATAAAAAAAGCATTTAATATTATTATAAGGTAGGAGTCGCGTAGCTTATAGCTATAAGTAATCGCTAAGAAACGCGTGCCGAAAAAGTAATGAATTATTTAATTAATTATAGTTAAGTGTTCTTATAAAAGATTAATTAAGAAGTGAGAAAGCCTTAAAACTGTAAAAGCGACGTCTACGCGTAATATAATTATAATATAAAGCATTAATTTAACTTTTTCTTAAATTTTTTTAATTTAAGTTAAAGTAGCTTGTTTTTGATTTTTTAATAACTCGACTTAAGGTAATAGTATACTTAGGCAATTTCTATTTATTAACTTAAATTAAAGAGTAACTTTTTGAATATAAGTGTCGTATATTAAAGAAATAGTCTTTACTAATCGATCTTTAATAACACGAACGCTTAAGAATTACTCCGTTTGCTTTTTTCCGGTAAGCTTATATGCTGTATTTAAGCCGTCGATAATTAATTTAACGTCTTTGAAAACCGAAGTGTAGTAAAGCACCTGAATATTGTCGACATAAAATATTACAAATACTATACGTTGTTCGTTTATAAATATATAAGGTTTTTCTTTATAAACAATTAATCTTAAAGTTATTAAAGTATGAATAAAGTTACTATATTATAACGCCGGTAAGTCCCTAAGTCCGTAAAGTGCGCGATTAACCTTTATTATTATTCCGTTTTATTTAAAACCGTCCGGTAAATAGTAGCGTACGCGAGCATTTGTCTTACTTTATTTGGCGTTAATAAAGGCATTTATTATATTAAATTGAATTATTTTTAAATTAAATTAAGCTATAATAGCTATAGCAGTTTTAAAGGAGCGAGTAATTAAAGTAGCTATATATATTAATAAAATTAACGTTTCAGGCTATAAGTCTCTTCTTATAACGACTCGCGAGCGACAGTAGGTTAAATAACCGAATAAATCGACTTTAGCGTAAAATACTTATTTTAAAGGAATTAATTATTCGGTAACGAAAGTGTGCTTGACGACTTTTTAATAATTACGCGACTTATGGTTAGTGATTTCCTTAATAGCGTCGGCTTAAAAGTGTTCTTTTAATAGGTGGTCCTTAAGGTCTTTCTAATTTAATAAGTCCTTAGGTATTTATAATTAATGAATTTATAAGAGTTTAATTAATTATTGAATTTCGATATTTTTAAGTATAAACGCTAATATAATAACGTAAATTGCGCTTAAATCTTTTCCGTCTTTTTATACTAGTTCTTAATTAAGCCAGAAAGTCCTTAGAAAATCCTTTAAGTGCTCGTAATTACTTAACGGTTATAATAATTCCGTAATTAATTCTTTAATAATTATTATATAAACGCTTCGATTTGGTTTCGTTATTTTATTATTAACTCTAGTCTTTCGACTTTTATTAATTAATTAGTCTTTTATTCTTTTCCTTTTAAGAGGTTTAAGTAAGCCGGAATTTAATTTAATTAAAGCCGGGAGTAATAAGCGTAAATTTAACTCTTTGTCTTCTTTTAATTCCGATAATTATAAACGCTTCTCGTACTTAATTACTTAAAGTAAAGCTTTTAATTACTTAAAGCTAATACTTTCTTTAAGTGCTTTTCGACGCTTAAGACCGCGCTTTTAATTATATAACCTTTTAAAATAAATTATAATTTGTAATATCGACTTCCGCTTAAGGCTTATATTATTTTAAAAGTTTAATATATTATATAAAACACCTCTTTTAGTTGCGCTTTTAAACGTTAATTATCTTAAAGTATCGGCTTATTTTAAAACGTAATTAAGGTGCTCGTGAGTAAGAAATCTAATATTCTTTTTTAATTAAATTACTCCCGAGTTTTTATTAACGAGCGGCTAAATAAAGTTAAGAGCTATTAAATTAGCTAAAAGTAGCGTATTTACTTTTATTAATTTAATTAAAAAAGGAGTAAATAGCTCTACTCCGAGTTTAAAAGCTTAATTAGAGGTTTTAATATCCTCGAGCTCATAAGCTCGTCGACTTTTATAGCGCTTATTGCTTCGCTTAGTTATTCTTCGTTTAAAGTAATAAATAGTATTTTTAATTTTAATATATTAAGTGCGCTTAGTCGGTTAATCATAATAAAACTAGCGTTTTAATCTCCTTTTTCTTTTTTTAATATTTTTTATAAGATTCTTTAATATTAAGCGCGGCTGGCCGACCGCTTTCTTTATATTTAAAGAATTTAAATAAAAGAGAGTTTCGTTAAAAGTAATATTCCGAGTTATTATTATATATTATAATTAAGGTATTTAAATCTTATAAATATTAAATAAGACGTATTTAATTAAGTAATTAAAGTGCGCTCGCGGGTTAACTTTAAAAGTTCTCTTTTAGCGGAGAGCTTTTCGGTTTTTAATTATAAGATAAACTCTATAGTTATACGTATATAAGTTACTTTACTTAGGCTATAAATTAATTATTAGCTTTAGCGTGAGCTTAAGGTCGTAATACCGAAAATATTATCTAAACCAGGCTTAAAATACTTTATTAAGACTCTTAAAGCCTTTACGAGTAAATAGACTTATATTATAAAGAATAATTGCCGCTATTACTAATTCCGTCTAAAGCGCCCGAGGTAAATTGGCGGAAAGGCGTATTTTAATTGATTTATTAATTATTTCTTTGCTTGCGCGCTTAATTCCTTCATTAAGTTAGTATATATATAAGGGGGTAGATTTAATATTAATATTACTTTCCTTATATTATTTTTCGTATTTAATTGATTTATTAATTTCTATAATTGAGGTATTATTATTTTAGCGTATTTTATAAACTGAGAGCCCGAATTAACGTCTCGTTTACGCTTTAAACGGTTTAAAAGCATTTAAGACGGCGATTAATCTTTTAGTTTTTAAAAGCCGCTTATAAAATTTCTTATTATATTTATCCTTAATTAATAAAAGCCAGCTATTCTTATTAAATCTTATTAAAAAGTCGAATAAATTGTAAGGTTTAAATAATAGGGAATTACTATTCGAAACGTTTAGGATATATTAATTGTAATTTAGACTGATTTTTAGCCTTTTAAATCCTCTTTACTCTCTTTCGAAATAAATAAATAAAGATATTAATACGTAATTTATGCTAAGCCTATAAACCTTCCGTAAAACCCCCGACCTTCTTTATATTAAATTCTACTTTGAATATTACTTCTTTTCTTAAAATCTTATCTATAAGATATAAGGTAATATAATAATAATATAATATAACGAACGTGAATCGAAATACATACGGACTTAAATCGGACTCGACTCCTTAAAATAAGAGTAGTTTATTAATAAAGTAAATAGTAATATTACAGACCTAAATCGGAATGTAAACGGGTTTAAACCAGTAGTGGTTCGCGTAATTAGGCAATATGGCGAGTTTTGCCGTAAGTTGTTTACATTTTAGCTCTTAAATAAATCTAACCTTTAATTAATACTATTATCTTCTCTTTTAATTTGACTTCGTTATCCCTCTGTTTTTCCCTCGTTATATTATATTATATTATATTAAACTATATATTCGACTTGCCTTCGATATGGCTTCGATTTACTGCCGCTGCGCCCGCTACCTCGCTAGTGACGTGGTAGACTACGTTTATATCTTTTTAAAGGTTAATAGCATTAAGTGTTATCGCTGCCGTAATTAAAAGTCCCGGTATATCGTTATAAGTACTCTAATACTCTTTCGTTATTAATAAACATTAAAGCATTTATTTTGACTTTAATAGCTCCTCGAGGAAGCACACGAGCTTACCTTAAAGCTATTTATAGCTTAAGATGACTTCGCCTCTGGCTTTACTTTAGCCGACGAGGTTCGGGACTTAATTATTACCGTAATAGCCGCGGTAGACCGATTTACTCGGGCCGCCCAGTCTACCGGCGATAACGCCTTGTCTCCCCTCCGTCTTGCCTTTATTATCCCCCGTCCTGCCGCCGCTATTATTACTATTTTTACTGTTATTATTATTATTAATGCTCTCCTTCGCCAGCTTTTCGCTACGTAAAACAAGACTAACGCTCTCCTTTAAGAGTTATTACGTCGTGTCTTTATAAATATTAATATTATAAGATTATATTAAGCCTCGGCTAAACTCGCTTAATAATATAAGATTATATTAAGCATACCTTTCCATAACTCAACTACCTTTGCATAAAGCTCCGGCTTCGCATAAAGCCTCGGCTTCCGTGCTTTGAACCTCGGAAGCTTTAAGCTTCCAGCAAAGGGTTATTCAGGGCTAAAACAGTGGCTTTCAGAAGCCTTAAGCTTCCGTGTTTTAAACCCCGGAAGCTCTGGTAATATAAAGCTAGTCTTGATACAAAGCTAGTTTCAATATAAAGCTAATAACCGATGCGAGAGCAAATAGCCGATGCGAGAGCAAATAGCCGATGCGAGAGCTAAATAGCTTGGCGCCTAAAAGTAGTTATATATAGACCTAGTTTTCCCCCGAAGTAATAGAATCATCATTCACACCAAATCTCTTCTTTTCATAATATGTCTTTATATTTCCTTTATATTAACTTCGATAGGCCTCTAAAGGCGAGGTTAAAAAAGAGAAAAATAAAAATAAAAATAAAAATAAAAACAAAAATATAAAAGAAGACCTTCGGGCCCGCCGCTTCTTCTCTTTTAGCGAGGGCAGCCTCGAGCTATAAATAACGCCTTCGAGCTTTTATTATATTGCGGTTTATGTCTTTAGGCTTCTTTTATTTTACTTTTAGCGCCTTTTAAGGTTTAAATAAAGACTTTTACTTTTAATTCTTTTATTTTTATAACTTTTATTATAATTCCGATTTCCTTTTTTTTAATATATTTAAGTATTTTTATAACGTATTTTTAGCGTATATAAAATAACTTATAAACTCTTAAGTATTATTTATAATAAAGTAACCCTTTTAATAAATTAAATATAAGTGGCCTTGCCTTATATCCTTATAAACTTAAATAAACTTAACTTTAAACTCTTTTTACTTTTATATTTAAATTGCTTTTAGTTTAGCTTCGACTCCCTTTTGTCTTTATTACGGTTTTAAAAGTAATATATAAAAAGTATTATAAATGCGGTAAGTCGGGGGTAATTCGAGCTAATATATTTAATTATGATTATAAATAACTCTTTTAACTTTAAAAGGCCTTAGAAATTTATTAATAAGCTTTTAAAAAGGCCTAAATTATTAAAGGTACTTTATAATTAATAAAACCATATCTTTAACTTAAAACCTAGTCTTTTTATATTTAATATTATAAAACTTTTTATAGGATTTAAAAGCAATTTAAAGCTTTTTTATAAGTACTTCTCTTTTTTATTATAAGAGTCTTACTCTCTTAATTATAATAAGTGCCCCTCCTTTTTAAACGTCGTCCTCGACGTTTAAATTAAGCTTTAAGTTAAACCTATATAATATTTAAAAAGGTATTAAATCGGTAAATATATACACCGAATTATTATATATAAATTCCGTTAAAGCTAACTTAAAGGCTTAATTATTTTAATAATAATTATAATATATTCTTAAATAGAATTTTAAGACTTAATTCTGTCGTTTAGTTTGCCTATTAATTTACGAATAAAATGCGGTGTTAAGTCGGCGTCAAACTTAAAAGTAAAATATTATTAAAAACTAAAACTTATTTATAAAGACAAAGCTTTTATTAATAATAATACCCTTAAGGCATTTAAAGTCCTTATATACGTATTATATAAAAAGCTTAACTAACTTAGGTATAATAATTATTTTCGTTATAAGAATATATTAAATTAATTTTATAAATCGATCGACGATTACGAAAATAAAATCATACACTCGACTTACTCTTTTACTTAATAATAAGTTTATAATAAAATCTATAATTATTTTTTCTTAAGGTTTTAAAAGAATAAAAAACGAGGCTAACTCGTCGTAAAGTCAGTGCCTTTTTAGTTTCTTTTTTTAATACTTTACGTAAGTATTTATATACTTTTTAACGTTTATACGTAATCTTTATTAAAAGTATTTCCTTAAAAGTAATTCGAAGGTTCTTTAAAACCTAAAGTGTTTTATTACGGTATTATTATAATTAATATTTAAGATCTTATTTTAAAGTGATTTTTTAAGTGGCACATAAGTCTTATTATAATATTATAATTATTTATTTTCGTATATCTTTTAGTGTCCTTCGAACCTAACTCGACGTCCCCTCGGAATCGATTCGTACGTCTTATTTATTATAAAAGGATTTACTTTTTATAAATTAAAGATTACGCTTTAAATTGATTTTAAAGGTTTATTATTTACTATTTTAATTTATAATAATATAACTACTACTCGCCGTAATATGTATTATTTATAATTAATAATATTAATAATAAACTCGTCGGGAGTCCTTCGTACCCCTTTTGATTATTTTGCGCTACTTTATAAATTCTTTATAAATAATCTTTAATTTAACTTTAATAACTTATTAATATAGGGTTATTTAAGCCCCGACTTTAGAAATGCTATTAATAAAGGCCTTCTCTTTTATAAAATTATAATTAAGTATAACTTTCGATATAATATTAATAATTATTTCTTTTCTTTGTCTTTACCTCGACTAGGTTCTGAGTCTTTAAGGTTAAGTCTTTGCGAAGGCCTATTAATAGGATTTATAGCTTTAGTTTAATATTTAATAATAAAATCGAATTTAATTAATTTATCGGCTTACTTCGCTTTCCGTTTAATAAGCCTCTGTTTTATTATAAAGTATTTAAAATTATAATAATTTATTTAGACTATAATAACATTAAAAGTACCTTAAAGGTATTAACTTTATTACTTAAATATATATATTATTATTATTAATTCTCCGTTATGAACTTTATATTATTACTTAGTAAAAGAGAGCTTCTTTAAGTAAAATGCAATAAAATGCCATCGAGCCTTTATATTACTACCGAATAATTAAAATAAGATTTTATTAATAACGAATTTTAAAGCATTTATTTTTACTTAAGTCTTTAATTAAAGGTCGAAATAGCAAAGGATTGAAACTTAAGTGAATCTCTTTTATAAAATTAAGAACGCTATAATAATTATATAAGGGAATCGAAATGGCTTTGTCTTCTTTTTTCTTTATATTCCTTTTAATAAATTAATAATAAATTAAGTAACTTTTATATAATTATAAATAAAACGGCGGTAAAAATTAATAAACTTTAAAAATACTTATATATTTCGCTACGACTTAAGTAAAGGCCATTTTTAAATGCTCTCGACTCGGGAGGGGTTTATTTAAATACTTATCGGGCTTATTATAAATCTTAAAAACTTCATAATATTAGTGTCGAATGCGCATTTTTTAAGATTAACGTAGAGTTTATAAGTGCGAAGCCTTTCGAGGACCTCTTAAATAGCTTCCGTATAGTCTTCGATGCTTTTAAAGAAGATAAGAATATTATTTAAGTAGATTATATAAGTGACGTTTATTAGTTTAATTAAAGTTTAATTAATATAAGCTTAAAATGTCGCTAAAGTATTTAAGAGTTTAAAAGGAAGCACGTAATACTTAAAGTGCCCGTATTAAGTCCGAAATGCCGTCTTTTATTCGTCGCCTTACTTAATTCGGAGTCGGTAATACGTATTTTTTAAATTTAACTTTATAAACACTTTAGCGCGTCTTAACCGATCGAGGGTTTTATTAATTAAGGGTAAAGAGGTCCGATTTTTTACCGTAATAATATTAAGTCCTTTATAATCGACACATAATTGCAGTCCTCTGCCCTTCTTAAATATAAATAAAATAGGCGCCCTTATAAGGTTAATAAACTTTCGGATTTAACCCTTTTTTAAACTCGCTTTAAAATATTCGCAGAGTACTATTAGCTTTAATTTAGAGAATAAGTAAACGGGTCCTTATAGTGGTTCTTTATTAGGTTCGAGGTCGATTTAATATTTTATTAAATAGTATTTAAATAGCGTTTTAATATTTATTTCGTTAAAGATTTCTTAATAATTAATATATTTCGGAGGTAACTTGGCACTTTTAATAGTCTTAGCGTTAAGTATAACGTAATATATTTAATTCCTTTAAGTTTTTTTTCGCAAACTTTTTAATAAAAATAACGTTAACTTAATTCTTTTTAAAATAAAACCGCTAAGTCTTTAATTAAAAGCTAATAATAAAGTTAATTTCCTTAAATTAAGAAAATCTTAAAATAAAAGTAACTCTTAAAATCTCGAAGTCGTAGGCGATATACGACTACTAATGTCCTTTTATAATACCTTTATTATTAATAATATATAATTATAAAAAATAAATTCCGTAAATAATAACTTCTCTTTTTTTAATTATAATTAAATTAATTTAATGAATTATAGGCTTTTATTTACATTCGATTATAAGCGCTTAAAAAACACAGTTGCCTTCGACACTATTATTAAAAAGTGCTCGTTCGATCCGCACCCTTCCGTCTTAAGTCCGAATTTTTATTAATATTATAATTCTTTATCGTTCCTCTTCTTCGCTTAATCTTATTAATAATAAAAAGATTAAGATTAAATTAGTCCGTTTCTCGTCCGTCGTAACTCCGTATAATTTAAAGAAATATGTCTTTTTTTTTAATAATTATAATATATAACCTTTAGGTATTTTATTATTAAATGACCTAGCTTTTTATAATAATAGCATTCCTTACTACTTAATCCTTTTCCCCTCGACTTAGCACCGATAAAGGTCCGATTTATATTATTAAATTCGTCTCGCTTTTAATTTAAGTTCGAAAAGGAAATATAAAAAGGTTTATTATTATAAAGGCGATTATTATCTTTTTTAGAGCCTTATTAATGTCCTTTCGGGGTTTATTTTAATTATTTACTTTATTAGTATTTTTAATATAACGAGTTAAAAATACTAGCTCTTTGTGGGTTTTAGTAATTTTAATAATATTAAGTTTAATAATTTCTTTTTTTAACTTAGGCTTTAATTTAACGTAAAAAGTCCGTTATCTCGCCGTATTATTTTTAATTTTTAATTATTACTTTAAGCTATTAAAAAAAGACACGAAATCATTTATTAACTCATTTTCGCGTTATTAAGCGTTTTTATATTAATTAAGCACCGTAAGCTCTCGATTTCCAGGGTTTATAATTAAGTCTAGTATTTATTACTTAAACCCTTTTTAAGTAAGTGAGTTTATTTTAGCCCTCGATTCGAACCCGGTTTACCTTCGTTTTACCTTTTTATTAAAAGTAAAAACGCATTTATTAATCTTATTTTTATTTATAATATATATTATTTTTTTATTTTAATAAAACCTTTGCTTAATACTTTAAATAAAAGACTGAGCTTTTTTAACGCTTTTGCCTTTATATATCGAAAGCTCTCGCATCTTTGGGATTCGTTAGTGCGGCATTAGACGTATATTGAAGTCATCTTAAAGGGGTCTCGTGGGTTTGTTACAATAATAGTCCCCGGCCGTATTCGCGCGTCGACGCTTTTCTTTATTTATATATTCTTTGCCTTTCTCTTCTTTTTATTTTCTTCGCATTATATCCGCTAGCTTTTTCTTTAAGTCCTCTTACTCCCGCATTACCTCTTTTAACTCTTTAATTCGGTTCTGAATTGCCTTCTCTTTCTTCTTTCGCTTAATTTATATTTAAATCTTTAAGATTTGTCGTCACTTAACTTTAATAACTCCTTCGGCATCCGAGCCTCCTTTATTATCATTTATAAAACTCTTTAAACCTCCGTTAAAGTGCTAAAACTACTTATTATACGTAAGTAAACTATTTTTAAGGTCATTTTAAAAGGTATTTAATAGTTAATCGATAAAGTAAGGTAAAGGTAATTGTAGTATCCCCTTTGCCGCTAAAGCTGTCTTCTTCTTATTTTTAGTTATTATAATTGTTTTCATAAAAGCTTTAAATAAGTAATAAATTATTTCCGTATAAATAAGGAAATTAAAATATAAGGTTTAAATAATAAGGAATTACTGTTTAAAACGTTTAAAATATATTAACTGCAATTTAAACTAATCTCTAGCCTTTTAAATCCTTTTTACTTTCCTTTAAAGTAAATAAATAAAGATATTAACACGTGATTTGTGCCAAGTCTGCAAACCTTCCGTAGAACCCCCGACCCACACCCTCCTTATATTAGATTCCACTCCTGACATAAATCTTAAGAAATGCGGTAAAAAGGACGGGTAATTATTCTTTTTAATTAACGACGATTTATTACTTATTATATAATAGCTACCGTATAATGCTCGTATTTTAACTAAGTTAAACTTTAAATTTCGACGTTACGCGTATTTTTTATTAAGTTTTTTAAAGCTTCTTTTCTTAAGTGACTTACGCGTAGATGCTATAAGTAAGCTTCGTCGACTCGTGGCTTTAAATATTATTTACTCGATTAAAAGCTTTAGCGAATGTTCTTCTTTAGCGTTAAAAATATTAAAAAGCTATAATTTAAGCGAGTTAAAATGCGGCGAGTAATTAAAGAAACCGAAGAGTAATTAAAAGGCTTATATTTAAAGAAAGTTAAGTTAAACTATTGCTATAATTATTTTAAAACCAGACTATTTTTAGTTATTCTTATACGTAAAATGCAATTTAAATTATTATATTAAACTCTTGTTTGCAAAAGGCGGGCTTCTGAAATAATATTAATATTAAAGCTTTTAATAATAGCGACGTTCGAGAGGGTTAAATCGCTTATATTCGGTCCGTTAAAGCCGTGGAAAGCACTTTTAAAGACTCGAGTACCGCAGTCTTTAATTATTAAGCTTAACGTTTTAGCCTTAACGTTGTCGTTTATAGTGAATTTAATAAAGCTTTTAGAAACGAGAAGAGCTTTTAAATTTATTAAATAAGTAATAGCTTTATTATCGAGTAAAGTACTCTTTATAAGCGAATAGCGATTTATATTTATAATAGCGTATATCTCTATAATAGCGAGAGCTTTGTCGAGAAATTTAAGGCTTATAAGGCAAGCTTAAACGTTTTTAAGATATCTTGCTTTTATTAAAGTAATTGGCTTTAAAATTATAAGAGCTACTAATACTTAAGTAAAAAAGGAATTATTAAAAGGCGGTTCGGAAGCTAATTGCGTTATTAATAATATATTCTTATTAAGTTTAGTAATTTCTTAGCAAAAGTTAAGGAAGTCGCTTTTTAATCGGAGTTAAGTCTTCTTAATTTCTGTTATTAATAGTAAGTCCTTAAGGTTACTCGTCGTCGAGCCGTCGTATTAATACCGCAGTTTGTAATAATTAATAGCTTTATGACAATAAAAGCAATACTTACACAAGTAGGTATTTACTTACGTATTTAGCGATTAATTTCGTTAAATCGACGGGATTACGAAAATATTTAATCTTCTTTTAAAAGTAATATATAAGCTTATTGTCTTTTATTATCTAAAAGCTATAAGTAATTCCTTATTAAAAGTAAATAATTAATTGACGTAATTAAATAAAAAGTACTAATTTATTACCTCGAGAGTATTATCTCTTAATAATTCAGAGTGCCGTTCGCGCGCCTATTCCGGTGCGAGCTTCTCTTGCACCGCCTTAATAAAGTTAAGTATTACTAGCGGTCTTTTAACGTCCGGTAAGTCGTATAAAAGAGTATTTTAATAAGCCGCTTTTATTCTTAAAGTTATTCCTTAGGATTGACTTACTTTACTTTAATAATAGCGAGCTTCTTTTTATAAATAAATTATATTAACGTATAAGTATTTGTTTTCGAAGGGGCGTAATCTCTTTTAAGGATTTAAAGGAGTAATTAAAGAGTTTATAACTTTAATTAAAAGTCTTTATTTATTATTTTAATTAATTACTTCTTTTTTATACGAGCTTACTCGTTCTTATATTTCCTAACTATTCCTTAATAAATAAAAGAATTAATTATCTTTTAAATCTACTTATAAGCTGCCTTATAAGCTCGAGCCTTTTCCGTTTATTATGCGAGTTTTTTTACGTATTCTTTTATAAAAGTAGTATATATTAAAGTTATATTCTTAATTATAGCTTTTACTAATAGTAATGCGCTTGGCTTAAGGCCTTTTTTTATAAAGTCGCGAGCATTTTCGTCTTATTTTACTTAAGCTTGGAAATTATACTTAATAACTATTTTATTTTATTATATTCTTAAATCGTTTAGCGATAAGGGTTTCGGTTCGGCGTCGAGAAGGTTAAGAGCAATTAATAACGTAAGGTTTATTGAATTTTATATTTTATAAAAGATATAAAAGGATTTAAACGCTTAATATTAAGGAGTTTAAGTGCGCTTATTATAATTAAGAGGAGTTTAATTATTTAAAAAAGAGGCTAAAGTTAAGTTTATTATAGCGAAAGAGATACTCTCGTGAGCTCCGAGTATTCGATAAAGAAAGAAGGATTAAAGAGGTATTAAGTCTAATTACTCGGCTTTTATATTCGTTTAAAGTAAAATCGAAGAGTTAATAGAAAATAATAATATAAATTACACTTTATAATAAAGTAGAAAACTTTATAACGTATAATAAATGCTTTTTATTTATAAACTTACCTTATAAGCTTTATTTAAATTAATAGCGCATAAAAGGAAGAATACTAACTTAATAGTTTTATTAACGGGGCTTATAACTGTAGTATAAAAGTGAATTAAAGTACTATAAGTAGTTATAATTGTTATTTTAAAAGCTTTAAGAATTAGGAGAAAACAGTTGTTCTCTTAAAGGCGGTCTACAGTAGCAGAACCTAATTAGGTCACGTGCAGTGCCAAGAGAGCAGCTGCCCGTGCCTATACGACACTTAGATATTTAAAGGCCATATTCTTGACGTAGTAAAAGCGTTGATAATTGTATACTATTATATAGCTTTCTTTTGTATTTTCGTAAGATTTCGGAAGAAGGAGGTAATAGTATATTTAAAATCGAGAGACTGAAGGGCAGCTGTAATAGTTATTAAATAGTAATGCTTTTATAGACGGAAAATGCCG
Organism: Rhexocercosporidium sp. MPI-PUGE-AT-0058; assembly: GCA_020746875.1. Taxonomy (NCBI): domain Eukaryota; kingdom Fungi; phylum Ascomycota; class Leotiomycetes; order Helotiales; genus Rhexocercosporidium; species Rhexocercosporidium sp. MPI-PUGE-AT-0058. The sequence goes on from JAGTJL010000018.1 coordinate 1,289,446, forward strand.
ATATTAAGAGGTTGTAAAATATGCGTGAAATGGCTAGGAAAGTAGAATAAGAAGATGTGGTTTTTTATATACTTAAGTTGAAATAGAAGTAAGTGGTGAGACTTGTGGCTATTTAATAGTAATATCTTTTATGGTTTTAACTACTAGTCGGTATGAGAATACTTAATTAAATGATTAATATATTTTATGATTATGTCGTTATTAATGTATTCGAATGAAGATGTGTTTAATGTTTTATTGTCAATAAGCTTTATAGTAATTTAATTCTTTATTATCTTCTCTTTTAGAATAATAATAAATGGCGGAAGCGTATTCTTTTTATTAGCTTAAATGGTTTTAATAATTATAAGAGATTTGCGGTTTTTTAGTGAAGCCGTATAAAGCTCTTTGATAGCCGTAAGGATAATTATAGTTTCTTTAGATGGACAGCTAATTCGTACGTTAGACTCGTTTATATTTAATAACTTCTTGTCTTTATTAATCTTGTATTTCTTTATTGTTTCGTCTAGCTCCGTAAATTATTTCTTTACGTTTTCTTTTGTATGAGATTCGAGTTTAGCGTGTTTAATTAGCTTCGTTTTATATATGGAGATTCGGGTTATTTTTTAATTAATTAGTAAACTAGCGTTTGGATAGCGGGCCGAGAGATAGAGATTGAGTTTATAAATATTAATAGTAGATTCGGTACAAAATATAAGGGAAATTATAGTTCGTAAATAGCTAATAGCTGCTTTTATTATTTCGCGAGTTACTCTTAAACTGGCTTCTTATTGCTCGTAATAGTATTGTCGAATAGCCTCTTCTTGCGCCGTTATTAAGATAATATTATTACTATTATGGCGATTGAAGCCTTTAGAGGCATTTCGAGTCTTGTGTTTTAGCTTATGTATCGATTGGCGTAATGTATCTTTCTTTATATGAAAAATATGCGCCGCGTTCTTTGGTAGCTCTATAGGGTTGTTTAGAGCTTAATCTCTTGCCTTTTAGAAGGCTTGATTATACGCGGACTTTATACGATAAATAGAATAGAAGTTATTTAATGGCTTTATAATACTAAAAAAAATCGATGCGTGCAATTAATGAAGGGGCTGATAGAGTTGTCACAGTCGCAATTAAAAGTACGCGTTTTTTAGTGGGGATTTACGCTTATTGTTATCTGGGCTGTGACACTTGCTTTCCTGTGATACTTGAATTCCTTGACTGTAAGCGAGAGCTCGCAGAATTACAGGCAGCGCACTGACTATTAATTATAAGAACATTAAAATAAATTCAAGAATCCGATTCGTGTATGGTTATAAAATATTCATAATATTTATAATTAAAGTCTCGAGATCGAGAAATCTTAGCTTACTAAAAAGCTTATTTAACGTTAAAAATAATTCCGTAAGACATTATTAAGAAATATACTTAATATCTGTCGTGCAAAGCTCTAATCAACGGCAGGCATGGCTCCGTCAAAGTAATGACAAAAGTGTCTAATTCTAAGAAGAGGCTCTGTACACAACTGCCCCTATAACTGGCCCTGCTTACGTAGGCTAGGCACGTGTGCATACCTGTATTGCACAACAATATCTAATAATATCTTATTCGAAATCCTTTTTTCCGTATTTATAAGAGGAAATCTATTATCCTCTCGTAGAGGATATATTAACTATTAAATATAAGTCAAGTATATAACAGTCGACGTTAATAGCCTAATAATATCTTATTAATAAACTTAACCGAAAAAATATAAGGCAAACCTTTACCTCGAGACTTAAAGAAATTGTGGAAATTGGCGAATCAGAGAGAGGAAACGACACGTGATTTGAAGTGATTTTTGAATTTCTTGAGTTACGGAAACTAGAGAGCGATTTAGCTCTTTATATACACGATTACTAGCTTCTAGAACCTTCTAAGCTACGTAATGGCTTGCGTAATGCGACGTAATAGCTTACGTAGGCTTTGACGTACACATGTCATGTGACAGCTAAGCGAAGGTTCTGGAAACAGCAGAGCAGCACTGATTACAAATCAACAAGTGTTAATATCTTAATACTAAAAAATTATAATAAAATCCTTTTTAAAGCGGTTAATAAATACTAAGATTTAATTAAAATTATATTTATGTTTTTAAAAATCCTTATAATTTATATATAAGTATTATATAAAATATATAATAATAAGTAAAAGTATCTCATGTACTGGCATCTCGCTTACTACATTTTAGCGTCAAATCACCATTAAAAGCAGTCAATTTCTGGAATCTTATATATTAATTCTATTTAAGGCTATAGAATATAGTAAAGCAAGTATTATCTTTATAAAGTATAACCTCGCACTGCTTGCAACTAAAGAAAGAAGTCTTTCGGCAGCTAGAACCTGTAAAATTCGCTGGCATATTAACCGAAAGCTCTTTTAGAATTCTCTTTCTAATACTCTTTCATAGATTTTGTTTTTTATATATAACGTACTCTCTTTAGCTTTTTGGCCTTATAATTATATGTTCTTTTATTATTATATTTAAAGTAAGCGTTATAAAAGCTGTAACGACTTGTTTTTCGTTTTTTACTCGTTTTTTATGTAATACGAAAACATTCTTATATAATTGCATTTGTAAAAGCTGTTTGACTTATTTATTTCTTTTGCTCTAGAACAAGAGAATAATAAAAGAGCTTATAATAATTAACTAACGCTATGTCTTCGATCCACGTAATAAGAGATTATTAACCATTTATTCGATATATAATTTTCTTCTTATTAGTTACTTTAAGCTGATTTCCGCGGTCTATAGCTCTTATTTTAAGATTATATTAATCTTAATATTAAGGAATCTCTAGTTAAGCTCCAGCATGCTTTCCGAATAATATACGTGATGTTTTAGCCGCCGAAATGGTCTTAGAAGGCCGCTTTTATAACTTCTTAATACGACTAATAGTATTAGACGCTATGGACATCGAGAGCATTAAAGCATTATCTTTCTAAGCTATTATATTAATTATATTATCCGGTGTTACTGCTACTTATAATTTACCTTATAAGATTTCATCCTTTTTTATATCTTAAGCTTTTATTTAATTAAACTGCTTTAAGATCCTGGATTTTGTTATACATATACCGATAGCTCTTTATTCACGGTCTTTATTATATTATAAGAGCTTGATATTTATAAAAAAGTTATTTAAATATATGATATATTCCGTGCCGTGATCTAGAACTCGGTCTATTAAATATGCTATTACTTAAGACGTAGTATTTTAACCGAGGGCCTTTAGTTGCTTCATTTTCCACGGACTAAGCTTGCTTTTATTTAAGTGTATTTTTGTCCCTTTTCGATAAAAAACTCAATCGTAAAAGTAGCTTATTTATGCAAGGACCTAAATCTTATAGCCTTAGTCGATAGGCTTGCCGGGTATAAGATTATATTAAGCCTTGGCTAAACTCGCTTAATAATATAAGATTATACTAAGCATACCTTTCCATAACTCAACTACCTTTGCATAAAGCTCCGGCTTCGCATAAAGCCTCGGCTTCCGTGCTTTGAACCTCGGAAGCTTTAAGCTTTCGGTAAAAGGTTATTCAGGGCTAAAACAGTGGCTTTCAGAAGCCTTAAGCTTCCGTGTTTTAAACCCCGGAAGCTCTGGTAATATAAAGCTAGTCTTAATACAACGCTAGTTTCAATATAAAGCTAATAACTGATGCGAGAGCAAATAGCCGATGCGAGAGCTAAATAGCTTGGCGCCTAAAAGTAGTTATATAGACCTAGTTTCCCCCGAAGTAATAGAATCATTATTCACACCAAATCTCTTCTTTTCACCGGGAATCTTTAAAGTATCTAAAAAGCGGACCTAAAATCGGCATATAGCTTCGTCGATAGCTAAGTCTCTGCCCGGATTTTATAACTCCTTAGAAACGTTGCGAATATACGTATTAAAAGGCTTTAAACGATTAAAAACAGCTTTAAAATCAAGATTAGGATCTGTCGTATATAGTCGGAACGCCGTATGTATCGATTAGAATCGGCGAAGGCTTATAATATAGCGAACTTAATAACTCGGCTATAAGATATGTTGGATTTGACTTCGGTAACTCGTGCCGATTCTACCCTAGAATAGCCGAAGGAGTTTCCACTGCTTACGCGGCCCGGAAATTACCTTCGTATTCCGGGAAATTACGCTCGTATTTAATTACGTAGCTCGTATAAGCCACGTAATTAATTACGTAGTCGTAAAAGCTTTTAAAGAAGCTATTATTTTATATATAACTACCGAAGAGCTCTTCTAGCTCTTTAAGTAAGCAAGCAAGCAAGCAAGCAATTCTCTCTCTCTTTAATCACGTGTCCTCACCTACTGCGCTTCCTCATTCCTGATTGGCTCGCCTATTCTCACAGGACGATCTGGTCGAATGGCATGATATGTCTTGTTGCCATGACCAAAATCCTCCAATATTGGCAGAAGCTCTTTTCGCCTTTGACTTCATTGACACCTTCCCACACGAGAAAGACGTTCGTTTGCTCACCAGCTTTGGCAGCCTTCATCCAATGAAGCTTTCCCTTCACCTCCGAACGGTCAAGCCAGAGACCTTGAACAGGTCCTTGGATCGCTCCTGTAGGCTTCGTTGCTGTGTATCGTAATCTCCCGGAAAAGACACCAAGGAAGTCTCCGGGAGAGACAGAGACTAAATGTGAGACAGCAAGGAGTTTTGCTGAGGGTGACTTACCCCCGAAGGTCTTCTTTTCAGAGATACCTTCGTGTGGTATCATGCCAACATAGATCGACTTGTTACCATCGATATCGCCTTTGATGCCGTGGCGGAGGATATGTGTATTTGACTTTCCAGAGACAGCCTCGACGCTTTGATTGGCCAGGTAATTGTCTTTCTCTGAAAAGTCCCCCCGATGGCTAAAGTCGTCTCTCCAGGTTACACCTTGTGGGACATGGCGTCTGTGAAAGATCTCCTGATCCTCAAGATCACATCGACCAGAGAAATCCCCATCTACCTGGGCTATAGCTCGCAGGCGAAGTTGGTTAAGATGTGGGTGATAGAGATGGTTCTAGGAGAGTACCATAGCTAACTCGTTTGGATGTTGCAGAAAATGGGTCCTGAACTCCCTGGTCCTGTAGAGAAGTAGCAGGTTCACTCCGGCCTCTCGCAAATCAGACAGGAGCTTCAGGTACGACGTTCAGATGAATGTCTTGATTCTTGACCAAGCCAAGTAACACGATCGGAGGGGTCGGAGCGCTGCCTGCGGCACGGGACTTCCATCTATCTCGGAGCCTAAAAGAGATTAAATATGATGATCCGCAATTAATTAACTACCGAACTACTGATCGAGCTTCGAAAGGGAATAGTAGCGTTGTATTAAGTGGTTTCTTTACTCTTTCTTTATTCTCTTTAGCTTCCGGTTCTAGTTTATAAGTATTTGCATAAATAGTAATAAAGAACTTTTATTTCTTTTCTTTTTTATACTTTTTTGTTTTTACTTTTTTTTTATAGAATCGAGATAAAATAAAACAAATTAGAATAGAATAAAATAAAAAGAGAAGTAACGAGACGTAAGTAAGAAATGTTTAATACGGATATATAAATAAGTACGGAATTTACGCTTTAAGTTAAACGAATATATTATTATATTTTAATATTATAATATCTTATAGCACCGTCGTCTACTAGCGCCTCGACTTATATTCTTGTAAAATACCTAAGTTTATTTTTCTTTTTATTATTATTAAGAATATTATCGTTTAACGACAAATCTTTCGTCGTAATCGCTAGCCTTTTAAACAGCGCTTCTCTTTTAATTACTTTAACTTCGACTTCGAGCTCTCTCCTTACTAATAATATTACCCGTAGGTCTAATCGCATATTTAATCTTAATAACTCTCCTTCTTCGACTTCTTTTCCTTTACTTACTGCTTTTTTTTCTGCCGTTAATAGCAATTGCATTTTAATTAATAGTATTAGAGCTAATACCCGCGCTACCGTTTTAATAGCTTTAGGTTTAACTTCAAGCTCTTCCCCTCGAGCTCCTGCTCTTGTAAATACTTCGACTATTAATTATTTAATAATAACTACGATAACGGTAATCGCAACAGTTAACTCTAATACCAGAATACAGATAAAGATATTATCCGAATATATATATCAGAAGAATAAGAAGAGATAGAGATAATTGAGCGGGAAGTAAATAATATGGAGGATTAGATTCGGAAGACTCGGAATAAGTTTGAGAAGCAAGGGTAGGTTAAAAAAGAGAAGGAAAAGGAGAAGGAGAAGGATCAGACGGGCAAAAAAGAACAAATGAGTTTGTTTTATTTTGATTTATCTCGTCTTGTCTTAATTATATATTTTATTATACGTTATTATATTATATAAAGAAAAGTAAGATATAAGAAAGAGATTCTCTTCTTGCTCCAGTTAATAGTTAGCTAATAGCTAATTAATTATTGCTAACTTAATCTAATCTAACTTCGATTGATCAGTAAGTTAATCAATAGATATAATTATAATTATAATTATAGCCCGGCCCGTCCCGACCCCCGATTCTTGCTTTACCTTACATAATTTATCTTTATCCTTAATATTAGCTTTAATCCTCTTAATTCCCTTATTCTTAGTTATTAGTTTTGTCGACGTGTTAATTTGCTAACTTTTAAACTTTTTAAGTTAAGGAGGTAAGGAGGGATATGCGGTTCTGCTTCCCCCTCTGCCTCCCTTTACCTTCCTCTGCCTCCATCTCTTTATAACTCTGTTATAAGTTTATAACGATTATTAATTACTTGTTAATTGCTCTTTATAGTTATAATAATTTTATTTTCTTAAGTTAATTCTTCCTCGTTTTTTTTAATAACCTCGAACAACGGTTAAATACAAAATAAACTGTATTTTATTATTAAGTATTATAATTCTGGACTTAAATAGTAGGCTTCGCTTGGATCTAGGATCTTTCAAATATCTTTACTAGATTTACAGACCGTTTACGTATTATTATATTCGATTCCGTATATAAGCTTTTTAATTTGATAAGAAATACCGGCCTCTTCTTAATCTCGTTAATTAGTTAGGCATGGCCTTTGATTATTTGGTTCCTCGAGGCTTTTCTTTGAATCGCTTTATACTTTAAGATACGCTTTTATATTACTATTATTATTTTATACTTTTTTATTTAAAGATAAAGGAGTCGATTTTATAATATTACCGTGATTAGTTGGATTAATTTATCTTTTTATATAAGATTTATTTTTATTTTTTATATTATCTTTTTAATTTTTATTTGCGATATTTACGAGATTTATTCGGTTTATATTTTAATCGTCGCTTATATTGCTAAGAATCTCGTTCAAATATAAAAGATATTTAAAAACCTCGGATCGATAACCTTTTAAGATAAATCTTTTACTTAAACTTAAGAATTAAATATATTAAATAATGAGCTTTACGTTTATTAAGTACTTTACTGGCGCTTGTATACTTATTAAAGATTTTAAATTGATCTTATACTGAAAGCATATTATTTTATTATTATAAATTTATTCCAGAATATAATCGAAAATATTAATAACGCCGCCGAGAAGCTTATCGCTTTTTAATTCTAAGTTTCCGTAGCGTATATTATTATCGAAGCTTATTTAAGCTTCTTTTATAAGCGCATTAAGACGCTTTCGAATAAGTGGTATATTACGTCTAACGTTTTAACGGCCTTAAATAAAGATTACTAGCGCTTCGCGAGCTTCTTTATTGAGGAGATCGACGGCCTAATTATTATTATTATAAGTATTCTCGACTTGCTTCGTAACTTATAATATTACCTTAACTCGGTATACTAGGCCTTGCAATAAGTATCGTTAGATCGGGATACCGATTACGCCGTGAATTGATAGTAAGCGCAGCTGAAAAGCAAGCTCTTTGATATATTATAATTCTCGACCGAGAAGAGGAATATCGACGCCTTATTTAAAGCGAATGATTTCACGGTAAATAAAATAAGGCTTATATTAAAATACTTACGTGATCGGCGGAAGATTTTAAAGAGTTTTAATAAAAATATCTATATTTTAAGAAATAAAAAGAAAAGTAATAGAAGTGTATTAGGTTAGCGGTATTTAAAGTACAATTAGATTAAAGGAAGAGAGCTAAAAGGAATAATTGATTTAAAGGTTTATTTGAAGCTTTTAAATCAAATATAAGTATCTTATAAGGCGTAGAATGGTATTTCGAGGAAGAATGTTAAGAAGACGGCTTAAAAGATTAGCTTGGAAGTATAAAAGAAAGCGAAGGAGATAGTGGAGGAGACAGGGGGAGGGGGGAGATAAAGATGAATAAAAGAAATACAGAAAGGTACTTGGTTGGAAGATAAAAATTAGACGAAGGATCTGGTATATATAAAATTAAAACTTTTTTACTTGAGAAAGCGTATGAATACTCAGAATACTTTTTATTTTTACTTTTTTTACTTTTGTATAATTTATTTAAAAGTGCGTATAAAACAGATGTATAGTCTTATTTTATATTATTTGAAAGAGTTAATTGCTTATAGCGACAACGAACTTACTTAATTAATTAAATATCGTCGATATATATTAGTTAATTAAATATAATTAAGAAGAAGAAGGAATTCTGAATCTTAAGCGAGGAGGTCGAGGAGGTTAAGTAATGCGTATATTTCGCATTTAGATATTTATAAATAAAAGAAGACCCGATTTATATAAATCGACTAAATTAGATTTAGCTTAAATTTTTAAATATATTTACTGCAAGACTATATTCGATTCGTCAGTTCGAGACTAATAAGTTGATTAATAAATCGAATAATCGTTAACTTCAATATTAATATTAAGTTTATATAAGATAAGAATAAGAAAAGCTAAGGTCAAGGAGAAGAAGAGCGGGAGCGGGAGCGAGAAGGGGAAGGGGGGAAGAGAAGAGCAAGGAGAAGAGCAAAGGAAAAGGAAAAAAAGTAAAAAGGAAGATGCTGGATTTTCCCTTAGATTACTTCTGGATTTCTACGATTTAAATAAGTAAACAAGTAAGCAATTAGTTATAAATGATTATTATATTTATTAACACGTATCGGAACTGAAATAAAACGAAACGCTTACTTACTTAATGAATAAGTAGGATAATCTGATTAAATCCGTTAATAAGTGAATAATACAGCTAAGCTATTTTAATAATAATAATAGTTAAGTACTAGTTACTTATCCTTGCTTAACCAGTTTTTACTAGTTCAGTTTAGTAAAGTAAGTAAAGTATTGTGATAAATAAATAGATATTTCTTTTGTAAGAAAGACGTCGATAGGACTGCTAAATTAATCATTTTTTGTGCCTAATACACAAAGAGAGGGCGGGGACGAGATACTCGTGCTGGTGATGAGGGAAGAAAAGGAGGGGAAAGATGCATGCCGGAATTCTTCTTACGCCGTATATAATCAAGTACAGATGCTTGCTGGCTAGCACGCACTGGAAAAGAGACGAAACAAAATACTCGCCTATTAAAGAATGGATTGAAGTAGACTGGACCGCTTAGGCAATAGATAGACGAACGATTGGTTTAATTCAATAAAAATTAATACGAAAAAGTTAAAGTATAAAAAATGTTGTAAAAATATATAAAAATTTACAAATATTATATTTTTTTAAAAATTTTAAACATTTTTAAAAGTATTCGATTAATTATAGAAAGATTAAAAAGTTTAAACGTTAAGAAAGATTTCTAGCTAAATAAAAAAATACATTAAAAGAAGTGTTTTTAATAAGAAAAAGGTCAGCTCCAAGACATCGGCGTGGAATACAAATTTTCCCTCGGAGGAAGTTGTCCGTCGGAAGTCATGGGCCGCGAGATTAATGCGTTTGGTGTTTGGAAGAGCGGTTCTTCGTCGAAGACGACAGCGTCGTCTGCGTTGGTAAAGGCTACGAAAGGATTGATTCCCGCGTTCGAATTGTGTGGGCGAGAGGAAACTCCCCCGTATAGTTGTAATCTGCTCATATTCGGCGATCCCGGCTCGAGTTTCAGCTTGGGCAAGTTGTCTGTTGGTGAGAGTGCTTTTTCTGAAGGGTCTTCCCAGCGCATCCAATCTGCGAACGTGCCGACGTTCAATGTAGAATCACGTGCTAAGCCAGAGAACATTAAAAAGCGGGGTTTGGTTCCGATTCTTCAGCGTCTACCATTTCCATCACCGGTCATACATGCTGTGCATATGATAAAGAAAGTATTTGGTCGCGCTGGAGTTCTTACCCTGCTGTCACTCTGTTACACCACACAGGTTTAACGGCTCAAGCTGTCGACCACCAAAATGTCCCCTCCATCTACCATCACAGCACGTTCTCTGCCTACGGGACTTAAGCCTGCTAAAGTTCTCAGCGAAAGGGGCATTTATGACTGGTTTAAGCCTCGGATAGATGACGGTCTCTGCGAAATGTGTCATGGCATCAATATCGAGAGATTGGCAGCATTTGGGGGGTACAAGCATGCCACTGACCGTGAAACTCTCCGTGGCAGTGCCAAGAATTGTCGAATGTGTAAACTCATCGAGAAACAAGCTTCATATGCAAAGATATACCAAGCGTATGGCCAAATATATCTCCTGATTATCCCTCCTCCCACGGTCGGACAGTGGACTACTGTGGTACGCTCGGCTACGAAGAGCGGAGTGCATCTCGGGGCGTTACACTTAGGTGCGGTTTACGGAGACATAGCAACGATCAAATTCAATGATATCCTATTCTTCACGCAAGAAGGTTAGGCTCTTGTAACTTTTTGATGAGTATTGATTTTTCAACAAAAGTAACCCTTCGCTAGGTGATCCCGCTGTTGATTATGGTGTTCTCAATATGAGAGTGCTTTCGTCCACGACAAGTCCACGATCATTCGAGGTAGCAAAGCAATGGCTTGAGGAATGCACAGTGAAGCATAAATGCCTTGACGTTGCTCCAGTATTCGTCAACGAAGATGGCTCACCACAAAAGCCGAAAAGAGTTATTGATGTCGCGTCTTTTGGACCTTCACACGATGTGAGACTTGTTGACACAGAAGACCTCGATCCGGTGTATATTGCACTGAGTTACTGTTGGGGAAGCCGAGTCCATCCTCAGTTCACTACAACAACCGGCACGTTGGAAGCAAGAATGTCAAGGATCATATTCGATGAACTTCCTCTTACCATCTCTCACGCTGTCCAAATAACCCGGAAGCTAGGAATACCATATTTATGGGTCGATGCAATATGTATCATCCAGGATTCTCCGGAGGACTGGCAGCATGAAGCTGCAAAGATGGCGGGAATCTACAGCAGGGCGGTCTTAACACTTGCTGCGGACCTTGGCGATCATAGCCACTCTGGAATGTTCAATACAGCCAGCAAAACCCAGTATCTCGTATTGGGGGATATGCTTACGCTAGATAGCTTGTTGGGGGATGGACGCCCCAGCAAACTTTTCATCGACCCGCACCCAGGTGTAACATCCGCGTTTGGCTTGACCAGAGACTGTGCCTCCGCGACTCGCGCCTGGGTGCTCCAGGAGAGAATACTTGCGCCTAGAGTGCTGCACTTTACGAGGGACCAGCTCATCTGGGAGTGCCGGGCAGCTAGTTGGGGGGAAGACAACTTGCCGATTGACAGCCAGTGGTACCAAGCATCCCCACGGATTACAAACACTTTCGGAATCGATCTCCGCGAAAAGCTTGCCGACAATCAGATACTTGATGCCTGGTATCACGTTTTGATCCGGCACGACTATTCACGACGCGCATTGACAAACCCTGGCGATAAATTGATTGCTCTTGCTGGCCTAGCAAGGCTAGTGGGTCACTATCTCAAGAGTCGGTATATTGCTGGCCTGTGGGGAAGACAACTAGCCTGGGGGTTAGGCTGGAGACGTTATGGGCCTGTGTCTCCGAAAGTGCCGTACCGCTGCCCAACCTTCTCTTGGGCCGCAATTGACACAGAGGTTGTCTGGACACTCGGGGCAGAAGTCAAGAACTACTTGCAAATTCTCGACTGCAACATGAAATTTAAAGGAGAGGATCCCTTTGGCGCCGTAATCGATGGAAGTCTTAAGGTTCGTGGATGGGTCGGTTCTGGATCCATATGGCCTATCAAGTACTTCAGCCCAGGAGTCTTCGACTCATCCCAACCCCCATCTATCTACAACCCAGAAGCAACATTGACCAAAGCAACAAGTGGCGTAGAGCTTGGCTACGCCTATATGGATCAAGAAGCAAAGATGAAATCAGTCGACTTTATTGTTACTACTGAGCGAACCTCGGAGCTCATACATCTCCTAATCTTACGCCAGTGGCAAGAAATAGGAGGCGTTGCATTCTACACAAGAATCGGAACAGCGGACGTGGAAACGAGGAGACGGGATGATTTGTTCAAGGGTTTAAAGCTTCTAACGATTGAGATACGGTGAGGTGGAGAGGTCTTGATTGGGGAGCGAGTAGGTGTTGTCTGTAGAGAAGTGGCCACACTGATGGATATCGTCAGATAACCAAGTTCTAGCCCGGCTCGGGCAGCGAGAAATCGCCCAAAGAGGTGTTGTGCAGTAATACTCTAATATGTAATTGATTAAATTTGCAAATAATTATATCAATATCGATTACATTTAAGATAAAAGTCAACTATGCCAGATTTTCGAAATCACGAAAAACACAAACAAAATAACCACAGAACAAGTGTGCGCGATTGACAGGATCTCAGGCCATATACGAGAGGAATAGACATTACGTGACCTGTAAGCCTTACTACTTTTAGATTATGGCCTGAGTGTCTGAGGTAAAAGACTGGATGTGTCAATCATCATGTGATAAAGTCCCGTGATTCGCACTAAATCATGTTACAGAGGTCGAATAAGCCCATAGTGTTTTGACTTGTGAGGCTGAATTACTACCACATAAGCTCTTTGACAAGAGGGATCCAAAATCTGAACACCTGAAAGGGAGCAGAAACCGATTGTCTCGAAACTGTAGCCGGGCACGCAGGAGGCCAAAATGGGTCTCACATTATGGTGCTCAGGATGCTCAAGCTCTGTTCAGGCTTTGCTTAGGCTTGCTCAGGCTTGCTCACGCGCTGCTCCGGCATGCTCACCCTCAGCTCAGGTTAAAGCAGCAGTAGCTCACGTCCGCAGACTAAAACGGAACCAGCGAAAAGGAAAATTAATACTGAGTCTATAGGTATTCTACTTTCCTGCACTGCCAATGTTTGTATTGCACTCGCGAACATTTTGTTCTAAAGAATAGGTGTTATGCGTCTCGGGGGAATTGAGCAGACTTTGGATCGTGCAGTTGTGGTAGGACGCCGTATGTTGTGATGGTTCTTCTCGACAAGGCGTGGAGTTGTTCACCCGTCTGCGCTTGGCCTTTGGGGCTTCAACACACGTGGCGTCATCAAAGCCGACTTCGACATCCATTTCAACATGGGAATTGCCCGTGATCACCAACTCATTCAAGCCTTCTGCAGGTTGTAACGGCCAAGCCGTTGCATTCTATGAAGATATTCTTAGGCAAGGGGGTATCGGGCAATGCTTTGCGCAGCCCCAAGTCACGCTTCGATGTCGATGCAGGCGCAAGTGCGCGTCGCAGCCTCGTCCTTTTGAACTCATCATTCCTTTTTTTGTTTTCCATTGCTATCTCTCTTCCTCCTTTTTGTCTGTGCCTCCATTGTTCTATTATGGAGAATCCAAAGAATACCATCGCGGGTGCTTTCAACAAGTTGAAGCAGTCAATATCCGAAGACGATGCCTACGAGTTTGCTTCGACAGAACTGAAAGACGTTTGGCAGGCTGTGCGAGACATCGATAGTGCGCAGCGACAACGCCAGTCGGCCCAGAACTTGCGTCGAATAGAACCATTGTTGAGAGGTATTGAGAAGTACGCCAAGGTCATCGAGGTTCTCTGCAATGGGACGCCGTACATGCCATATGTTTGGGTTTGTCTATCCTATATATACCAGTGGTCGTACCTCTGACATGGAGTAGGCTCCGATCAAGCTTATGGTCCAGGTAAGTTAACAGGCACCCGTTTCAGCGTCGAAAAAGAATCTAATCACTTCGAACAGCTTGCCAGTCAACATCGAGACGTATTCGAGGCCTTGCTCACCGCCTACGCAGACATTGGTGCCGCTCTTCTCAGATTTGATCGCTACGAGAAAGCTTTCGGGGGAAATGTTGTATTCCAAAATGTGCTTGCTTCTGTCTACAGTGGGATTCTTGCTTTCCACCAGAGAGCATACAAGTTCTTCAGGCGACGAGGTGAGCATCCGGCATAATCGACTCTCGCTCTGCATAGCTAATCAAGTATCTTGGGAAGCATGGCATGTCTTGTTCTGTCCCTTTGGAAAGACTTTGGAACCCGTTTCACAAGCATTATTGATGGCCTTAAAAGCAGAGGGACTTTGTGGACTGCGAAGCAGCATCCATTGATATAGTCGAGTCTAAAGAATCCCGTCTCAGAACACAGGAGGACGCCGCACAGCGACAAATACAGTCACTTCTACTCCTTGAACAGCATGAAGCCATGACGAGGAACCTGCAGTTCCAGCACTCCGTAACTTGGCTCGGAATCGATGATTCAGATCAAGACATGCGTCTTGAAACGATCTCTCGATGGCGTCATCATCAAACGTGCAGTTGGATAATGAAAGAAGCCCAAATGGAATCGTGGGTGAGAAACGGTTCCAGAAGTAATCTTTTGTGGCTCAGTGGGAAGCCTGGCGCAGGTATGTTTCTAACAGTCAAGCAATTTCCAATCGTATGTCTAACGGCCCGCACTACAGGGAAAAGCGTCATGTCCTCCCATATAATCAAAACACTGTCCGAAGTCCAAAACATGGACACTGTCTATTTCTTTTGCAGTAGCCAAGATGAAGGGATCTTGTGTAGTCTAGTCCTTCGCACAATTGCGTACAGAAATTCCACAAGCTCAAACTAAACCAACACCAGATGTACAAATGACTCGGGACCATGTTCCCATCATCTACCACGACTTCCTATTGAGCGAAAGCGGGGCAGATCTTGCTCCTCATCATCTCAGTTTCGATCAAGTTCGTCCCATCTTCTCCATTCTTCAACATCGTAAACCTCTGTAGCTAACGCCGACCATATAGTTTATGCATATCAACGACATACAGACAGCTCGCAGTGTATCGCAAGTCCTCACTGAGAACATCGACCTGTCCAAGTTACCAGTCGAACTAACAGGAACTCCAAGGTCACGCTCTCGCGCGCACTCTCTTGATCAAACCACCGATCCCAGCAGTCGTTCTTTGCTCGAGCGTATGAAGCACACATATGAATTCCAACTGAAGGGATTCAAAGGAAATTTTAGAGGAGAGCACATCCACGCCCCTTTTACGACATTGGAGGAAATGCTTCGCACCTTGCCTGAGGCGCTTGGCATCGACATCGAACTGAGTAACGATACCTTCTCACAAACCGCCTCTCATTAGAACTAACCTATTCACAGAATACCCAATGCTCTGGGAAGCCGAAGACTGGAAAATGGATCTGTACTGTATAGAACTAAACAAATTCGTTGGCGCCACCCTCGACAAAATCTACACTCTCGGCGGATGTCGCAACATAATCTTCACATCGTTCAGTCCTGAACTCTGCATCCTTCTCGCACACAAGCAGAATCAATACCCCGTCCTCTTTCTCAACGAATCCAACCTCTTCCCCACAGGCGATGTGCGAGCAAGCAACCTTCAGGAAGCAGTGTATTTTGCACGACGGTGGAACCTGCATGATGTAGTCATGTCTTCGGAACCATTCGTCATGAGTCCGAAGCTTATGGGGTATGTCAAGGATGCGGGACTTGTGTGTGTTTCCTTTGATTTTCTGAATAATAATGCGGAGAATGCGAAGGCGAGTACTTTCCGATGTCACTCAGACGGATGCCTGTCATTTCTACACGAAACCTGTATCGCTCGTACTAATTCGTTTCTGCTAGATACAATTCGACAAACTTGATGCAATCATCACTGATGATGTGAATCTGATCGCTTATACTCTTAGACACACGGGCCTTTAGATTAGCATGGGGCGGACAGGAAGTGGATTATGGATGAGCTACATCTAATGCTCTCAACAATGCGCAGATTTTCGCTTCATAGAATCAATTCAGACAGACATAAGACTCGTTCGCGTACCCATGGTTCATGATGCTATGCTTCGATACCAAATGAAGCTTTCGTAAAAGCTAAATGTGTCGCCCAGCAAGAAAAAGGTTCTCGAGATTAAACACATTAGAGGTAACGGAATGACTTCTCGATATAGCCAAATGGCCCAAGAGACAGCAGAGGAGATACGCCTTGGGAAATGCTGTTATAAGGACAAGCCTAGTTGAGAATGCGGACTGATATTCTCAATTTATGGCATAAGAGAAGAAAACTTGGGATATTATCGGTATGATGGAGTGGGGTTGGAGCGAAGCGCAAGACGATTTCTGAGGTAACAGTGTGTCAGTTGCTGATCACGTGCAGCGTTCACTCTTTCCTTGTGTAAAATAGCTCAGGGGTAATTCCACAGAACCTTATATCCTCATCCTCTCTCTGTAGCTAGATCTTCAGACTTTACAATAAAATATTTACCCACAAGCTGCTGCCTGAACGTGGAGCATCTCACACAGTGCACAAACCCCGAGAATAGGAGAACATATAGCACAAACTTAAAACAGCAATAAGGTAAAGGATAATAAAGAAGGCATAATATAATCTTCAGTTTCCCTCTAGCCGGCGCAATAGCTCCCGATAATTAAAGTCCTTCTTATCTCCGCTCCCACCTTTCCCTCAACCACGCATACGCCGGATGACCGCAACTAATAAGGCCGGAATAGTTTAGGTCGCCGTAAAAGGAAATATCTGACTACTCGGACCTTTCCTCTTCTACTTCGTCTCTTTCCTCTTCTGCATCGGCATTAGGCTCTCCAATTTGGTAGGCATTATGAACCTCTTCGTGGTCCGATTCTGAGCCTGAGTCGAACTCTTCTGAAATGTATCTTCCCATATTGCTATTAGAATCTCGCTCTGAATTTTCGAAAGATTTCAAATCCACGTCCACATCCGAAACTTCGTCGGAGTATTGTTCGCCCAACTGTCGCTTCTCACGCCTCTGGTTCCTTCTGGCTACCTCCCCCACCTCCCTCCTATCATACTCTTCCCCAACACCTGGCGGGAGTTTAAAAGGCCGCGAAATCTTCACACCGTCTTTAAAGCACAGTGTTCCATCTTGCCAAAGCTCCCCTCCAAACGTATCGTGCATATCTTTGAGGGCATCCAGCACCTTTGGAAATCCGGATATGGCCAGAAAGCGTAATGCTCGCCATGAATTCTCGTAGGTGAAGGAATGCCACCACGTAATAATGAATATTTTCTTTTCCTTTAAGTCCTTGTTGGCGCCAGCTTCACGCAGAATTCTGAGCCATCTCTGGAATTGGCCTCGTCGGGAGATGGGATGTCGTTCCCGAAGGTGGAGTGCATCGTTCTTCAGTTCGCCCAAACATACAACACTCAGAAGTCCTCGAGCGGGGCTCAAGGTCAATGTTCGTAGCCCTCCGGTGCTGGCTAGCATTCCCAATTTTTGGAAGGCTTGTACAGCAAATTTGACGTCGTTTGAACGCCGAAAGCCGATGTCCAGGTCAACGTGAATAAGCTGCTTGGCGTCAAAGGTGTCTGAAGGAAGTACCCATTCTACGGGACCCAGAACCAACGTATTAAGTTTCCATGCCAGACCATTGGTTTCTGCATAACTCTGTTTTGCAGGTCCTGCATATGGAGAGACCGATGTGACAATCGCCCGTCTTGACCTCGTGTGTGGGGAATTGAATTCTCCCTTCGTCATCTACCGAATCGCGAATATCATCCACAGGCATATATTTAGTATGTTCTTCGCGGCTTACAAGAAGCATGATACTCCCGGTTGTCGATCTGAAAATGTTGTACCAGATAAGGTTGCGAACTACGGAAGGCAGACGCTCAAGGAGCTAACAAGGGGATTATTGGACTGTCGTAGCCATGCTGGACACATCCATCGGGTTCGTCTTATGCAGATGTCTGGTGTGGTGATCAGAGGTAGAGCGAAAGCATAGTGAAGGCGTGGAGCTTGATTTTGTGAAGTTGGGAAAACGCATATTCCGTCATATTCGGCAGGCAACAAGTCGAATTCCGCCGCAATATAGAGGCCTTAGGTGTCGCTCGGGCACCGCCTGCGCTTCTAAGAAAAGTGCTAGCACAAGACGGTACCTACAGCACTGGGTAAGACGTCCATTTCCTTAGGACCATGCCGGTCACACTAATAACATTTCTTCAACTCCATATTCTTCACGGATTTCGAAACGATATCAGTCAAGCAATCCGACAGCATTAGGAATAGAAGCAAAATTCAACATCAGATTTGTTCTATTGATAGAGCCTTGGTAGCAAGTTTCTGCCTTAGCCTGCGATTTGGAGGCCAGGATATAGAAACCTGGGAAGTATTGCACTGTTTCGTCAATGTTGTTAGGCAAGTGAGGAGCTAGTAGGGCTAGTAAAGAAGGTGAAGCTGAAGGAGGTCGCTTTCCAAATTGTCTTCATGTTGTAGGACACGAATCTTTTGCAGCTGAATTGACGCCGAGAGATGAGAAAAACTTCCAAACTACGGAAAATGGCAGTAGTACCCAATAAGGTGCCTAATTTACACTCATCTTGGGGATAAATGAATTTGTTCTCATTCATACGCACATCTCGCATTTCTTTTCCCACTTATAGAGCTTCAACCTCATACCGCCACCTCCTCAGAAGATTCCTTGCACCCTGATCACTGTCGACCTTCTGCTCAACAGCCCCCCCAACGGTACCACCAGATTCCATCTCAACCCTTTCAAACTCAGACACCGACTCAAAGTAAATCTCTCTGGCAAGGTCTTTCTCGCCGTTGAGTTTATACGCCGTCCCAAGTTTATACTTCGCAGCCAGTACCTCCACACTCTTCTTGCCATATGCAGCCACAAAAATAGGCATTGCCTTCTTCAGGGCCGAGATATGCGCTTGCCAAACACACTTTCCTTCAATCACACTCTGAATTTTACGTTCGTGGAAGCGCGCGGAGATCAAAGGGTGCATGGACGAATTGGATAGCTGCAAGGTGAGAAGATCCAAGGCTTTGTTATGGCGAGAGGCGTCAAAGAGGATGTTGACGAGGGAGAGAGCGAGGAGGTCCGTCGGGTTTGGGATCAGGGAGAGGATCTTGTTGATGAGAGGTTTTGCTTCCAGGGCTCGGCGAGAGGCAAACTTGAGGAGAATAGCGAGGCGGCTTTGAAGAGGTTCGGGAATTTGATGAGGTGAATATGAAGTGAGAGATTCGAGGTAATTGCCTTCTTTGCGAGGATGATCGTATTTGGCCAATAGGGCTTCTGCATCTAGGAGTTCCTCGGGAGCAGAAGGAAGGGCCGTGGACAAATTAAAGTCATTGGATTTCAGAAATTCAAGACCCAATTTGATAGCGAGCCTCGCCTCGGCCTCGCTGAATACAACATTGAGTTCTGCTTTGTCGGATTCGCACTTTTTCTTCCAGGACTTTGGTGATAGCTGCGATTGGAATTCTGCATGCCCGAAGTCGATTATACGACAATGATCAGGCGTGGTAGCCTTGGTCTGGAACATGATATTGTTTTCTTTGAGATCCGTGTGGACAACTCCGAGTTCGTGAATGGCTTCCAGGGTGGCTCTCAGGCTTTCGTGGAGCTCAGTGAGATATGAAGAGGTCAGGGATTTGTTTACTGGAGAGAGAACTTGGGACAGGATGGGTCCGCGTAAACGTTCCAGAATAAGTCCGTAGGGGGGGAGCGGGATTTCCACTTCTTCGTCTTCGCTTGGTCCATGGTCAAGAAACGACTGGATCTGATTGAGCAATTCCTGAGGAAGGAGGATTTTCTCGTAAAAGCGCGGTACAAGAATTGGGACTTGTGTTGCTTCGGCATGCATAATCTGGTAAGCGCCATATTCGCGGTTGAAGGAGTTAGTTCCAAGAAACTGAAAATGCATGTTAGTGACAACGAGGTCAATAGGACAAGGTGCAAGAATTAGAGGACGGGTGACGTTTCGACTCGAAAAAGGACTCTGTGGAGAGGATCATACGAACCATCTTGACAGCAAGGTTTTCCGACTCTGATTTGCATCGATATACCCGGCCAGTTCTTCCAGAACCAAGAACCGGACCAATATCAGCAACATCCAAAATAGCATCTGCTGGCCTTTGCTTTCGCTTATCTCCTTCCTTGCATGACTTTGATGCGCAGACTTTTCCTTCTGAAGCTCTTGGTATTCTACTTTCCTGACTCCATCCTGTCCTCTGTCTCTCTTCCGACTGGATAGTGTTCCCCTTCCCAGCAACTGGTGGGCTCTGCTGTCTGTAACCTTGTATTTGGGCCCAATCACCGCTTTCCTTATCCGTGTTTCCTAATCGTAGTCGTTTCTCCTGTTGTATATCTACAGATCTTCCCTCTTCCCTCTCCAAGTTCTCGGACCATGGTCGCTTATGCCCTTTGCCTGTTGAAAGAGTTGGTGCCAGATCCTTTGGGTTCGGGGACGTGGGAGAGCATGAGGGCAACGGCGATGGTAAGTGTACCGGCAAGGGAGATGATGCCGACGATCGAAAGGCGGAGAACGAGGAAGATCGATCGGGCGTGAGAAGGGGGCCGCTTCGTAGTTGTGGTTGCGACTTTGATTCTTGTAATTGTGGTCGCAGCGAAAGTCCTACACCAAGTTGTCCAGCATTGCTTGCATCGAAATCAGCGACATCAGCAGCCTCGGCTGGTTGATTTTGATGGCTACCGTAGAAGCCCATTGAGGCAGATCGAGTGCAGCAGGAATTCTGGGTATGGTTGTGGTTGTGGTTGTGCTTCGAAGTGGAGTATTTTATTGTTCAAAGTTCGAGAAGCGTGTTTGCAGTTCAAGGGATGACGCGCCGGTGCTTTAACTATGTCTGCCTAGGTCTTGCCATCGTAGCCAACAGACTCTCTTGATTCTTAATTAACGTCGAGCACCCCCCTTCCGCCCACCTCGCGTAATATCAGCACTCTCTATTTAACACTTAATAATTTTATTCTACGTCAACTTTTATATAAGAAATTATAAAGTCAGAATCTCTTTTTAATTCTGGTTTTACTAATGCAATTTAACGCTCTCTAGCCGCAATTTGAGCCGCTTAAATAACACGTATTATCGTAAACTTAAAATTTAAATTAATTTAGACTTTCCTCTTTTTCCTTAGCCTCAACTGTTTTAATCGCTCTTTTAACTCTTTAATTTTTATATTTGCCTTCTCTAATTCGTAATCCTTTTTATTAAATCCTTTTATAATTTTCTTAAAAAATAAACGCTGCATCGAATGCTAATTATATGATTCGCTTGCTAAAATGCGTATTTATAAACGAAGATCTTTTATAACTTTAAGAGTCTATAATTAAATAAAAGTGCTAAAAGACTCGGGAGATAGCGTTACTACTTTATAAAACTCTTAAAAAGCCGGAGCTGTCGATTTATTATTATTTTTTAATAATAACAGGCTTATTAAGGGTTTCGCTAAAGATACCGGCTATAATTTATTAATTCTTTACTTAGATTTAATATTAAAAAGAATAATAGTATTTCGGCGTGCTTTTTAATAATAAAGAAGAAAATTACGCTTATTAATTAACGTAGAATCGATTAAAGAACTTAATTTATATAATTCCTTTTAATAAGCGCGCTTTAACGCAAAGAAAACCGTCAAATCTAAGAGTTATAAGACGTATAACGTATATATAAGTAAATATAATAAATATATATTATTTTTAAGACACTTCTAAAGGAATTCCGTAATCTTATAGCTTCCGTGGCCGTTTAGAATAAAAAGTCTTATTAAATAATTACGTGGATCCGTTTAAAGAATAAACACCTTTATTAGCTATTTAAGAGCCGTATTATCAGTCGTTTACTTATTATTAGTTATAATGAAATACTAGTTATTAAATACGTTTAATTAAGACGGAAACCACTATTATTGCATCGATTTTCTTTTATAAATTATAAGAAGTTATATAAAGACTCCGATTATAAAGATACATTTAATAATTAACGTCTAAATACGTGAGCCTAACTGTTTTCTTTAAATCTTGCGCTTTTTAGCGTGCCTTATAACGAATCTATTAAGACCGTAGCCTTTTATAATACCGGTCTCGTCTATATTCTATCGTTAACTAGCTAGAATAGCTTTAATAATTAAAATCTTTAGTTTTTAAAACTAAAGCTTAATAACTTCAGAAAAAGCGCAATTAACACGTATAAAATCGATATATATTTGCCTCTTCGTCTTTAGAATAGGATTTCGTGCCAGAAACTTGTAAATCCAGTGTCTTTCGAGTAATAAATAGTCTCCTTAAAGAGCTAGAAGTCTTTCTCTAAAAACTTTAATTTATATATACGTAACTTTACAGCTAAGAGACTCTTAAGTCAAAATCTAATTAGTCAATCGACTCTTTACTATTATAAGTAGCCTTTGCAAGTAACTAGCACCTTTCTAGCGTAATAAAATAGTTACGTTGCGGCCACAAAATATAGACCTCAGAATACCCTACTCAAGCGATACCTTTCGTAAAGACTTATTATTTGCGATCTCTGCAAGCGCAGACATGACGTCATACTCGGTATATTAAGGCTTTATGATAAGAGCAAGTCACATTTTAAATTTAAAAAGAATTAATTAAAGAATTAAGGAGTAATTAATTATTTAAGTTAGTGGGTAGATATAGCGGTGAGTTAAGCGAGGTAGGCGGAAGGGGGGGTGGGCGGAAGGGGGGTGCTCGACGTTAGTTCCTTGCCCGGCTTGCGAGAAGTGGCAGCACAGCCTGGCAAGAGACTGCAGCCTCCACTGACGACTCCCTAGAGCTAGTTCTTAAACTTCTGAACGAACTGGATTTCCACTAACAGCAGGCAGCCTGAGCTCTTCCTTCTGTGCTGCAAGCTCTTGCTGTTCCTGCATTACTCTGCCTCCACCTTCCACCACCTCAGTCTTCCGCCGCTTCCACTCCTCAATACCTTCAGCTGCGCCATATCGAGAGGCATCTACTTCTGGTCTGCTGCCGGTAGTTTCGCTGTGTCCTCGACTCCGAATCTCGTTTTGTAGTTCCTTGACCGAGTGATGACTTCACTTGTTACTCTTCTAAAGCCAGAGTGTCCCGGGAAGAAGCCCAAGATATTATCGGCGAAGAAACAAACCGAAGGTATAAGGGAAGGCGAGCAGGAGGACGAACAAAGCGATGTTGACGGTGAGGCAAACATGACACTGATCGACGAGGATCGGTACCGAGCGGAGCTAACAAAGGCGCAAATGACGAGAGCGGAAAAGGAAAAGCGAAAGGCTATCCGTTAGGCAAAGAAGGAGTTGAAGTCGAAATCCAGGACAAAGGAGTATTTCCCAGAAGCGTTCGAGGAGATCGAGGATAGGGAAGCATCGCAATTCTACGTGTGGACGACAGCCCAGAAACGGAAGCTGAGAAGAGCGCTTAATCCTTTCGAATCGCTCAAAAACCAAGGAGCCAAGCCAGGCCAAAAGAAAGCCACTCTAGCGGTGGATCAAGAGAGCTCGACGTATCAAGAGCTTCTGGGTGAAGTTACCAACAGGATCGAGGAGTTCATCGAGAAAGCTGACACGGCCGGCTATATGAGAGAAAAAGGTTTACCTCAGAAGAAATGGTTATACGAGAGTCAGGACAAGTATGGTCTGGCAGGAGAAATGCATGAGCAGAAGTATGGGTTCCCCAAGACGTTCACGGAACGAGGCTTCACGGTAAATGCGCTCGAAAACCATTTGGCCGAAAAGGATTGAGGACTCCCCGGGAAGATGACAAAAAACCCGCCGACCATAGAGCGAATCCAGAACTTGAGGCAAGACTGAGATGCTCGGCGAGTGGTACCCAACCGAGGAACTCGATGGGCCGATTCACTTCAAAGGATAGACTGAAGTAGCCAGAATCGCTCTTCAAAACTAAGGACTTCGGACTGTACACGAGGCTCAACCCAGAGTAGCTGATCAAGGCTATGGCGGGAGTGGTATTACAGGGGCCATACAACGCTGAAAAACTGGGAGTGAAGAGGATCAGTCAAGACCTGTTGACATTCGCAAATATTGCAGGAGCTGGATCCGAAGCCCTCTTAAGGAAAGAAGAAATGAGACGCAGCAACCACATTTACCGGATCAACGCGGCTAAAGCTCACGATAAAGCAGAAGCGTGTGAGTTCGACAACTTGGCACTGCGCAGAAGAATCAAGGAAGTGGTTACAGTATTGCGTGAACAAGACAAGATGAGAAAGGAAGCAGGAATTCGAGAAGAAAACCTCCGCAAGCAAATCAACATGTTGAAGGCTGGGATCAGTGAGCTCGAGGCCCTGGACGACCGCCCTATCGATGAGATGTTGGAGGACAGGGAGGAAATCTCGCAGGACATGAATGACGCCCTAGGAAGAGGGTTATTCACGACGTCGTAAGGAATCGGCTCTAATGCAAAGTTTATTAAATAAGACTAAAGCACAAGCAGCATCTCCAGAATCACGCAAAGAGCATCCACGAGACCGTTTCCTAGTACTTTAATAATACCTTGTTCAATGAAAAGAAAGCTGAAAACCTTATCCGCTATTCTCATCGGGCATATACGTGTTGATTTAAGAGGACCTATTAGCACAGCAAAAATACCTCCGCCGGCCCTACCTTCTCCTTTTCCCTACCCAGAAACTCGCTCGACATCCTCTCATGTAGATAACACTCCCCCATAAACCGAAACACCGACTTTTTAAAGTCCTCATCCCCTTCAAATAGCCAACTCTCGCCCTCCAAATCCGGCTCATTCTCCAATGGATGTAGAATGAAAGGAACGGCCGACCCAGGGAGAGCAACGATGATATCACCCGGCACCACATCCTGCGAGCATAATCCCATGTGTTCATCTTCCGTAATGAAAAAGCCTTTACCGTGTCCGGCAAAGAGGTGGGGGAAGCTCTTGTGGAGTGGAAATCCAGTTTCAAACATGTAGGAGCGGAGATGCTGGGCAATAGGGAGAGGGAGGTATTCGAGCTGGGGGTCGCCGCTTGCTGCCCAGGAGATGGCGAAAGCAGTGCCGAGCTCACGGTCGTCCCAGGGGCCGCAGAAAAGGCTCTCCGACTTGGTTTCTGAGCTGGCCTGAGAAGAAGGCGGGCGGGAGTCGTCGCCCCGATAGATGGGACTGAGGAGCAGCGTTTCTAGGAAGTCACGGAACATGACTTCTATGCGACCCTGATATCGACCACCTTCGATACCAAGCCAAGATTGAGGTTTCACAGGGACAACCTGGTTATTAATCTGTACCACTGCGACGTGGTCGCGCTGAATGTAGGTCCAGAGAGGGATCAAACCGCCTTCGATGAAGTCCCCTTCGGAATAGGGGCTCGTGAGTAAAACCTCATAATCTTTTTCGAACTTGGACATCTCACGCTCAAGCTCCTCATCTCGCCATTTGCGGTTGATAGGCAAGGGTTCAGCTCGAGAGACAACTCGGATGGGCATTTGGAAGTTGGATTTGACGACCCCGATACGATGTCCTCCAAGAGCCAGAAGTCGCTCTCTAATGTGGTCCGGGACTTTGTAACGAGGATGCGTTGCCAGATCAAAGAGCTGTGCTGGATCGGTGGAGTACAGGTCGAACTTCTCTTTGCGGCGGCTCTGCACTTTTGCTAATCCGGTACCAGCCCAAGCGCCTTGCTCTGGCCAGATGGCCCACGAGGGGTGGTTTCTGGCGTCCAAGTATTGGTGTGGAATCTTTCCATCTAGTAGAGTAGAGATCATGTCGTTCGTCGGCAGCAATCTCCTTGGTCCGCCGCTGAGAAGACTGAGTACGTCAAGATCACCGGTGTCCGCGATACACCACTTAGTGAAGTTGCGAAAGACGCGACTCGCTGAATTACTAGGACTGTAATCCGGAGCCAGATCGGGCAAGGCCATTTTCTTGGACCCGGCCGCCTCTACTGACATGTCGAGTAGAGCAAAGAGTTTGTCTCGCATGTCTGTAGCGTCGAACTCCTCATAGGTGTTGATGAAGAGCCAGTACAGGGACCATTCGAAGCTTTGATCGTCGTGAAACCTTAGGAGCTTTATTCCTTCCTCCTCCAGCCTCTTGGCACGCTTCAAACGATCGCGTAGCACTCCAGACCAGATGATGGGAAGCCTGTCGGAATCGCCCAAGGGAACTATCCGGCGCCACATCTCTTGAAAGCGATCGGCAACGACCAAGTAATCCCAAGGCACCTGGGTCGCAGACGTATGCACGAAGGTTCTCTCCGCTGCGACCGTAGCTTCTTGAAGAACCCACACCCTTCTAAAGTATGGATGGGCGAAGAATCTCCCCAGAATCCGGAAACAACCCTCTGGCCCTAGATTCTCATCAAAAAGCTTGTATCGATTCTGAAACAATGCGGAAATCTGCTCGTTCGTCGGATCAAGAGCATTGAATTCGTCTCCCCACTGCTTGTGAGCCCATCTAGTCATTTGTACAATCAAGTCGAGTCCTACTTTAACGTCCTTGCTCTCACCGAGCCAGACCCATACGCACCAGGCCTTCGAATATATCTTTCCCATCATGCTGACTTGACTGTTCCTCTCCTTGATGTTACCTTGATTGATGCATATTGCATCTACCCATAGGGGCTGCCAACTCAGCATGGGATTCTGCTCTCGAATACGAGCCGCAGCTTTGCGGAAGCTCTTCAACGCGTCGTAGAGCGTGGCCGTGACGGTGAACTTCTGCTTGAAGGACGTGGAAGTGCTGAATAGCGTACTCGTGCCTGGAAGATTTTTCTCCAGCTCGGATATGCGGTCCTTTACGGCTGCTTCGTCTTCTTCTTCTGGCTCGTTGTACTGGTGGATAATACCGATTTCCTTAGTGTTGTTCAAATCGCCCCAGCAGTACGAAAGTGCTGTATAGATGATCCCATCTGCCCACTCTGGTGGAACAAGAAGCAATGCACAAACAACCTGTTCCTCTTCGTCATCGGTCTCGGAAGGGAGAACGGTCAACAAACGAATCTGCTCATGACCTGGCTCTATGCTAATCTCCTTGTATGCGGTATAGTCGTTTGGTATCCTTCTAGTGGTAGTCTCCTCTACCTCTGTCTGTTTCAACTCACTTGGAGACTCTGAAGTGGCGGTGGCCATTGGTAGATTCTTTGCCGACTCCTTTAGAGATGTTGCGCCCGATTCTTGTGGTCGCGAAGATGTGTCGCGATGATGATTGAATCGGTACTGCCCTTGGCAGATAATATCATCGGCAAGCCGTAGAGCCTCAAACTTCAACTCAACGTCCTTATTTGTGGCATAACCTTCTCCTTGACTCTAATATAATTGTATCGATCAAAGTCTCAAGGTTGTGTATTGTGCCTTGTATGTGCATAAGCAAGAGGTCAGCTGATGGACAGGACAAGTTACCTCCCCCAAATTGGCTGCCTTGGAGATAAGGCCGCAAACCACATTCATCAGTGAAGGGGGCCGGCCCTCACATTCGGTCAGCCTTGGTCGGGATATTCTAGAGGATCCTGGAGAATACCGCGAGATCCTGTCTTATTGGCAACTTGTCAATCACGACGCTGAGAATCGTAGGTGGCAGGTGTTCCACTCACAGATAGGAAGGTGGCGACGGTTTCGCCGATAGCAACGAAGCAATCGAGAGGAAGGTCACCTTCTTACATATATCGACACAGTGAAGCGCAGTCTCGCGAGGCATGGATTCACACGGCCAATCGAACTCGATAAGGATCCAGAGCGACAAGACAAGTTGACGACGTGGATCGAGTTTCTTGATTTCAAGCACTGGTTCTACGACAAAGATATCAGAATCGTTAAGCATCTTCAGCCAGAATACGACGAAGCCTGGAAGGAGCTCGTGGATTCGCAGGTCTTGAAACCTAATGAGACGGAGGAGTTCATCTGCAGCATCGACTCTGTATTTCAGCGGGCGAGTGAAAGAGAACGGGCCGAGAAGGCTGTGAAGTCTGCGGAATCAGTCGTGACGTCAGCCCAAAATGCCATCACAGATCCACGACCTAATCTCTCCGAGAAAGCTCAACGACGGTTAACAGCAGCCCAATCCAGATTGGACGCAGCAGTAGAGTCACTCAAATCGATCAAGCGACGAAATGACCTTGTTCACGAATTCTATAAGAAGACACAGCTATCTCAAATCACAAAGGATGGTAAGCGGAAGAGGAGTTACCAGATGGCAAAGGAAGATGCAGAGCGCCGTAGCATACTGCTTCGATGGATTCTATAGCAAATCCCCTTGTTTGAGCTCGAGCTAAACCAAGCAAAGGCGGCCGAGAACGACTGCTCAGTCAGAGTGAATGGCAGGAGCTGTGATCGAGCTGACGAACTCAGCAAAGAACAAAGCTCCGAAAAGCAGGAGCGTAAACGCGGCCGCCATGATGACACAGTCGATGACGAACTACCTTCGAAGCGGCCAAGATACGACGGTCAACGCTCGAGTTTCTCTCCCCGCAAAACGCCCAACACTGCTGATAGGACACCAACTAGGCGATCGCAAAAGTCTAGGACCACTGCATCAAAGGTTGTAAAGAGAAAGAAGCCGGCCAGTGGAAAGCCAGGGCTGACAACTGGGGAGAGCGGTGTGAAGAGCAAGTGGTCTACCGTCAACTCTGCGCAGCCAAGAAAGAACAATTCCCGAGGCGTCTCCAGCCGTTGCAGCGCTAGAATTGCGGAAAGAGAAAAACGATTAAGAGCCGCCGTCGTGCTGCCATCTGATACTATCAGAACCCCTCGCCAAAGGACTGTCAAGCTCACAGAAGCGCCGACACCTCCTTCATCCACAGAATCACAGGAGCGAAAGTCTAGGCCCAGAGCATTAGAGACATTAAAGAGAGGCCGCCTTAGACGAGGCGATAGGCGCAACACGGCAAAGCCACAGGGAATATTGAAGATGAAGGGCCGACCTCGTCCATGATCATCAAGCGCTGAACAAGTGGTCAGTCCGTGATCAGCCTTTTCCAGAGGTGACTAGGATGGGCCTCGATTGAGAGTGTTCTGCTGGCGCATTCCCACGCCCTGGATACTGCTGCAACTTAGTGATTTGGTCAGACTTGAACCCCAATTCGGCTGCGAGATCAGCGAAACGGCGCAGTGTTGCCCAAATTCGCTTTGGTTGGGGGTTTCAACCCAATCTTCTGTCCGATCATCCTGGCAGCAAATTCTTCTGCCAAGCGCTCAACTCGGCCTCTTTCTTCTGACTCCTTATAGATCCATAGACCTTTCTATTCTCTCCTGATCTAACCAGCGCATCTGATTGTGCGTTCTCTTGAGGAGCAACGACGCTTTTCACGGGCTTGAAGACGAGACAGAAGAGATCAGCCGCCATGTTACTGTCAGCGAGCCCAAGCTCAACCTTTCTGTCCACACTATACTATTTCCAAATACTTCAGACTTATTAATTCCAAAATTATAACCACGCCGTCACCACTAAATTGAATTTACGGAGGGCCTCCTTTTAATATTATAATAGACCCTTCGATTCGCAATACTACTATTAAGCTTTTTGTACCATTTAAACTTATAAAACGGTTAAATATAGATCTCAGAGTTTTATCATACTACTAAAAAGTTATTCTTAATATTATAGCGGCCAAAGTGCGCTATATCATACGCCGTCGCTATAGAGGCTGATACCTCCTCCAATTAAGCGATCAAGCACCCTAGACAGTGGTGGTATGGTTATAGTAATCTCGGTAAAGTGATTTGTACCTGCTGCGACGTTTGTGGCTGCGCGTATCTTGGCGGAAAATTCCTGTTTCCCGACATCCCCCGACTAAGTTACAGCGAAAAGGGGCCCGTAGCCAGATTTTTAAGAAAAAAGGGAAGGTGAATATATAGACTAATGATTCTTAAATCGGATAGCTTTGAGCTGACGGATTAAACACATATGCTGCACTACAAACTCATGCCTCTATATTTACTTCCCCTTGCATTAAAAGCCTTGCGGTACTATACAGCACTGCGCTCTCAACTTCCTTCCCATTCAACTCAACCCCTACTCTGATTGTTCCGCTCGGATGCTGAATAGTAACATCTTTCCCAGCATCAACGCCATTCGCTAGCATAAAAGGGATCGTTCCCTCTATCTTACACGCCGCTCCCAGATTCAATGCTAGGGTCAGCGGAATTGCTTTATGCGTTTGCCCCATCGAGAGAACTAGACATTGTATATGTATGCCCTTTGAAGCTGTCTCTGCTGCTGGCGGTAAAACAATGACAATTTTAGGTACGCTAGCGATGTCCGGATCCAACCCCATTTTCTCCGCACCCTCTCTGCGGATCTTCTCCAATAATGCCATTTTATGGTGTAGCTTGTCGAGATCTAGTGGGGTCGTACTAGAGTCCAGTCCAAGCACGCGGCCATCGACGTGAACTCCTGGATTGGCAAGGTCGATTAAAGTGGCTTGTATTCTTGATCCCTGTTCGTCTCTTGTGTCTAAAATCGTAGTGCTACTACCTGTAGGAAGCGTATTATCTGTTTGGGTTCCTCCTGGAGAGATGAAAGACAGGCAGATTCTGGAAGCGGTACCTGCAACGCCCGCCATCTCATATGCCCCTCCTGGATGGAATTTCAAGGGATGTCCGGAAATTGAAAACGTGGAGTGAATCACCTTTCGTGTATTGGTGTTGAATATGCGAACAGTACAGGACGTAGGACCCGGACTCGATCCAGTTTCGATTATTGGTTTCTTTACCAAGCCACTATCAATCGAAAATGGGCCGATCGCTGCAGTCATGTTGCCGCAGTTGCTCGCCAGGTCGAGTTGGCCATCTTTGATGACTACTTGGACGAATTCGAAGTCAACATCAGCATCCTGTCTTGTGGATGGGGATACGATGCATATTTTAGAGAGCGACGACACCCCGCAACCCATGCCGCTCAGTTGTCTGCCGTATGGGTCAGGTGAGCCCATAGCGGCAGCAAAAATTGGTTGCCATGCTGCGCGATCTTCGGGAAGGTCAGCTTTGTGGAAGATGAGGGCGTTGCATACGCCTCCTCTCCAAAAAGCAGCACGAAGGACTGACATTCTAGAACAAAAGTAATGGTGTAAAGATAACAATGAGATGCGTTGAAAATGAATGCGGTCGTTAGGAGATGTTGTTCTTGTACCGTAGACCTAGTAAGCATTTCGATTTAAAAGGGCCGATGTAGTATTATCTGTGACTCATCCCTCTTATCCCCTTAGCTGCGGTGAGGATCGTTCAAAGTACGCGTGTACATATTTTCAGGCACGCCTAAAGGTGGTAGCGTAGTCGTGCTGAGAGCTCTCTGCCAAGGATTTATAAGCGCAGTCGCTCATAAAGCATTACTTCGTACCATCTCTGTGTAGAACCGGACATGGCTGCTTTTGGACGCCATGGTCTGCAAGAGTATGGTATGATCTAGGCACGCCTACATTCTTTTCCTCTCTAGGTTTCTTTAAAATTTGGAGCCATGTTATTCGTAATAGGATCTTTCCTGCAGTGCTCCGAATTTTAAAAAAAAAACTTCAATAGTCGCGGTTTAACAAGGGAGGAACAGCGGAAGTAGTAACCGGTGGCATGATTGAAACTATCGACAGTACGATTAAGCGCCCTTTCCTTCTGGCTGCTAAATGGTCTCTTTAAGGAGAAATAAGTAAAGAAAGTAATGTGTTAATAACAGCTTCGTAGACAAGCTAAGAGAAATTATGCGATTCCAAAACTATAAATCTGTCTCGGGACGCAGGAACAGACGAGAGTCCGGGAGTTACGCCGGTGCGACGAGAGGGTCCACCTAGTGCATACTTCGTATCAGGGTTAACTGTTCCGTCCCTCCTTTTTGTAGCAAATTTAAGACTTCTCGTTGGCTCGTTTAGCCTTGTTCACGAGAAACCTCTAGAACGCTTGGTAGGATCAGATTCGCCAGCGACCAAGTAAGTTAGTTGTTCTACGAGCTCCAAGCGCATGGCCTGGTGGCTGATTGACCCCACCACCGAGCTCGGCAGGACGTGCGTGACCACCTCAAACCATCGCACCGCACCGTTCACCTCTACATTCTTTCTCAGAGCACCATCTCTATATACTCACCTAGACACGTTCTACCTCGCTCTAAATACTTCGCTCTGTACTTCAGTCTCCACTCTACGCTCTACGCCACACAATTCCCGCTAGGCGGCTCCAATTTGCAGTACCATGCCTGTTTGCATGCAAGTGTACGGAGTTCTTGCAGACTCCTAACGAGGAGGAAACTGAGAGTAGCACGCTTCAAAGGAGTTGGCCACATCACAAGCTGGTTTCAGCACTGGAAGATTCCAGCAATAGCTGTTCCTTCTGTGCTTTCCTTTGCGAGAGAATGCATAAGATCTTCACTTCGAACGCTTCAGGAGAGCAACGGACGTTCATTATAAATCGCGTATACTCTCACTCTGGTCTTCCATGGTCTTATCTATATTTTAAGACCGCTTTTTCGAGCGACATCCAAAGATCTAGTTTTGTGCTCGTGTTACAAAACAGTAAGGTTTTATCGTTTGCTCACCTACTCGAACTCGAACTATGGTTGAATGAAGCTCATTGGTGACTAGATCCACTGTTTTCCTGGGCCATCTGGCATCCGAATACCACTTTCGAGCAACGCTTTGATGTTGTCCATACCTGGGTTGAACGTTGCCTCCAACATCATGAACGCTGTGATGTCAAGGGCGAGGTCACTCCAACGAGGTTGGTATATGTTGGCAAAGCAAATGGACAAGATACGCCACGGCTTGTAGAAACGGCAGGCTTCAATTACCGCCGACGTGATCCCCTGCAATACACTGCGTTGAGTCATTGCTGGGGTTCGAATCAATACCTGCCGTTGAAAACTCTGAAAGACACCAAAGCTTCTCATATGGCGAGCATTTCGTTCCAATCTCTACCAAAGACATTCTAGGATGCTATCCGGATCACTCGATTGCTGGTTGTACGATATATCTGGATTGATTCCCTTTGTATCGTTCAGGATGATCCGGCCGACTGGCAATTCGAAGCCGCGAAGATGGCCAGCATCTTTCGAGGTGCCTTTCTTACTATTGCCGCCACTTCCGCCCGCAATAGCTCCGAGGGTGCTATTTTCGATACCTCATCTCCCCCGCTCCGGATCTTTTTCGTGCAGGAAGACACTGATACTTCTTGCCAAATCGCTGCAGTGCGGGCCCAATATGTAAACCCCTTGAACTATCTTGGTTGTGCAGATGCACACTTGAATAAGCGTGGGTGGACATTCCAAGAGCTTCTGCTCTCCCCCCGGACTGTTCATTTCACGGGCAATCAATTATATTGGCGTTGCCACCACCACATAGCCTCGGAAGATGGGTCTCTGGAAGCCGAGAATGAACGTCGATATTCGGCGTTTCTTGGTCCGCCGTATCTAGCAGGCAGCAAGACAGGTACCCTAATACGCGACCATGGGATATATCTTTGGCGGGAATGGGTTAACGTTTACTCCTCTCGTGCCTTAACCTACCCAGGAGATAAGTTCGCAGCCATAGCAGGAGCAATTTCATACTACAATGATCTTACTCACAAGATACTGGTCTTTGGATTGTGGGAATCCACGTTGCTATTTGATTTAGTCTGGTACCTATATGTTCCTGCGACTAGGGATGATGGATATCATCGCCCATCCAATTTAGACATAGCCCCGTCCTGGTCTTGGTTTTCTGTTGAAGGAGAGATTACAACCGTTTATAGTTCAGATTATTACCAGGTAACAAAAACGAGAATCTTGGAGTGGTTTGTTGAATGGGATGGGACTCCGTACACGTCCAAACTGCTATCTACAAGGCTTCTCGTTCAAGGGCCTATTCTTCCAGCACGATTCGTCGATAATCTCGGCAGCCAGGGAGCAGTAATAGTCGAGGTTCAATTCGAAGAACCGACAAAATCTCCTATAGTTTATCTTGCCCTGTCAAGGCCACTACAACCCCCCTCCGTTGCCAACAATTTTCATCTGGATTATAGTGACCCAAGGGCAGAGCGCAATCTCTTCGCACTTTCCTTGTTTTGTGACAGTCTCGGAACTACGACATTCTTGCTCGTCTCCGCTTCGACTCTTGTGCCAGGTGATTTCCGCCGTGTAGGCGTTGGGCGGGTAGATAAGGACCAAGAGAAAGGCGCCTTCGACTCGGCTCCTGTGGAAACGCTTGACCTCGTTTAGCCACCAGCTTTGACTTCTTATGTCAAGAGGACTGAGTTGATGTTGGACAACAATCTCCAAATGCACCTGAAAGGGAGTGGAATGATATCTTTTGATGGAGGCTATACTGGATCTCGATGTACCAATAGCAATAGAGCTTCGCTCTACGGATAAACTCTCAGACGAGAAGATCTCTTTGGGCTATCTATTCGTGCACGACTAGTTATCGGAAATTTGAACGCCCCAACGGGTCCGTTATTGCTGCCTCTCAATTTTCACGCAGGTGGTGCTGAAAGTCCTCCTTGTTGCTGGAGGATCGATTGCTGGTTTCACAGTCAGTCGAGTTATTGGCCATATACTGGTGACACTCTGAAGTGCTGCTGTAGCTTTTTCTTATCGAAAGATTGATCGCGGTCTGTGCGGCGAGTTGATGTGGCATAAACAGGGGAGCTATGTTGATGCTGCGGTACAGCTGGTTCGCTGCCATAGTGTTGGTTTCAACGTAATATATTTGGTTATTGTTGATGTTTGGAGAGATTTTCTTTTCTATATATAGGAGGATCGAGTTGACCATTAATGGTCGTGTGTTCTTATGCATGTGCGCATGTTTCAAATACGGGATATTCGGTGCCTTGGTTTTCTTTCCCTGGTGCCTTCTTTTCCTGCTCCAATCGATTATCGCAGCACGCTACTATTAGGGACTCCCTTTCTGGCAATAACTAGAATTTTAGCCTCATTCAATGTGGAGTGTATTTCAAGGATTGCGCCTTGGTATCTGTTGGTTATGACCTAGGACCGAGTGGGAAAGGGAGAGCGCCGTCAACGGGAAGTGATGCACTCGAAATCGTGTACAGCCACATAGTGTCCAGTATCGGAAGAAGTTGCCGATGACTTACCCGCTTCAATAAGTTGTCTCTTCTCTACTCTTTTTGAGACGGGACAACAGACAGGATACAAAGTCAGGGCAATCTATGAGCGGAAATCACAGCTAATATGGGAGCAATGGGTTAAAGAAGCCCATTCCACGGCTAGATGAGAAGGATTTCAACAATCCGTTAGCATTGCTGAGACAGTAGGATACGATTCACGAACTATTAACAGCTCATCACCACCGAAAGCATGGCAGCAAACTTTATTGCATCGCAAGTAATTTAGTTCTGTCATCACTTGCCGTTGTGAACTACTAGCCTATAAGACTCCTCCTGCGAGACCGGACATTAACTTTCATCTGCGCATTGCTACAATCTACGTAATCGGCATCCTTATAACCACCTCCTAGACCCCTACAACCTAACCCAAAGTATTCAGAAGCCCTCTCGGAAGTTCTTTCGAAGCAGGTGTCTCAAGACAACATTGTCGTCACTGTCATTGCCCAAGCTGTTAGAAAATATCTTACGTGTCTCTTTAGTGTATGCTCGTAGTGCTGCTACATTGTGAAAGGTTTCCACTTTTTCCTCACCGCCGCTTCGCTGCCTTTCAATCAAATCAACGATGTTCACGTGCGTCCTCCTCGCTGCCTATCACACACGTCAGTATGAATCTACGGAGCTTTGTTGGGGGATCTCCTACCTCCTCGCATTTCTGACATGTTTCCGCACCTAGCCTGGTGGAGGTCCTGAAAATATATTCATTTATTGGACCTACTCAACAATCTTCCTTCCATCTCCTCTACACCCTCTTGCATCCTCCTTTACACACCTCATTTACATCTACGCTTCAAATGCGCCCTGCGAAAACTCAAATCTTCTCAAATTCCATGCAGGATGTTACCAATAGTACCATCGGCCATTGTATTGAGCATACCATTTTTGATTCTCTTCAGACTACTCTCCTTTCATCTATCTCTCACCGTCCCACCATTCTGCACACTTGGTCTGATCATTTGTCTTCTAGGTAAGGTCGGAGGCTTCTGTCTTCGGATTCTTCGAGCTGCTAGACTCGCCCGCATCGTGATGTGCGGTGCTGCTCGTGGTCTGCAAAACGCCCGCACTAGTTAAAGACAGGATTGCTTCTTGTGTCCAGTCCTGGCAGCGTCGCAAGGGCTCTTTTGGGAATAGTTTCTTCGGTCCTTGAAATTGCTTCTTCGGAGGAGAAATGCTATTGTAAAGCTCTCTAAAGCGATCTCAGTCGGTGGCAGCGACCCGCCCGAGGGATGTCTTGCTCGAGAATGATGCCGATATCTCAGGCTTCTTGCTCGCTTTGCATTCGTATCTCATTCCATTCTGAATATCCCCAGTGACTTGGAAATTATAACAGGTCCCATCTGGTGCAGTTTCGACAAATATGGCATAGTAGTCGCGGGGAGCGCCGATATACGCTGTGAGGAACACATTATAAGACATATCCTATAGGCTGTTAGCACTACAATTTAACATGAATAATTTGGAAGCAAGCTTACTGATAATAGATTCTAGTGTTCTGATGGCTGGTATAAGGTAAGTGATTGAGAACTGTGACCAGATAGCAGAAAGGCTTCTTAGTATTTGTAGAGTTCAAGACAGTGCTCCCTTAGTCTCTATACCACACGATCTGATTGTAAGTCCACAAATAGAAGCATAGTCCATCTATCCATTAAGGCCTCGACGTAGCGC
The DNA here is from genome assembly GCA_020746875.1 of Rhexocercosporidium sp. MPI-PUGE-AT-0058. Taxonomy (NCBI): domain Eukaryota; kingdom Fungi; phylum Ascomycota; class Leotiomycetes; order Helotiales; genus Rhexocercosporidium; species Rhexocercosporidium sp. MPI-PUGE-AT-0058. Next base: position 1,326,226 of record JAGTJL010000018.1, read on the forward strand.
GCGCGTAAATGCATGCGAATGTACCTTTCGGCCTCGACCTTCATCCCGGCGCATGTTGAAACGAGCCTTATAAACCAACACCTTGAAGTATCCATCTCCGCTTAGGTGTGCCGGTGCTAAGGTCCAATTCCGTCAAGCCTTCCTCAACTTGGAGTGGTGCTCGTCAAATCATTTAAATGCTCTCCATCACTCTCCCAGGTAGCATCACCCACAATGCCTACAAGCTTACGACCATAATTCCCTTCGCAGCATATCCATCCATACGTATTCGTTCGGGTATTCATCGAGAATTTTGGCCACCCAGACATGCCAGTCATTATCCCATCTACCGCATGTAAATATCGCTAATGTATACTCCCAATAGCTTGGGAATCATCCGGCCGTTTCCCAGTCAATACCAACTAAGCCGCTATCATTACGAACCATGATATTCTTCCGTTACACACCTTGCGTCTGAGAAAATAAGGTCGCGGTTTTGAAGGACTCGAGGAAGGATACGCTGGCAGAACTCGGCTTTCTGGGGCGTAATATTGTTATACAAGTATTTCCGTACCATGGCTTCATTGAGCTGAGCTTCCGTCTCAAACGGATCATTTATCACAGCTGTAGCGGCGTCGTCTGCCGTCCAGAACATGGAGTCTTGAAGCGCGCGGTTCCCAAAGCTCCCAAAATCCCCGGGGCATGGAAGGGTACGGAGTTGACCGATTATGTCTCGCAACTTGTCGGATACGGCTGCTTTCTAGGCTGTGCCAAAGGTGTCCCAAAGAGAGTCAAGGTTCTTGCCGTTAATATTCTCCATAACAATGTAATTGAAGCCCGTAGCTTTATCGGTATAGACAGCGTAGACTTGAGGTAGCGGTACATTTGAAGAGTGCCCGACAAAGAGCATATTCTCGCCCTCGATCAGGTTCACGTTAAGGCTATATTTGACTAGGAAGTGGTGACCAACCCGGACGATGCGTCGACCCGTGGTCTCCTAGACCACGTCTGGTGATGTGGTGATAACCTCGAGTGTTGGAAGAGGCGCAGCAAGTCGTTCAGACGTTTCATAGAAAGGAAGAGAATAAAAGCTGGCCATCATGGCGAATTAAACAGTTTTGTATTGGAGAAAGGATGTTCGACGCCATTCAAGTGTAGCTGGTTTAAGCACGAGCCATGTCCGGCCATAATTCGTGCTAGCTCAACCGCAAGAAACAGTTGAAGCTAATCTAGTATTTATTACATTCATCGATGCATGTGTTCTCGGCCAAGGAGCATGGTCACCGCTTAACGTTCTAGAAGAACACGAGAATTATCACGTACTACTGATTAAGGGAGGAAATTCCTACGGCAACTATGAGTGGTACACGGAAGAAGTTCTCGCCATTCGCGAGATTCCAGAGGATGCGATAGTCGGTACTGTTATTGCTCCCAACCTTAACGAAGAGCCTTTCCCGAATTGGGACAATCTTGAGAAGTGCTGAGAAGACCAGGTGATGGGAAGACTTCCATCGGATTCAACGACTGTGTTGAACCCATTTGTACAAGAGCAGGCCGGTCTTTGAAAATCCTGACTATTCCACATCGTCTCGTGCTGGTCCCTAGTCAAATCGGAAATACTTGGGAGGATGTCGGTTACGATGCGGTCTAGTTATATCATCCAAGTGTTCGTAGCATGCTCGGCGCAATAGAAGAAGATGGATGGGGTTGTGGTTCGCGTGCAAGTCATTAGCAAGCAATCTTTGTATCAAGGCCAGACTCTAAACTCTATATCTGACACCAGTCGAGGCTTCTTTCACATTGTAGTAAGATCCCTCGTCGATCTCTTTTCGCCTTTCAAACTCGTATGAGCCTTCCAACCAGTAGCCTCCACCTCGGTATGAGGCCCATTCTCCCTCACTCCTGCCGATCTCGTCCAGGCGACCGGCTCTCAATCTTCTGAGAGACGCCTGCCATAACAAGGGTTAGAGCGAAGATCGTTCCATTGGTTGCGGTATGCAACCACACGTTTCGCTGCCTTCCCTTTTTTGCAGCGACCGCATGTGAAAGTGGTGGAGGAAGAGAGGCGATGCAGTGTCAGTCTCCTTTGGGATAGTAAACCTTGATAACGATGAATTTGGAGGGTAGTGCTTGGGTCTGATCGCTGTCTTTTTGAGGAACAGCAAAGTCTCCGTGGCTGTTGCGTGATTCAGAAGCCATAGTTCAATATCGATTAGTGTAGAAGTGTAGGGCTGTACGAACTTGCCAGATTTTGTTTGCGGTTCTCGTGGCTGGACCAACTACGCCAGGGACTTGTCATTACTCAGCTTGGGTGGCCTTCATGCCTGAGGTTTCAGAAATGAAATTACAGCGTAAAGATAAAAAGGGCGTGCGGGGTCATTTCGCTCTAACCCAAATATCGTTAGTCGCTTCGCTTTGTGGCTTAAAATCGCGGGGAAAGACGAGGCTGAGATTTGTGGCTGGGTTAGCTTCTTTCTGCCTGGCGTCTTGGGTTTTCTGCCTCCACTTCTACGGGTAGAACCTCAGCAAACACCTTTAATCGCATCTGTGTCAACCGCAGATCATAAGAGAATTCTTGACGCTCATTATCAAGATTTTATAAGAGGGCAAGTAATTAAGAACATCGGACATCGTTCCTAACCAATAAGATCTCTCAGTCTTCCACTCATTCCGATCCACGGCGGATTTCGAATCAGATCTGCAAGGAAACTCTCAAGCATGTCGTCGAAATTTTCTACTCCACCTCACTTAGTCCAGCTCATGGGCTCGGAGAAATACAGCGACCTGAAATTCGTGTGCCAGGGACAGGAGTTCAAAGTCCACAAAGCGATTGTCTGCACACAATCTCCCGTGCTTGCAGCAGCCTGTGATGGTAGCTTTCAGGTAAAGCAGGACAAATAGCTTCTGTAGAAATGGGCTTGACAAGGTACTTACGCACTGGCACGTAGGAGGCAGCGACCAATAGCATAAATATCGACGAGTTCGAAGCTGCGACCGTCAAGCGGATGATTGAGTTTATGTACACGAAAGAGTATGACGATGGCATGGAGAAGCGAGGATCAGAAGACGTGTCTGGATCCGAGAATACAGGAGCTGAGCGGCAAGGTAAGGGACGTACTTACGGGCTCTCACAGTTGACCGATCTAAATAACCAAGATGATAGAGACTCATCCAACCTTCCTGCGTCGACACACGTTGATTCTCTATGTGCGATAACACCGGCGATGACAACCGAAATGGTACTTCACCATGTTCGCGTAAATGCAATCGCAGACTATTACGATATACCACTGCTGAAACAGCTTGCGAACACGAAAATCCAGCGCCTTCTCGAAACCACCAGGTCTGCTGATGGATTCTCTGACGTCGTTAGAGAAGTCTTTAACTCCACCAGCGACAAGGCATTACGTGAGATAATGGCTTCAACCGCAGCTACGCACATCGAAGAGCTCATCGGGCTCGAGGATTTTACCGCGCTAGATGTCATGAGCGAGTTCGCCGTCAGCATCATACAGAATACGAGTCGGCAGCTTCAAGCTGTCAAGTCTCAGTTACAACAGACAGAGTCCCGCCTTCGATCCGCCGAACAAGATTGCTCCTATGAGAAGTCGCTACGGGAAAGCGAAACAGCCAAGGCTGACCGCATCGTCGCAAAGATTAACGATTGTCTCGATACCCTCTCCAAGACAAGGACTTGTCGCAATGTCAATTGCTCGGCCGACTTTACCTGTTATATCGAGCGTGGCGGGTTTTTGGATGAACCTAAGTACACACTTCGTTGCGCAAGATGCCAATGTAGACATAAGAGTATATGAACTTAGGGAATTTGGAAAGATTGCTTTAGGAGCAGCATTTAATACTATTCTCGATTGATATTTGAAAAGAAATCACAGAGATTCCTAATCAGTGCTAGGCCCCGGCGCAACCAGTGCAGCGCCGTGTCACTTCGAAGCTTCCGCAGCTCGAGGTGATGGTAGAAATAGCGCATGTGCTTGTCTCCGCAAGAAAGGTCACCTCGAAATTCTCGTATATCAAGACCAGCAGCGAGTGGTTCCCAATACCGGTCAACGAGCTGTATCAGAGCGCTCACGGCACTCGCGATGTACCTCTCCAGTTTCGCCTTCCAAATTTGTGTCTTGTCTCCTGTTGTTCCGATTGTCTCACGATTGCTCACGTCTGTTGCGGCGACAATGCGAGGGGTGTTGGGGTTGAACGGCGTTGAAGCATTGAGATCGCCAGCCCAGAGTCGGTGAAAACTCTCGGTCGGCAACGTGCAAAGGGCGGAAAGGAAGGCTTTGGACGAATCTAGAATTTGTTCAGTATATAACCTATTATTAGTCTTATTTGCAACCTGGCGTCGGAGAGCCTCCTCGGCTTTATTTAATAGATCTTCATAGTCCGTTTGGAAGTCCGGCAATATCTTCTGGGAATTCCTCGTAGAAATCTCGCATGTAGATATTGAGCTTAACCAAGTTATTGTCCCGGTAATAGGGGTCTTCAACAAGGCTCCTTCGACTTGAATTAGTAGGGGCACCACTCATATTCGATGGGGCGACTGATGGGCCGTGCCAAGACACCTGTGAAGTCGTCCTCCGCATCTGCTCGGTATGATGTGACCTAGTAGAAGAAGGTGTCAGTAGCAGAGCGAATCCATTAGCATCTCGTCTATACTTTATATTCGGCGCCGATTTTATGAGTCTCTTACGGATAATTTCGCACGTCTAAGTGACTAAGAAGAGTATCCGACCGGCAGTGTCTTTCTTGGTAGGATTCTGATCCTGAAGCAGACTTAACCCATTAGATAATAAAACTATTGACAGACTTCGGACGGTATCTTTTCGGAGCAGGACTCGAAGGGAGCGGGGTCGACAAGGTCTTTGAGGAATAATGCGCGTGAACGCTTGAAAGGGAGAGGCTTTAGCTGTTGCTATACAGTCTGCACGAACTTCTTTATTAGTCGTTGACTGGTACGAGGGGATATTAACATATCTCGACCTCCTGCTCTGCTTCCTCGGTCTCAATTCGGAGTTGCTTCGTCGTGCCAGGCCGTGGTAAGGTAGTCAAATGAATGTTTGGAGTAACTGCCCATTAATGGTGTTAAGCGTGTTTGTCGTGATTGCGAGGTCTATCTCGACTCTGCCTAGCGATCAGTAAGTAGATGCTGGGCGGTATTACTCTTCCTAACCGTTGGCGAAATTTTGGGCCACGGTGCGAGAGATTGTAGATTTGCTAGTGCCTGCCATACTATTCATCCAGAATGTACGTTCGCTACCTCGGTCGCTAGCCCAGCTATATATCTGCCGAAGGAGTTCTGTTCGAGTGCCTTGATAGCATCTAGCATTGTGTTCTTCATCGCGAGAGTCGAACGCGGCGTTATCTACGGACTGTAGTCTGCTAAGAACGAGATTTTGTTCTGTGGTGTAAATCAGCACTCACTCCGACTGCTCTAATAAATACTGAACTGAAGTTTTCCAGTTATTTTTCAAAGGTTTGTCAATTTCCTCCCGGAGCCGTCGAAACGCCTTGTCTTCCCTTCGCCATAAAGAAGGGGCATTTGGATATCCGAAATCCCAAAAAGCGAGTATGCCCTATCTTCTTCGCGCGTAGTCTGACGATTTGTTGCCCACGATAATCGAGTATCAATATCGAACCGAAATAGAGAAGATTCTCGAAGCGCTATGATTAAGATACTTATAATCTCGTGGATCTTTTACTCTAAAGTGGTATTATTACTTAATTTCTCGCATTCTCGAGAAAATAATTCAACCGATCTTAAAGCAAGAAGTTCTTAAAAGGTCTAACCCTGTCTAAATCACTCGCTTACTCGAAAAGCTGATTCCCAAGTACACTTAGAGAATAAATCGCTAGCTTTCTGCTTCTTTTTCGGAATATTTAATAAATAGACATAGTATTTAACCGCTTTTTAATACTATCGAAACATAAAGTTAATAGCTTCTGCAGGCTCTATGCTATTCGATTTATCGATACAGTAAGTATCTACTTAAAAGTATTACAAGCCGTCACGCTTCGCTTGCTCTCCGCAGAACTATATCTTGTTATAACCGGCTATATTCTTATAGTCGCTATTCTTTAGATCTGCGAAAGTAACCTCCTCCGATCCTTATTTATACGAAAGAATAGCATATTTCTTAGGTATATCGCCTTTAAATAACTCAGTCAGGCTGAAATCCCTATTATTATTATATTATAGCAGACGTATTATTAACTAGGTTCGAGGATTATAAAGAGTAGGATTCTCGGCAGTAGTTAAGCCATCGAGTTGCCATAAGTGCGAAGGGTGAAGACTTTATGTCGTGTTGAGGCTGGCGCATTCAGTTAGGCGGCAGCCTCGCAGCAATTCTATCGTCGTGTATCACTGGAAGCGCGCAAGACCAGCCCAGTCGCTCAGGCTCACTAGCGAAGTCAACATCGAATGACAATAGTGTATTCTTGTTGCTAAGAGGGAAGCTAAATAAATCTGGGAGTTGAGGATAGGAAAGGAAATCAGGACCTAGTCTTCCGTTTGTTGTTCATTTCTGGCCTTATGTCTTAGGCTGGCATTTATTAGGTAATCTACGGCGAAACTACGGCGAAAGTGGCGAAAGTGGCGAAATTACCAAAGCCGTAGGGGAGGTGCGGGGTCAGTCGCCGAGAATCGTAGATCAGAAGTACCTAACCGTGTGGCGATCCTGCAACTGTTTGCGCGCTACAGCAGCTACAAAGCTTATAAGGGTCTCAGATAGAAAACTATGAATCTAAAGCTTAAATAAGAACTTTAAAAAAGTGTAAGGGATATTAAGAGCTCGCTAGTATAGCTGTGGTAAAGAATTCGTATTAAAGCCTAAATGAAGGCTTCTTATAAATCAGGCGAAAGGACGACGATATAAAAATAAAATTTTCTATAGAAAAGGTCAAATTATTAATAAATAATTATATAATTCGGCTGATCTCTTCTTTTTGTAGACTTATAAGTTAGTGTAGTATTTGAATTGCGTAAAGTCTAGGTACCCCTCTTTTTTCTCGGCACGTAGGGTTTCTGGGCACGCAGGGAGGACGTTACCTTTAACTCCTATCTAAACAGAAGATGACATACTTGGGATGTAATTCTTGCTTCTGCTTCGAGGTTTTCCAGTTCTTCTCCATCTTCACGGATGTACGGTCTTAGCTTCAGTGGAATTGGTGTCCAAGCTCCCGGTGTACATAATTATCCGCACACTAAACAAGCGAGAACACTGAAAATCGTCTTGAGACCTTCTTTTCAACGCACCCTTACGAAGTTGATCATTAATTCGATTCTTCTAAAAAAAATCATTAGATCAAGAGAACTTGTTTATATTACAATTATCTTTTTTGTTTAATATTATCGTCGGTTGCGTTGTTATAAACCCAGTTTCCAGAGGCATTTGTTTTGGTGTGCAAATAATTACGTACACCGGGAGCAGGGGCGTTTCTCTGTTCGAGGTAAGCTAAGAGGGCACGGTTCTTTCGTGAATCTGTAATATGTAGGTTGCGTAATCAACCAGAATCGTCTTTCCGGAAGCGGAACTTTTATTTTCTAGTGTTTATGCCACTTGACTGCAGCAATGCGCCAGCTACAGCCATGATTAGCTACAGGCACAATATCTTAGCCATTCTCAAAGATTGAACGGGCACGCATAATTTCAAGCACATAAATGCATATTATTTATTTGGCACGTGTGTGAGAAACGCCTTTTTAAAAGCATTAGTATCCATGCCTTGCGCGGTGGCATACCTAGGCACGCAATGCTCGACGAATCATAATAGCAGTTAGCCACACACTAGTTCCACTGCCAGCGTGTCACTTCCAACCTACGGCTCTTCGACCTAGCAACTTTTGTAAGTATATACTTTATAGTTAATTATAGCTAATAAGTTCTAGACGTGAATTTTATTTATGTTAATCGAACAGTTCTTTAAAAAGATAATGTATACCTTAACGAATTCCTACCGGTCTTATATAATAACTGCAGCATAACAAATCTAATACTTACTCTTACTACTTTTTACTTTAAAGAATACATGCTAAAGGGAGTGCCGAGAAGAAGCAAATAAAATATGCCGAATATTAATATATTGTGGCAACTGCGGTGGAAATCCGAGAGTTATTATTTTGGTGGCATGGTATTCTGATTTAGGGATAGTTTGGCTTGTTCTCTTTTCTAGCTTAACATTTCCATTTATTAAACTGTTCCCATCCGTCTCCAGCTCAGGCGCTCAGGCCCCTAGTTAACATGACTTACGAAGGCGAGCCGAAATGAAATCCGTCCATTTTGCCGATTAGTCCATCACGCGAGCCGAGGAACACCAAAATCCTAAGCATTAGAAATACTTACTTTATTATATAATTTATATTAAATTAAAAGTACTAATTATGAAATTCGTTTCTACTTTTATATTTTAAAATAAGGGTATTAATTATAACTTGCCTAATAATTAAAGCACGAATCCTCTCCTAAGGGAATTTATCCTATTCCTTTTTCTACGCTCTTTCGGTCCACTTAATCGTATGAGGAGCATTTTAATCTCTTATAATTACTACTCGAATTGGCATTTAAACCCCTTTAATTGCGTTTATATTAAGGGAATTACTTATATGCTCGAGTAAAGGAATACTTGCCTTTTTAAGCTTACGAATCGTTTATTTACTCAAATGCGAAGGAGCGCCGTCTTATTAAAAAACATACGGAAGTTAATCGTTCTCGAATATATTAAGATTATAGCGTTAAATTATAAGCTCTTCTTAAAAAGGAATTAAGTGAGGCTTAAGAACTTCGTAAGTATATCGAAGATTATCGACTCCTCCGCGAGAAGGCCTTTTTTTAAATCGATTTTGCTCTTAAAAAACCTTTTATAAAGCTCTTTTTTTTAGTTATTTCCTTTTTAATTCGTCTTACTTCTTTTCTTTTTCTTTTTCTTAAGTATTAAACAACTCTCGATACTTAGCTTCTTATTCGTCGTTATTAATTAGATTTATTCGCTCTTAATTCGCTTGCTTTTATTATTTAGTCTTAAGGTAATAAATATAATAAAGACCTTTAAAATCGTACGTAAAATATCTTTAAAATATTACTTTTAAATAGTTATTATACCGTCTTTTAATATAATTAAGATAATATTGTTTTGTATCCCCTTTAAGTCGAGAGATATTTTGCATTCCTCGTTTTATTAAAATAATAATCGAAGCTTTGTTTAAGAATATAACCTTTCGCTATTCTTCGATTCCTTAGTCTTTCCTTAAGAGCGCAAGCTCGTATCGTTAGCGTTTTTAAACTTCCGTAAGACCGAGTTTCTTTATAAACTTTAATTTACGGAGGCTACGAGCTTTTAGTTTTTTTTCGATTGTGGTTCGATAAAGATTAAAAAAGCTTTCTTTTAAAGCTACGATATGCTACATCTTCTTTTATTATTTTCGATTTAATGTATAAGCTTTTATAAGATTCGTAATCTCTTCTTTAAAAATCTTTAGCTTCGCTTTACTTTTAGCTTTTCGTCGAATCTGTTCGACTTGCTCTTGAATCGTTGGAGGAGGAAGACTTTGCTTGTCGTATTAAATTAGTATTTCTGCGGAGGCATTCTTAATATCCGTCGCAGTCGACTTAGCTAAATTAGCTTTTCGAGCAGCTTCAGCTTAGTAAACGTATTATAAGTAAGTCAAAAAGACAGCTTTGTCGATATTAGTCGCGTGTTTACCTATAATTCCTGACTCGTTAATAATAGAAATAAAATCATTAAAAATTATGATGCGGGGTGAAGATTTTGGGAGGGGTTGCTTATAAATTTACTCGGTTATTGCACAAATCAAAATGGACGGATTTCATTTCGGCTCGCCTTCGTAGATATATGCGCGCGCTCGAGTTATTTGCGCGTATATTTATATCACTGCTTTATTATTCTAAAAAGGGTTATCATTTCAGCCAACTAACAACACGTTGTTGAAGTGGTGTAGTTGTGGTTATAATGTTCTTGTTTTGGTTTGTTTGTTTACATCTTATCGCTTAATTCCTAGGGTGGGTACCATAATGTCAGCTACTCTAGTTTCACTGCAGCCTGTCTAGCCTAGTATACAATAGAGAAGTCAAGGAGGTTTGTCTGCACGTCTTTAATTAAGCTTGTTGCGAGAGCAAAGTCCTTTTGGAGTAGAGTTAATTGTTGCTTGTAAGGTGTGAGGATTGATATATCAGTTTATTTTGTTTATGCCAACTGCTCTGCTCTACTCCGCTCCAGTCCGTCCGACTTCTTCTAAGCTCTCCCGATGACTAGATGGTTGAATGGCTAAGTAGTTGGACTAGATGGACTAGATAGGATTGAACTGCATTGAATTGCATATAATGAACAACTTAGGAGAGGGATGGGGTGGGGGGAGCGCATGCATGCAGGTTGAAATCCAGATTGTGGTGAGTGGGCAGGCAGGATAGAGACTGAAGGAGGAGGTTAACTTGACTTGAGTTGATTTGAATTTGAATTTAATTTAGTACGAATAGATGCGAATTGGGTGAGGAAAAGAAATAATAAAAGCAGAATATATTCGATACCTCAGAAACTCATACCGAAAACTTCCTTTAACTACTCCAAATTCCTTCTTCGTAAGACTACTAGACACATACCTCGAGCTAGAGCGCAAGTTGCTCTAGTAGCCGAGAAAGAATATGCTGTAGCCAAAGGCCGTCTCTGCTGATCCGTCCGGCTTGCATCATATTCACCTAGAAACCCGCCCAGGCCCGAGCCGAGCCGGTCCGCGACTTTAATGCAATGCGAAAACTTCCCCATCAAGCCACAGGTCCTTGTCGTTGTCCAGGAAATGAGTGGACCATATGCTCTGATCATCAGGTATATCATCCGTCTGTGGAACTTCGTCATCCTTCCTTCTCCCACCCCACTTGATCAACTTCTTCCACCCGCTCTTCTTCGGTTCGGGATCCGCCCGCGGCGGTAGCGCTTCCTGAGGTTGTATGCCAAGGAAAAATTTTCTACGGTGAAATTGTTCATGGTCCATCCACTTGTCTACCCAACACTGGCCAACAAAAGTGCAATGCTGAACCTTGTTTATTTCGAAGTCAGGGAAGTTCTCTAGAACGCTCGGATTAGACAACAAGCCTTCTTCCGGCGCCTTGAAATCCTTCATTGGCCGGACGACGAAGGGCATGTGTTTGTATCCAAAGAAGAAACAAGCGACATCTCCGGGCAATGCAGACGCAGGCACTAAACATAGTGTTCCATCTTTGAGACACGCAAATCTCCGGCCGTGAAGGAAAGGGGTAGAATGATATTTTTCAGGTATTGCATGCGCAATTAGGTAGCTGGCAAGCCTCCTGAATGCTATCCTAGATGGTCCATGCCCGGAACGGTAGAATTCTTTAATGGCGTATATATCAGGATACTTTGCCTCGTATCGACTGGGATATAACAGATCCACATCATCAAGCATGGCTTTTGAAAACGGCACGTATTTTGACTTTCTGCGAATGTTCATCGTAGCCTCACTGTAGCCACTGACATTCCTATCAACCAGGAGTGGTTCGATGATATCTCTCCAGTGCTCGTACACCAATTTCCAGGCCTTCTGAACAAGGCGGAAATTCCTATGGTATTCTCCGCCGGCGTACGTTACTTTGAAGTCAGGGTCCAAAGATTCAAAGTCTTCGATGCGAAACGAGGCCTGAGAAGATGTAATTACCGAGGAAACGTTGAAAATCTCTGCGACACGAAAGCCCGCGCACCCGACAACTGCAGGTGCGAGCTTCTGACAGGCTTTCTCGAACTCTGAAAAGCTGTCGTCCTTTGAGGGAGAATGCCGCGAGTGCGTAACCAGCGCATCACGAAGCCCCAGGTAAGGGTGACTCTGCTTCTTCTCCGTCCAAACAGGAGCCCACGTAGCCAAGTCTTCCTTCCTCCTCGATGAGGCCAAAGCCTTTTGTGGGGGGTTTAGCTCAACCGCAAATTCCCGATGCGAAAGAATGTCGTAACGGTAGTTGATTAGTAGATATGTCGCTAGGTCTTCATAAACGTCCGCTACGTCCTTTCCGTAATTAACCTCGACCAGCGGGTTATACGAGAGACGGACAATCCCGAGATGCGCAAACAGCATGTCGGCCGGTTGAGTAATACCCAAGCCTCGCCGTTCCTCGAGAATCGTGACAAGGTCGTTTGCATTGGTCCAGAATTTTTCCCCAGAGCAGTTTTGGTACTCTTCCCACCTTTCGTGCATCGACGAGAAGATCTTTAGCGACTCCTTAGCCTCATCCGACAGTTTCGGTTTCCTAGCCTCGTCGTCAGAACCATAGTACTGGGACTCATGAGCATCTCGGATGGCTTTAACAGTATTTGCCAATTCTCCCCATCTTACGCGGATTTGTCCACGCTGGATCCACGGATCCTTCGACAAGATTAATTCCTGAAAGGTCCATATCCGTTGGAACCACCCGCAGCCTAAAATGCTCGACCAGTAAGAAATAGTATTGTCCTTGTAGCTTGGACCCTTGGCCGTTTTGTACTTTGAATTTGATGACTGCACGTAGCCCAGAAAAAGATCGGACTCCTTCGTCGGGTCACCTAAGTGGATGACTGTCTGCCGCGCCAGCTTATAGACGTCGCCCATCTGGTCAACCTGCACCGCTTTTTCCCACTTGTTGGCCTGATTGATGCAGACGGCATCGGCCCATATCTTCAATTCCACAGAAGGGTCCCGGACGTGCCGCAGAGCGGATTCGAGGTTGGCCGTGACGGAAAAGTCGGCGCCGTCGATCGAGATGTCCTTGCGTATCGTTGCGTCGCCCCAGACGTAGGAGAGAGCCACGTAGTAATCGGTAAAGGCGTCTTCGTAGGCGCTCAGCGTCGCGTGCACGATAGAGCACTCGACCTTGGCGTCCAAGTCGTCAGAAGGCTTCATCACCAGCAGCCGAATGGCGCTCGGCTCGTCGAGGCGCTTGTATTTATACATGCTCTGCTGATCCATAGTGGTGTGCAAGCTCCAGGCAAGACGAATGGTCGGCAGAATATAGGCGGAAAGTAGGGGGATCGCTTATTATGGCGGGATTTTCCCTAGCCCGGAGTAACTCGGGCCAACTGACCAATTAGAGCATTGCACGTGCACTCGGGCCTTTATACTCCGTGCTACCGTCGCTCACCGCCACTCAATTTCCCCGATACCGGGGTTTAGCCAATTATTTAAGGCCATAGCTAAATCGACGCACGGAAATAGCTAAACCAACACATGCCAAGGGTTTTGAAGACACACCGGGCGCATCTATCACCCTTGCCTCATTATACTCTTGCCTCATTATACTAATTTGGATTATAAGGCAAGGGCTACTTATATATTTAAAGTGTTTTAAGTTACCCCCTAAATCAACTTTTAAAGATATTTATACTTTCCAATCGTATAATAATATGTTAACCTTTATTAGCGAATCTTACGGTCTTACATTACTTGTAGTAATTTGTAATAATATATTTATTAGCTTTTCTACTAGTTAAGCGCATATAAAGGCTAATAGCTATGCTTTTATATAATGAGATATTAATGCCGAAAGCCGATCAGCTAATGGAGGTCCGTGGAATTTTTTGCTAATGTATTTTGTGTTACAATTCTTGGCGCTTCGTATTCTAACCGAGTGAGCTCGGCATCGCTCGTAGCATCGCCTTGGCATGGCAACTATAGCGCTAAGCCTAATCGGGAAAGGCTAAGAGGACCTTTTATATATTTATATTAAAGCTCCCTTTTATAAAAAGCTTTCCTTTTCTTTTTATCTTTTCTTTTTGATTTTAAGCGTAATTTTAAATTTAAATATAAAGCTATTTTTTATATTATATTAACCTTTAGCTAGCCGTAATATAAGAAAAGACTAATAACCCCTTCGCTATAAAGCGTTATATCTTACTAAGTCTTACGCGTTACGTCTCCTTGCCTTTATAATAAGTTAACGACAAACTTTAATACTTTAGCCTATTTAATAAATAAGTATCTCTTTACTAATAGTAGATTGCCTTAAAAAAAGCTAGAAACCCTCTTACCGTTAACCTACCTTATATAACTTAACGCGCGCTATTCGAACTTCGACTTCGACTTATATTTAATTAATAAATCGATTAATAACTTTAAACACCTCTTTACTTTATACTACTATTACTTCCGATTTCTTTCCCCCGTCGGCAAAGCTCTAGAAAAAGAAGCGCCCTTTTGCGGCTAAGCTTTATTAATACCTTTATTTCTTCAGTCGAGACTCTTGTAAAAGAACTCGATAACTTCGAAGAACCCGATTCCGACTCGGAAGACAAACCTTAAAACTACTTCGACGCCTCGCTAAAGCTTACCGCCATTATAAAGGGCTTTACCCTCGCTTAATAAGTAAAAGTAAATTAATTAATCGAGATCTTCGTTAACTTTATTATTACTGCCGCTATTAAGTAAGCCCTCGACTAATATATTCTTAATAACCCCCGCTAAAAGACTCGTACTCCGTTTCCTTAAAGCAATCGATCGGTACGTGTTCTTACGGCGGACTTCCAGCCGATTACCGATTATTACTTATTAAAATTAAATAATTTAGTTTAAGCTATAAAGCCTTTTAAAGTTAAGTACTCTTATATCCCTTTTAATAATTATAAAAGTGATATTAAGTATAATACTTAAAAGATAAAAATAAAGCTATTTATAAAAAAATACTTAAATAATTTTAAAAGTAAAATATTATAAGTTAAGGCTTACTTTCGATGCACCGCTAGTGAAGTAAAGACTATTATTCTTTAATATATAAACCCCGAATTTACTAGTACTTTCGAGACTGCCGCCGACGTTTTAACGGCCTTAAACTAACGATTCTTTAATTATAACCGAGTCCAAGCTATTAAGAGAATATATAATTAATTATTAATAAGTAATATAATTTACAACGACTTCCGAGTTAAATTTACTTTTTATATTATTATTAATAAGATTACTTACTCTTATTAGTTCGAAGACGTGTGCGAAAAGGTCTCTTTAGCTTTTAAGCGTATGATTTATATAAAGAAGTATAAGATAAACGGAAATTATATAACTTTAAACGAATTCTTAATTATTACAAATCGAGAATTCCGTAATATTATATTAAAAAAGGCCGTAACGACTTATAAAGCTTAAGCTAACGTTACTTTTAATAGTTATAACGCGCGCGGCATTCTTAAGAAGGAAAACTAACGTGTAACTTCTCTTACGCCGGCTATAATAATATAAAGACTTCTAATATTAACTTATAAACTATCGCCAGAGATTCGCTTGCGCTCGCTATCCCCAGCGCCGTCTCTCCGTCGCCCTAAGTCTCTTATACCGCCTCTTGCTCCTAAAGACGTCTCCTTTAATACTTACTTTTACTATAGTAAGACTAGCTACTGGGCTAGCGACTGCTTTAAGCGCCGAAGAGACTAAGGTTTTAATAAATTAATTTCCGAGTTAATTATAAGCGAAAAGCTAAAGAGCGACGAGCTTTTAAAAAACTCCTAAATCATAATAAAGATTTATACCTCGGCGTAAGCTATAACTTATAAAAAGACTTAATATTTAATTTCCGTACTTTTATTAAAAGACAATAATTCTTAATTAATATTAAACTAAAAAAGAATAAATTTTTTATTAAAATACTTATATATATTAATAATAAAGTAAATATTTTCAGTATAATTAAAACTTCTCTTATATACCGACTTATTAAGTAATTTAATATTTCTTTTATAATACTTCTTTAGTTAATCGTTTTAACTAGTTATAATAATAGGAAAAGTAAGCCAATTAATACGGCTATTTTATTTACTTTAATTATCGATTACCGGCGAATTAACTTCCTTTTCCTAATAATTAACTTGAAAAATACCGACGTCTTAATTAATCGGAAGTTCTTCGAGTATTACGACTTAAAGTAGTTATATATAAAGAACCGCAATCGGCTAGAATAGCCGTTAAATATACTTATATAACCGTATTTTAATTAGCGAGTTTTTATTAATATTAACTGTTTTAATAAGCTAATTATTAAGTCTTATTAGCTTAATACGGAATAAAAGGACGCCTTCTTAAACTTAAATAATAATCGCCGGAGATAAGCCAGGATTATAATACTCGACGATTCTTATAAGCTTAAGGTCTTTATACGACTTACAGCTAGCGTCTCGCCGACTCGACCTTCGAGCTTTACTAAAAAGGTTAAAGAGCGCTTACGTATTATAAAAGATTAATTAAACCCTTCGATATCCCGTAATCCGGGATTATTACTTAAAGATAAAAGAACTTGTAGAACTTCCCCGGCGAATCACTAATTTAAAGCACTTATTACGGAAATCTTCTTAATATTAGTAATAGTAATATTTACGACGTACTTCCGACTTAAAAAGGCTAAGAAAAATAAAGCAGAAACTTTTGTAATATTAATATATAAAATCGACTAAGAGCTGACTCGCCGCCGGCAAAAGGCCTTAAATTAATTAAGTGTCGAACTCGTATTAATAAATAAAGACTTAACTTTAAAAAAAGCTTTAAAAATTAAGTACGCGTAAGATAACGAGTTAATAAGTAAGAAGCTCTCGGTAAAATATTAAGAGTATGCTTTTTTTTTCTTCCGGCGAGCTTCCGACAAGCTACCCGCGCACCGCTAAAGCGTAAATTATTAAATTAAGTTTATTAAGAAAAGCGACTTATTCTTTAAACTTCTCCGGCGTATAATTAAAAAATAGCTATTAAAAACTAAGCGATATATTATAAATAACTTATATAAAGGTTTTATTAAGCTTTTTAGCGCATTATATGCGGCCTCTATCCTCTTCGCTAAAAAAGCCGATAACAGTCTCCGATTATACGTCGATTACCGGAAGCTAAATGCCTTATTTAAGAAGGACCCGTACTTAATTCCTTTAATTAATAAAATAATAACACGTATTTATAAAGCAAAAGTCTTTATTAAGTTCGATATATAATAAGCTTTTTACCGCATTCGTATATCTCCCGAGAGTAAAGATTATACGACCTTCCGCACCCGGTATAATATGTATAAATATAAAGTCTTCTCTTTTAGCCTTATAAATAGCCCGGCGACTTTTTAACGGTTTATTAATAATATCTTAATAAAGTATTTAAACGACTTTTGCGCGGCTTATATAAATAATATCTTTATATATTCGTTAATTCCTAAAGAATACGAGATATACGTTAAAAAAGTTATAATAATATTATAAGTATATAAATTTTAAGTCAATATTAAGAAGTCCGAGTTTAACGTATAAAAGATAAAGTTCTTAAGCTTTATTATTAATATTAATGACATAAAAATAAACTCGAAAAAGGTTAGCGTAATTAAAAACTGAAAATACGCCGGCAACGTACGTAGCGTATAAAATTACTTTAGTTTTTATAACTTTTATTGTCGGTTTATTAAAGATTATAATTGTATCGCTCGACTCTTTATAATACTTACCGGGAAGAACGTGCCTTTTAACTTTAATAACGCTTGTAAAAACGCGTAAGAAACTCTCCGAGAAGCTTTTTAATTTGCACCGGTCTTTTGTTATTACGACTTAATAAAGTAAACGCAGTTAGAAACCGATTCTTTTAATAAAGTCGTTACTAGCGTATTATTTTAACTTTAAAAAGACAATATTTTTTACTTTATAAATTACTTTTTTAAGATTATAGCGAATCTCGAGCTTAATTACTTAATTTATAATAAAGAAATGCTAATAATCTTCCGGTCGTTTAAATAATATTGCCCGGAATTATTAAATACTTAAAAAAACGTTTATATATATACGAATCACTAAGTTTTAAAGTATTTTATAATTATTAAGGATCTTACGATTAAATAAGCACGTTAAGCCGAGTTTTTCGCGGAATTTTATTTTACGATTATATATTATACCGGGATTACGAATACTTTTATTAATACTCTTTCTTAAAGAAATCAAGACCTTACGGTAACGGAGGCTCGTAAGCGAGCTATTCGTACTTAGCAATTCATTATAGACAATAAAATCGACCTTTTAATTACCGCTAACCTCTAACTAGCAGCCGTCGACTCCTTTAAGCCGTCGCAATTGCTTAATCGAGAGATATGCTAAGCGGGGTTTCTTAAATAAATAACTAAATTAATAAATAAAAGGGACAGCTAAATCGACACACGGAAATAGCTAAATCGACATCTCTTGGCATTTCTTGGCAAAATAATTATTATAAATCAAGAAAAAGTAATTAATAAAATATTTAAATCTTAACTTAAAAATGATATTTATTAAGTTATTTTTGAAAACTAACTTATTTTAAAAAAGTTATATAATATTAAAAGTTGAGTTTTTCGATAATATTTTAATATTATATTAAAAAGTACTTTTATAATAAAATTTAATAAACTTTAATAATTTGAATATAAAACTATTATTAAATAATTTAAAATTAAAAAGTTAAGCGAAAATATATTATTTACTACTTATATTCGTAAAATAAAAGAAAAATCTTAATTTTTGTTTATTTATTATTAAATAATACTTATAATATTTAAGCGAGATATTTAATAAATCTTATATTAATAATTATTTTAAATAGATATTTTAAAATAAAATTAAAAAATAATTAAAAAACTATTATTTTATAATTTTCTTAAAATCCGTATGTCGATTTAGCTATTTCCGTGTGTCGATTTAGCTGTCCCCTAAATAAAATACCTTTAAGAAAAAAACGTCTTTTAGTTAAGACCGCTTAGTTAAAATATTTAAATATACTTCTCTTTTATAAAACTACTCTCCGCTCGACAATAGCGCAAAATGCCTAACTAGAAATCATAAGGCGGTATATGCGGAGTAGTCGTATGGCCGCTACTCTAGCCGCCTCTTTAGCTCTCGTAAAAGCAGATTAAGAGGCAGACCAGGAGGCAAACCAGGAGGCAGACTAAAAGGCAGACTAAAAGGCCGACCAAGAGGTAAAGCAAGCTTTAAGATAAAATCTTATATTAATCGACCTAAAGGCATTTGCCTTAAATAAGTTAAACTTTAACTTTATAATTGTTTATAATATCGCCGAATACGACGTGATCGACTAAGTGCTTACGGCTAATAAAGAGTCTTTTTTATTAAAGCCTTTTTAATAAAAAGCCCGCGAGAACGACTTAGATTACGAGTTATCCAACGGTAAGCTTCTTTTCTAAGGACGTCTAAAAGTGCTTATAGAACCGCCGGAGCTTCGCACGTCGCTATTACGGCATATATACTCGCAACCTTTAGTTACTTATGCCGGAATCGAGAAAATAAAGGTATTACTAAGCCGTAAATATTATTAAAATAGCCTTTTTATTAACGTAAGCTATTACGTCGCGAATTATAACTACTTTAAATAAAAGGCCAAAAGAGATAAAATACCGGGTTTCTTATATTCTTTACTTATCCCCGCCCGGCCGTACTAATACTTTATAATAAATTTTACAAAGTTATTATTAAATAAAAATAACTATAACTTTGCTATAGTAATTATAAACCGCCTATTTAAGAAACCGGTCTCTATACCTTACTACGACACAATTATAACTAAAGAAATAGCTATCTTTTTTCTCGTTTATTAAACTTATTACTTCGGCATGCCGGATTTAATTCTTTCGGACCGCGAATCGCAATTCGTCTTTTCTTTTTAAAAAAAATACTGCCGTATTTTTAATATTAAAATAAAACTAACGACGGCATATAATTCTAACGTCGACGGCTAGACTAAAATAATAAATTAATATATTAAGTAACGGCTCCGCTTCTTTTGCTATTATTATTAAAATAATTAAAATAACTTTTTATTTATTATAAATATCGCGCAACTTACCTTGCCTCACGAGTTTCTTAATAACTTTACGCCTTTCTGGCTACTTAAGGACGTAAAGCCAAGGACCTCTTAAGACTTAATAAATCTAGAATTATTTATTATAATAATAAAAAAGTTTAATCGCGAAAAGGCTTTATAAGTCGCCTCACGTATAAAAGAAGTTATAAAAGTTACATAATTATCGCTAAAAGCTTAATAAAAAAAATGAAACGCTTAACTAATTATAGTTAACGCGCTATTAATTAAGACGTTAACGACTTAATATTAGTCGATACTCGGAACTAAAATATCGACCGGCCTTTAAAGAAGCTGTCCGACAAGTAATACGGCCTTATTAAAATAATCGCTAAAGAAGAAAAAAATTAAAAAGTTAAGTTCTTAGAGAATTAGTTAATTTACCTTGTCTTTCACTTATATTCGCTCCGTAAATACGTCGATAACCCTTTGCCTAGATAAGCTAAGGTTACGCCGGCACTTATTTAGCTCCTACTTAAGTAAGACAAATAAGAAATTAAAAACATCTTTAGCTTTAAAATCGTATGAAATAAGTTATTTTATTATATTAAGTAGCTAAGCGCCGACGAGGATTTAAAATAATACTTATACTCGGATGCTATAACGGCTCCGCATATAATTAAACAATTCTACCTCGAGCACCTTAACGTTAAAAGCCTGTTAAAAGCTCTTCTTAAATAGTTAAAAGCTTATAATATTAATATTAACGATTATAACGACTTAAAGGACGATACGGTTATAGCTATAATTACGCGGACGTAGTTCTTTAGGAAAAGGGAGTAATATTACGATTCTTAGCGCCTTATATTCTAACCGAGTGAGCTCGGCATCGCTCGTAGCATCGCCTTAGTATAGCAACTATAGCGCTAGGCTTAATCGGGAAAGGCTAGGAGAACCTTTTATATATTTATATTAAAGCTCCCTTTTATAAAAAGCTCTCCTTTTCTCTTTATCTTTTCTTCTTGATTCTAAGCGTAGCTTTAGGTTTAAATATAAAACTATTTTTTGTACCGTATTAACTTCTAGCCAGCCGTAATATTTTATTTAATTATTATTAGTAATCCTGATAACGAATAGTAAGTAGTTTTATTAATAACGCTACCTTTAGTTAAAAGCCTTATGCCGCTAATAAAAGCGATATTAATTTAGTTATTTAAATCTTATTAACAGAAATACAGGTTTTATTACAGCTCGATTTAAAGTTATGCCGATATTCCGTCTTCCCTTAATACATAAGAATTATTAAGAGTTAATATTATTCTTCGAGGATTTGAGCCCGTGCAAGCGGGAGCAACTTTTTAATATATTATTTAAGCAGTATATTTGAAAATATATATTCTACTTAAGCATATATATAAAAAAATATATATATTACTTTAAAGTATAAAGGCGTCTATAAGTCTTAAGATTTTAAATTTACTTATTTACTTTTGGCCCGCGCTTATTATATAACGTATTAATTATTAAGATTATCTTAAGTGGTATAATTAATTTATAAATAAATACTTAAGGAATATATATAACGATAGTATTACAAACGCCCCGCGTCCCGTGACACTAGGCCCCGGGACAGCGTAGTACTCAGGACTATAGGCTCAGGAGGGTAGGGGTTCCAGGGGAAGTATATTAAGAGAGTATCGCTCCTGGAAGCATTCCTCTAGAAGACCTTAATACTTAGGATTTTATAAGTCATATATTATATAAATGTTATTATCGGTAAACAACTAGAGGGCAGATAGGCCCCTGGATTACGCGACCTCCTCACGTGACGACCGCTAGGACCGATGGACCGCTAGAGGTCCAGCGGTCTCAGCGGTCTTAAGGAGGATAAAGGTTTTATAAAAGACTGGCACGTCTGCCATTAGATAAGAGCTTCGTGCTCAACTGAAAATAGTATTTCAACTATACTAGTCATTATTTATTCCACCGTACGTGATACACCTACTTCTCGATCATTAAGATTAACACAACCCACCGTATTTACACCGAGTAAATAGACGGACCGTGACACCGCAATGACTCTTACGACTAATACAAAATCTATTGACGACGAAGTATTTATTATTCGCCTAATTAAATGCCGTTTTAAAGTTTTAAATCCCCTCAAACGATTGGCAATGTTTAAATCTTATAAGTTTAAAAAAAAATCTTATTAAATAATAACTTAATATAATAATAAAAACTTATGCAATATATATAGCTCCGTAAGGCTGTCGCCGGAAGTTATAATTTAATTACTAAAATAAGCGATAATCTTAATTGATTTCGTCGCTTTTAAAAGATCATTAAAATAACCTTAAAGTAAAATATATTACGTGCGCTGGCTCTCGGACTAGAAACAATTTAAAATAAGTAAGCCGAGGAAAGCGGAATAAAAGGATATTTAAAGCTCGCGGTGGCTTTTTTATAATTCATTTTCATTAAGTAATTAGCCACTACTTTAAATACACTTATGTATATATGATTATAGTGTGTGTAATAAGGCAAAAGTGCGAGCACTACCTCGCTTCAATCGCGTTCGATAAAAAAGAAAACGAACGCCTTAGCCTCGATTACTTATTTCGAGTTTACTATATTTAAATACGTGTTATTATTATGTCAAAAGCTTGCCTTTAATATTAATTAAGACTCGCTTAATAAACTGAAAGCGAAGCAAGATTTTAAAGAGTTAAATATTAATAAATATAAAAATGACTCCTTTAGAATTACTCAAGAATATAATAATATTTTAATTAGAATTACTTTATATAGACTTTTATTACCTCTATTAGCTTTAAGTAATAATATCCGTATACAAATACATATATATATACATATATAAAATCTTATTAAGCACTTTTATTTTCTTATTACTAAGTCCTTTTAATTTCGCCGACCTTATTTAAAAACTCTTAATGTTATACTTAATAAATAATACTAAAAAGAAATAAAGACAATATGTTATCTTTAAATAAAATTATAGGCTTTATATTGCTGTCGTTATATATATTTGTCGTTAAATCGTCGTTTAAATTCATTAATGGGATCTCGAGGGGCTCCTGTGTACGCCCCCAATTCCTATTAAATTACCTGCGAGTACTGTTTATAATAGTGTGAGAGAGCCGCTTCGGTTTTACGCGGTTATTTAACTATAGGAGGGAAATTTTTATTTCTTAAATTTAGTTAAAATTTTCCTTTAATTTAAAAATCGAAGTAAGTATTGAAATTATTCCTTAACGTACTTGTATAATAAGCGGGTCATGCAAGTAAACGGGTCACGCCCTACCAAAATCACCATTCCTACCTTCTTAAACCAGTTATGTCTCCACCAACTAATGCTCAATTAGCTTTTAAAAAAAGCCGAATGGCCCTTGCGATTAATTCTGTTGATTACACTATGTTGCCTATCCCTCCCGGTAATAGGTGACAACTTAGTTAATCGTGGTGAGACTCGATTACACAGTGTAAAGCTTTAGTTGTATTCTATGTATTTGTTCAAGTCTAAAGAGCTACTTCTAATGTGTCGATAAGAGCTTTATATATAAGAGGCTCTTATTATATGCTAGTCCTAAAGTAGCTAGCGTCAAGTGCTCTTTGTTTACCTCCTGCGACATGCAACCCCTGTATTGACTCATTCTCCGTATTCACGTGGTTCCGTGAATATCATTATTCACACAAATTCGTATAAATCAAGCTCTTTTACGAGTGTCCGCAAGGCCGCAGTTACGTACGGAGTCTCCCGATCGACTTTATAAGCTCGACTTAACGGACGCGTCTCGCAATAAGAAATACGGTCCGCAAACCTCAAACTTACGGATACGGAAAGCAAACGCTTATTAATTAGATTTTATTTATAAACGAACGAGGTCTACCGGTCCGTATAGCTTTAATTTAAGATATAGCGAACCTATTTCTTTAGAAACGGACCGGTACGGACGCGTCTTCTACGCGTACGGTTGGACCTCGATAGCCATATAACTTCGTACGACGTCACGACTTCTTACAGGCTTAATATAATCGAAAATACGACTATAAGCGTGCCTTATGCGAAGATCCTACGGTTATTCGAGACTGGTTTTAGCTTATATAAAATACAATTTCAAAATACGGGATTTAAAAAGAGAATATTTATAACTTCGACGAGACTAGCTTTTAAATAAAAGTTATTACAACTGCAAAGGTTATTATAAGTTCGGAACATTCTTTACGGCCCGTTATAATTCAGTCAGGGAACCGGGAATAGATTACGGCTATTAAGTATACGAGCGCGTCTGGCTGAACGATTCCTTTAATAATTATCTTTACTAGCAAGGTTTATATTTCTTTATAATATATAAACGAATTGCCGCGCGATTAAACGATAATAATTAACGAAAACGAGTGGACAAATGACTCTTTAAGCCTTAACTGACTTACGGACGTCTTTAAAAACCATATAAAGGACCGTACAAAGGAGGTATATCGACTTCTAATCCTTAACGGACATAAAAGTCACTCTACGCCTAAGTTCGACTTATTTTATTTAAAACACTCGATTATCACGCTTTATATACCGTCATATTTATTATATCTTCTTTAGCCTCTTAATATTAATTGTTTCGCGGTTTTAAAACGGTCGTACAGACGACAGATTGAAGACTTAATGCAAATTAAAGTTAATTATATTAATAAATTTAATTTCCTTTTAGCTTATTTTATAGCTCGTACGGAAGCTTTAACTTTAAATACGGTCCGTAGCGGGTTCGTAGCTGCTGGATTAGTCCCGTACGACCTTAAACGGGTCCTTTCAAAGCTTAATTCTTATTTACGGACGCCTACCCCTCCTCCTCCTCCTCTAACCGAATAAGCGCCTTAGGTTTTAGAGACATCACACAATATATAAGAGCTAGAACTTCAGGCTAAGGCAATTAAAGACTTCGTGTAACGTCGTACGGCTGGCTCTTCTAGCCCTACGGACTGAGCAGTTCGACAATTAATTAAAGGTTATTAAATGACAATGTATTCCGCGGTTCTTCTTACGGACGAAAACAAGAAGCTACGGACCGCAAACGAACGTCAAACAAAGGAGAGAGCCGTACGGAGGTCGTATATTGCGAAAGGAGGTGTTTTGACAGTTTAGGAAGGCTTGAATCGATCCGCAATTATAAATACAAAGCCTACGGATCAGTTTATGGGTGGGGTTAAAGAGTAGCGGATCCGCGCACCACAGACGTGTAATATGTGTAAATCGCCGGAATACACGGCTCGTATGTACCCACTTAAGTTTGTTTTTAATTAATTTAATTTAATAATAATAATTTTAAGTTGTTATTAAATTATTAGTTTTCGAAGTAATAATTTTGGTGGGGCGTGACCCGTTTACTTGCATGACCCGCTTACTATACAAGTACGTTAGGCCTAATAATTATATAAGTGGTGATAGTCGCCTTATTAACTGACTTAAGCTTTTGCAAACTTTTTTAACGTTAAGCATTAAGACTATTATAAGTAATTCTTCGTTATACTAAATAATTATAGTAAATATTAATATAACTTCCTTTAACCTTAAAATTACAACCTAAATTTAGAGGTCTTCCTTTACTATAAGCAATAAAATGTCCGAATTTAATAAGAGCATAATAGTTGGCGTTTATATATCTTTATTTAATATAATTATTAATATATAAAGCGTCTTGTCTTTATTTAAATTAATAACTAAAGTGATTATTTTAATTTTTTACGCTATCTCGTAAACTAAAACAGGAATTAATATAGCCTTCTTTAATTTAATGAATAAGGCGATTGCAGGTCGAGGAGGACCATAATATAATAAGCTTATTTAAGCCCGCTTCTTAAAAATAAGACAAGGAAAGTATAATCAAACATTAAGGAAGCCAAAACGAGCCCCTTTAAAAGCTAAAATAGCCTCTTAATATATACTTAGGCTGACTCTGTCGTGTACTTAGGTTACTCTAGCTTAATTCAGGCATACTTAGGGATGCTCACTCTTAGCTTAGGTTAAAGCGGCAGCTGCTCACGTCCAAACACTAAAACAGAACCAGCGAAAAAAAAGTTAAGTCTGACTTATTTAATATTCACCTGGGAAGTTAAGAAACACAAAGCCAACTAATCCGAAGTTGACAATTTGGAACACCAAGCCTACGAAGCATGCCTAGCATACCTAAGTCATACTAGCAGGTCTCATATCTACGCGATGACAACGATCAGTACCATAGCACGGCTATGGTTTATGCATGTCAATGAAGATTACCCCGTTCTATGGGCACCAGGAGGTGTTGACGTGGGGGACAAATCGTACTATATCGACGCCCATAGCACCGTCGGCAGCAAGATTGTGGATGGTTAGGACTACATGAAGAATCACAAATCAATATCCGAGGCAAAAGTGAGGAAACTCCGCGAAGCCCTCCACGCTGCTGTCGAGAGCAACCAGTCTTCCATAAAAAATGACTCTCCCACGCCTGGGCCTAGTTCTAGCCCCGATTACAGCATAGATTCTACGGCCGCCATTCAGGAAGGTCCTAGCAACGTCTCCGGATTCTCCTACACACTTCCGATCTTATCGACCCACGGTGTTGCAGACTCTGACCCCGTGCAGTCAGCCTCTGGCCCTGGAGATACTGTCTTTGGCCAAAGTCCTGAGGCTTTAGTTAAGGTAAAGAAGTTTCACTGAGTGAGGGGATGAGAGCCAGCATCTTATACCGGAGAACGCAACATATGTTGAACTGGAGATCCAGACGAGTCTAGAGAGCGGCGACTTCTACCGTTGCATACTGGCGGCGGCTACTCTTTCTCCTGTCGCTATGGAATGCTGACAGCAGATACACCGTGCTCCCTGGAGCCGTACGTGTTGTTGATATGATACAGACATAGCTGGAGCTGCTAAGGGGCCAACTGGTGGGCGAGGATACTACGATGCATCATACAAAGTTGTGAACGGCCTCAAACGATAGCCGGCGAGATGTTCGCGGTGATATCGATGGCGAAATGTGCGAAGTTAGCATTGAAGACAAGCTTGCAGTGGAAAATAGGGGCCGGTGCACATCACGTGGGCTTGTGTAACCGATCCATTGTCAAGCTCCGTAGGGACACAACAACTGATTGGCACCTCACCTCACATCACCACCCCAGAGTCCCGACTCAACGAGAGGTCAATCAAACAGCACGTTGTCGCTGTCCGCGAGTGACAATTATGACCCACTCCTTGTTTCTGAACAGCGCAGTCAACCTCCGTCGGTAACACGATCTGTGGCAAGCAACTAATTGGGCGCTGTGGCTACAGTTCATATTCGTGCCGCGGTCATGCGTTCCAATTAAGGTGGTGGTCAAGGAATTCCACCCCACCCCCTGCGGAGACCAGGCCAAATGTGAGGGACTGAAAATACTAACCGGCTTCCCGCCTAAAATCCCACCCCTGTTATAAATCCCGCGATTTACACCAAAATCCCACATTTTTGAATATTAATAAAACAACAACTACGAGACTTATAATTATGAAAATTAAAACATAGGTTTATCTGTTTATAGAAAATACAAATATATTATTTTAAATGCTTAAAAACGTCTTAAAAGTCTATAATAAAAGCTTAAAAACGCGGTTTTTGAGCTTTATTTAAAATTAAAATAATATACGTTTAAGTAATTCTAATAATAAACTAATTATAAAATCTTATATAAAAAAGCTTTAAAATATTTTTCGTATAAAAATAAAGTGTTATATGCAAGTATTTAAGGTTTAAGAAAATAAAAACCAATTTTTATTAAACTAAGTGCATCTTAAGATAAAGAAACCTAGTTTATATTTTTAAAGTTTTTAAACTTAATTTAAGTTCTAAAGATCCTTATATACGTAATATATTATATAAATATGCTTTTAAAAAGGTAAAAAATTAATAGTATATATTTCGGCTTATTTATTTTTAATATATATTATTATAAAGTCAATTTTAAAGGCTTTTTAAAATTTTAAATTATAAAATGTAATAATCTATCTTAGTAAGCATTATTTTAAGTTTATAAAATAAAATATCCTTGATCAAGATTTTAAATTCAGCTTAAAAAATTCAAGTAATATTATTTATTATAATATCCTTATATTTTCCTCGTAATATCTAAGTTTAAGTCATAAATAGCTTTTAAACTATTATAGATTATATATAGCTTTATACTTTATATTTAAATTAAGTTTTATAGTTAATATTTAAATAAATTTAAATAATATAAAAACCCGAAACTTAATTAAGTTTTATGCGATAATAAAAGTCTAGTTTTAGAAATATTAAGCTTTAATATTAAATACTTAAAAACTAGATTATTTATAATTCAAAAAGTAAGTTTATAGCTCTTAATATGCAAAAGTTATCGCCGTTTAAAAACGTGCGATTTTGGTGGCAAGGTGGGATTTTAAACGGGAAACCGGTTACTAGCGTGTTCGCTTATACCCGCAAAATTTAGCAGTGTCCTCTTCAATCCCACCTACAAGGCTCATGTCCAGATAGAGCATCACTTTGTATTTGGGACTGACCTGAAAACTACGATCACAACCCTATCTGACAAGCTCCTTCTCACAAGCGCCACAATCAAAGAAGTTCTCCGCTTCCACCCTGTTCACGGTTCGTAAGGCGGCTCCAGGGACAGCATCGACCATGCATCACGATCTCACCATATGGACCAAACCAGCGCAGTTCGGTCCTGGTCGATTTCTGAGTCCCGAGACCCATTCTATGGAGGCTTGGATGCTCTTTGAAAAGGGACCTCGAAACTGACTCGAACAGCAGATGGCTAAATTGGAGGTCAGTGTCATGTCAGTGTTGACAGTGAGATATTTTGACTTCCAGGCTGTCTTCGAAGAGCACGGTCTGAGCATTTCGGATTGGGGTAGGCGCGCGTATCAGGAGTTGAATATGAGCGCAAAACCACATGATGGGATAGCGACGAAAGCTTGTCTATGAAGCGACTGAGTTTGTGACAGCAGAGGTAAGTGCCTACAAACGAAGTAGATTGAGATTGGTGTTGGTTTGAATAAGGAGGGTTCGCTTGTGCAAACGAGCCCCTATTTGTTCCTCATCTCCAGATATAATTTTCGAGCTCCTATCACACAATCGGACAATCTCTCTACTGCGTATCGCATATATCAGTCGGTTGAATTTCTCACGTCAATGTGCAAATACAAATGGTACGTTTCCATTCCCCTGCTACCTATTTCCCATCTATCTCCAGAGTATTGCCTGTGAACAGAGCAGATATTGCCACCCAGCCGGACTGCAAATACACTCCTCGGATGTTTGTTGGGCATTCCTTATCATCGCCAAAGATTAGAAGGCTTTACATACGAATACAGCCATACCCGTGTTCACGCAGCATCCATCGGCCACGATGAACTGGAAATTCAGCTACCACCATGACGCTGATTCTCTCCTTGGCTACTCCAACTTTGATGAGCAGACCAAGGACTGCACAAAGAGTCTTCCCCGAGGAGAGAACATCATCTACTACTACCACGGACCCATCCTTTGGAACCACGTCCTTCTCAATCTCAATCTGACCTTCCACCGTGGCATTGTTTGCCGAACCTGAAATATAGGAAGAGGGCTCGGCGACCGAAATGGTTGGTGGAGGAAGCTTCCCAGATTTCCGTATCAGTACCAAAGGCACATCGACTCGCGAGAAAAGACTAGATGCAAAGACAAAACCCCCAGCCTCGCAGCATACAACTCCCCCTACTTCTGCCCAGCCACCGGTAAAATGAGCTTGGAGCAGAGATGAGCATAACTCCAGACCACCCGGATGCTGAGGTATTCCAAGGACATGACGAAAGTCGATGTCCTGGCTTGGAAAGTTGGGTACTTGCCGTACCATATTTGAGAGTCGGTGCAAATCCTCGTGAACCAGTGGAAGCAAATGTCGTTCAAGAAAAGCCTCAACTGCGTCTTCCTTATTCCCGTCATTGTCGAAGATCAGACTGCCGTATTCATCTGATGTCATCAGTTCCTCCGGGCAGGTGGCAACATCTTTACTGGCCGTGTCACGGTCACTGCCTCCTCGTCGAAGTTGGCGAGTCTCTTCTGTAGCTGTTACCCGAATATGGCCTAGCCATTCTGGATACTAAGGATAATCGGCTGACGTCCTACAGGTTTGCACCATATCCTTCGAGCTACAACTACATTATACAATCGCATGTCGACCCCACCGATGAACAAAGGCCCGTTCTTATTAACGCCGCGACCAGGTGTCTGACATACGTATTGAGGAAGACTGTGGATGCGGATAATGCCGAGGAACGTTGTTACTTCTGTTACGAGGATTGACAGAGCGGAGACGGCATGGTTCGACTGAGGTGTTGCAATCACTGGCTTCACGAAGAATGTCTCTCCAAGTCTGTTCTCGCGTGACAGGTCCACACTCCCGTTCCCCGATTGTCTAATGGTACGTCCGGACTGCCATACCTCGTTCACACAGCTCTTCCTAGTAAGACCTCAGTGTACTTTATTGCAGAACCTCAACTTTTATAATCACAGCTTTATCAATCACGCTGACCCAGCAGATGCTGACCATAGAGGCACGCAAGGTCGCGAACGTTGTTGACGTCCCTACCTCCCTGCCAACCTGAACACTCTTTCGGACCAACTTATCCTACGACAAGCGATATCGACACCCATTTCGCGGGTCTGTGCGGCGCCCGTCGGCGGGTATGGATTCGAGGGGGCGGCTACCCCAGATGCCAGAAGTAACTGGCTATACGAGTCTACATTCCTGGCTGCATCTCTTAGAAATGGCGGTGCGCAGCGTGCATGTATGAGGACACACACATGAATAGAAGTCACGATCTGGCGAGAGTAGAGAACGGAACGAATGGGAAGGTAAAGAATCGAACCTGCCGAGTTCAACTCCAGAATGGTGTTACGGTCGGAAGAAGGAAGCTTTTGATGCTATGGATTATTTTGAGATATACTATCTTAGTTACTCGGTCGTCAGATCATTACATTAGGTGATAGCAGGAATGAGATACAGTAATATGCGCTCGATCAATACATCAGCGCCACTGGTGCCCTCCAAGGCGCGGGCTCCGGTTGTGGTTCTGGCTGTGGTTCTGGCTCTGCTTCCGGCTCGCCTGCCTTTACCGCAGTACTTTTACGCCGGCGGATACGAGTGCCTTTGCTATTTTTCACCTTCTTCGTACTACTCACCACTTCTACTTCTGGCTCTAGCTCTGCCTCACTTGCCTCTTACTTTGTAGACTTACGCTTCCGACCACGTTTTCCCTTGCTTTTGACAGCTACACAGAGAGGTGAAATGTTCCTTGCCGATGGTATTAGTACCTCCTTGAAACAGCCGTTTAACTCGTTCTCGATAGGCTGCCTTTAAAGGTGTAAAGGGTCCGATATCACAAGGCTAAAGCTTGTGTGAGGTATGAGATGGTAGACGATATAATGTAATATTGTTTTCTAGGCAGAACTCTAAGATTTCAAGGCTCTCGTGCGCCCTAAAGCCGTCATAAATTAATACGCATGGTTTCTGATTAGCACGTCCTTTTGTTTGTGGATCAAACACACGCTTGAGCAGAGCATCCAATAAGTCAGTCAGTCAGCTAATTAGCTGAGTCAAAACTTTAACTGATTGGCTTATAGTAAAACAACAATTGATTGACTTATGGGGACTAGCTTATAAGTAGCTTAAAAGCTAGTACTTTAATTTTCTATTTATTAAAGTTAAGAAGTGTAGCGTTTTAATAAGTCTCTATTTGAATAGCGCCTTTTCTTTGCTAATTCTTGAGACATTCTTAGTGCTATAGTATATTATTACTTAAATTAGAGCTTTATGGAGTAGTTTATAAAGCGCAAGAAGAGAAGACACGCTTATACTCAGAGCTTATTATAGGGATAAAAAGGAAATTAAACGCCATTTTATATAATTGTGGTCATTAGGCCTCTTTTAATAATTAATACTTTATAAGAGGCTGATTTGTTAGTGCCTCTTTAAGATATTGAGTTAATTGATCTTTGCGGGCTAAAGACTTACTCCGCGTGGAGTCAGAAGGTAAGGTAGGGGCTAATTGATTAAAAACTGACTTTATGTAAGACTTACGAGCCGACGGCTTCGGGGATACCTTAATTTTAGTAGTAGGCCCTTTTATTTCCTTATATTCCCGTAGCCATAAGGCTTTGAGGTTTACTTTGCCTTCTTTAATAAATCGAGCTATAAAAGGGCTACTTTATTATTAATTAAAGTAGGCTTATTTCTATTAGGGGTAGAGTATTAGAGCCGCTATTTACGCTATTAAAGCGTTTGTTTTAATATAATATTCTTTGGTTTTCCCTTAGGCGTGTGTAATAGAGCTTTATATGCCTTTGTGGTTATTAAAGTCGTTATTCTTTGCCTTAGCCTTAAGATTCTTAAAGTAAGTGAGTATATACTTAAATATAAGAAGAGTCTTTTATAAAGCACTATATGACGCTTGTTTCCTTTCCTTTTATAAATTATAGTTCCCCTTAAGGCCTTTGGTAAAGTGGAATAAGGGCTTTAAGTGTTATATTATTAAAAAAAAGGTCTCCCATTTGCCTTTGCTAAGGTAGTCGTTTTAGTGTATTTCGACGTCAATAGGGAGCTTGGAGAGTTGTAATTTATAAGCGTATATATCGAGAGCCTCTCGTAAGGCTAGAACGCGTTAAATCATATAAAAAGACGCGTTCCAATGTATTCCACTATTAAAGATTACCTTTTATTGCTTTTTAATAGCCTTATTAACGTTATGCTTCTTTGTAAGTTGAAAAACAGGTCCGTACGCTTTTTAGAGGCTATGACGTGTGCCACTAAGTTATAGAGCTTTTCTAGCTCTTTACGACGCCTTTAAAGAGCTCGCCTTTTACCTGGCCCTTTACTATTATATTTATTTTTAAAGCTTGTCGAATCTTGGCTAAATAAATATTGCTTAACGATTAAATTAATAACGTGCCCTATATAGCGTAATCTCTGTATTTTTGAGTTAAAGTTAAGTATATGATTGAATTTTAAAAGTGTAGTATTGTTATTTATTGCGTTATTAAGAACAAAGTAGCCAATATTAATAGAAGTGATTTTAAAGCGTGAAAGGAGAAATAAAAGATTTAAGGCTTAGTCTATAAAAGTAAGCCTAAAGGAATCGTTAATAAAAGAATAACTTATTAATACTAGTCTTATTATGCTTTGGCAACTTTAGTAGGTTAATTAAACGTGTAACGGCTTTATTTCTGTTATTAATAAAATGAACTATTGTGGTGGGGTTGACCTCAGAGGCCCATTTGTCACGTGATTAAGCTACATCTTACTATATTTAAGATAGCCTCTAAGGCAATATTCTTTAACGATAATAACGATTTTTATTATTATAACTTTTCCTTTTTATTTAAATTATACCTTTCCCCTCCCTTAATAAATTATACTGCTTAAATATATAATATCTTTAGTATTCGTTAAATAAGTATTTCCTACGTTTATTCTTTAGTACTTACTTTATTACCTTTTTATTATATATTTAATATTTTCCCTTTTATATAATTTAATGACTTACGTAAGGAGTAAGTAGAAAAGTTAAAGTAAGATACGTAAAAAAGCCTAAAGGCCTTTTATATTAACTATAAGAACCGAAACCAATAAGTGCTCGAATTAATGTAGACTTATTCACTTAGAAATCTCTTAGCCTTTAAAATAAAATTAAATACGGCACCTCGACAGTCTCCTATAATATAACGAAAAGCATAAAAAGTCTAAAAGGAAACTACTTACTTTTAATATAAAAATACTTAAACTATTGAAAATGCCAGCTTTAATACGTAGAGTATTAATATTAAAAAAGGTCGGACCGAAAATAGCCGGATTACGTTATTAAAAAACGCCTTAATTAATATTAAAGTATATTTAATACTTTGAAAAACGAGAAGTAAATTATTTAAAATAAATCCGGCAAATTTTAACGTTAATCGCACTTTTAGTAAGCGTATTTGTTACTCTTTTCTTCTTTTTTTTCCGCTAAGGGCCTACTTTAGGCTAGCGAGACGGAGCTTAATAAAAAGGTATATAAGGTTTTACCTTATGCTTTTTTAGTTAATTTTAATCTTAAGTCATTTTACGCTAAGATTAAATTTAATAATAATAAAGCTTTAATATTTAACGAGATTTATTTATTTTATTTGAGTTTATACGTTTATTTATTATAAGAATAAGAGGCCTAGACTTCGGCGTCTTTTAGGCTTTATTACCCCGAGAGGAGCCTGAAATTATAAGCTTTTTAACTTAATATTTTACTTATATATTTCTTTTATTTTCTTAAGCTTGTATGTTTTTCCTTTTTTAATATAATATATTATATTTTTTATTCTTTTATTAATAATATTAAGCGCATTTACTCTTTAGTAAATTATTAATTTCATTAAGAAAAATCAATTATATTTAAAAATAATATTAAAAACAACGCCTTTAGCGGCAACTTAAAGGATAAAGAGCCTGAACGACTTATTAATAACTTCTTTATAACCTGAGGAAGCTCTGCGACCCCGACTATAAATTACTTTATTATTAAGACTAGTTTTATAAGCTTTACAAGTTCTTTTACCTTCGTGCTTATTAAACCTTTAATAAAGCCTAATATTATTAGAATCACTAACCTTACCTTATTACAACTATTAAGAATACTTATAAATAATACTTCGATTATAAGTAAAAGAAAAAAGAAAAATAAAGGCAGTAATAATAATTTATAATAAAATATATTTAATTATAATTAAAGTAATAACTATTTAAAAAGCTTTAATATAAAAGCTTAAGCCGCCCCTCAAGCTCTACTGGCTTATATAACACTTATTTAGCTTATATACTTTTAAGCTATATTATATTCGCCTTTAAAGTAAGGAGGACTTAACCCCGTTAATATAAGCTATATAATACCGCTTTAAGCTTAAGTCACTTCCGCTTAAGCTTCTTAATTAATACGACTTACGCTAAGATAATATAAACTTATTAAAGCCTTTATATTATATAAAGTAAATAAAGCTTTAAATAATTATTATTACGAACTTATTTTTAATAATATAATATTTTAATAATTTATATCTTAAGCCGCACGACTTGTCACGGACTTTATTAAAGGACCTCTTTATTTTATAATAGCTTAAGCTATATTAACTTTAGGCACCTTTAGTTACTTATATTTTAACGGGAATAATATTATTAAGTTCTTTAAGACCTTAAAGTAGCTCTTTACGGCTCGAGGCATTATAAATGACGCCGAAAAGAAATAATACGTCGTGGACTATTACATTCTTAAAGTAAGCCAAAACATTAAGTAGCTCCCCGACTTCCTTAATAACACTTATTAAGAGTTAATTAAAAAAGTTATAAAAAAATATTAAACGTTTGACTTTAAATAATATTATTATATTTTTTAAAACTTAAAGAAAATATTTAATAAATTTAAATATATTATAAAAAATACTTTTAAATCTTAATTTTAATAGTTTTTCCGAGCTTTTAAAGAGATTAATTAAGCTTATATATAAAAGAAAATCATTATAAAGTAATAAATAATTATAAAGTTTTTAATAGCTTTACTTAAATACTTAAGGTAAAAGGCCGGAACTTTTATAAAAAATAATAATACTTTTAATATAAAAAATATATAATCTTTTAATAAAATATATATTAAAATAAAAAGCTTATTCTTAGTCGAGCGAGAAATTAATATTTTAATTAAAGAAAAAGTATTATTTATGCGAATTACTTAAGCCGACCGTCTTCGACTTAAGTTAAGTAATAGTAAAACTCTTTTTTTAATAATATAATTCGAGGGGCTTAACTTTATAGCTTGCTTTAAGTTTATAAAGTATAAAGATAATTCTTTAGTTTAAGAAATTAATAACGTCTTTAAAAAGAGTTTAGTGCTTTATTTTAAATTAAATTAAAAAAGGTATATTCGAGAAGAAGTTATTTTTATTATTAAGAAGTTGACTCGTAATATTAATTAAGCTATAAAACGGGATATTAATATAATTACAAAAGGATTAAATAACTTATGTATTTTATATATTATTATAAAGAAAAAAAAAGAATTTAAAGTTAATAACTAAAGTTAAGGCTTTATTTATTTATAAGTCGATCGTATACCTTAAAGAAGCTGAGGTATTTTATTAAGATTTTAAAGTAAGTTTTAAATATAATTGACGTTTTAATATAAAGGACAATATAAGTACTAAATGCCTCTTTTATTTTAATAGGCCGATTTTAGGTAGTAAACTTTAAGGATTTCATAAGTATTAAAATTAATGTCACAAGTTTAAAAAGTAGCTTAATTTAAGAATTATTTATAAAAATAAAGATAATTATATTTATATAAGCTTTTAAAAAGAAGGAATAAAAGCTTAAGCAGTTTAATTTCCTTAAGATAAATTTAAAAAAAAAGTCCTTATTTTATAAATAATTAATATAAAAAGAGACTTAGACTTAAGGCGGAAAGAAGAAGTAGTTTAAAGAAAGCTCCGAGACGCTTAAAAAGCCCTTTTAATTTAATAAAATATTATGCCGAAGTCAGCTTTAAAAAGACTAATATTAAAAATAAGTTAAGAATCTTAAAATTATTTAAATATTCTTACTGTCCGACTTTTTAATATAATAAGATTAACTAACGTTTAAAACGTATTTATTACTTCTGATTCAAAAGAAATAAATAATAACTTTAAAATAATATTTATAAAAATAAGATAATAAAGTGCCGCTACTTTTAAAGTAATAATAAAAGTTAAACTATATATAATCGGAACTTTATTTTAAAAATGTTTTAAGGCTTAAGTTAATTACGAAAAATTAAAAGTTTATAAAAAAGTCAAAAATACCGTTAAATTTTAAGAGCTTATAAACGTGGACCTTTTAATTAAAATATTTAAGACAAAACCCACTTAAATTATTATAAAGAATAATAATAATATTATTATTTTTAAGAAATTAAAGGAAGTTATTTTAGCCGTGAATCGAAAAGGACCGACTGCTATTAAACTACCTTTTACGGGGACTATTTAAAAACGCGCTGAAAGTAATTTACTTATTGCCGTTAAGACGACTTTAGGCCGACTTCGCGTATATTAAGCGTTGTCGCGGAATAATTATACGTTAAATAATACGTTAAATAAGCTTTTTACTTAAAAAGAGCTTCTTAAAAACTTAACTTTAAGAGAAATCCTTATTTTAATCGACTTACTAAGGATAAGTCGATCGAAGACTATTAATTAAGAGATTTAAGACTAAATCGCTATTATTAATATTAAAATTATAAAATATATAAAAGCTCTTTAAGACTATAATTAAAAACGGAATAATATTATATTTTAACGCCTTTTATTACTTTAAGCTAATACTTCAGATTTTATATTAAGAAGATTACGAGCTTTACGATAGCTTAAACGCATTTTCTTTAAATAAAAATAACGAGTTATTACTTATTTTATTATATCTTAAGCTAAACTTACGCATAAGCTTTAAGTTTAATAAAGGAAATAAAAGTATTAAGTCTTTTTAATATAAGAAATATTAATTTAATAATTAAATTTTTAATTATTATTAAGTTTAATTTCTTTTTTTAGCCTAGTGCTTACAATTTTAATCGCTATTTTAATAACGTTTTAAAAGGTAATAATTTTAAAAAGGGAATTTAAAGTCGACTTATTATTAACCGCTAAAGTTTACTTAATCGACACACCTTAAGGACTAAGTTATAAGTAACACTCTCTAACGCCGAAGTATATAATTATTATGCCTAAGAAGACAAGATTTAGTAATATCTAAGCCACTCTTAATTCCGACGTAAAAGTTAATTATATATCTTATAATATTATTATTTAATTAAAAGTCCTTATTATAAAAAGCGACTTTATAGTCTTAAAGAGTATTATAAGCGCAAAATCGCGATTTTTAAGATATGCGAATAACGTCTTAATAATAATAAAAGATTATATTATTCTTATTAAGTTTTATATTATAAATATCCTAAATATTAGAGTTATTCTTAGATTTTCATTTTTTTAGATTACGCGCGTTTTATTTAAATATTTATTTAATACGGAAGGCGGCCTAATTTACGTTAACTTATAAAATAAGACTATAAGACTAATTATTATTATTAAAGTAGCTAAACTTATAGAGTACGCTAAAAGTATTAAAGCTATAAAGTCTAAGAGCCGAGTTAATAGAATATTATTAAATCCGAAATTAAATTACTTAAAGTCCGAAACTGACTCAGAAAACGAATAATTAATTGTAATTAAAGCTTTATAATTAATACTGTTAAATGTTTTCTAAAGGACACTTCCTTTAAGCTCGAGGACGAGCTTTTTTACGAGGGAGACAAAGAAACCTTTAATAATAAAAGCAATTCCTCTTTTGAAGACGTCTTATATGTTTTTATTAAATATATAAAGCGAGAATTCATAATTTTAAGGACGGACCTTTACGATTACCTTTTTTATAAAGACTTTATTAAAGCTCTTTTCGGTAAAAAACGTGTGTTTAATATTATATTAATTAAGGAAATTAAGCTTACTTTTTAATTTATTACGGATTATAATACTTTATTAATAACGTCTTTATTTAAAAAACGTAAACGAGTTTCGTAAGTTAATATTATATATAAAATAAAAAACAAAAAGATTAAGCTTATAAATTAAATAAATAAAATAAAAAATGCGCTTAAAGGCCGTGAAGATTAATACGAAGTTTTTAAAAAAAGGGACTTTTCTTAAGAGTAAGTTAAGAAGTATTAAGACATTTTATTTCTTTATTTTATTAGCTTTCCTTATGAATTTAAAATTACGGAAGAGCGACTTATTACTTTAAATATTAAAAATATATTATAATTAAAAGAGAGAGCCCTTTTCGACGAAATTATATTAAATCGAGAAGGTGTTATTATATTTAATTAAATTAAGTATAGGAAATTCTATAAGAATGTTTCGCCACTTATTATTATTAAAACGGTAAATTATAAAGCCTGGCAAGCATTATACTTTTTACTCTTTAAAGCGTTAACTCTTAAAGTTAAGAAAATAATAAAAGACAGATTTAACCGTAGGGTTTTTAAACTCTTTAAAGGGCTATATTATAACGTTTAATTCTTAATTAAAAAAAAAGAACTAAGAAAGTACCGCTTAATTAACTTAATAATTATACTTAACGTAATTACTTTAAGAGACGTTAACTTACCTCTTTTTATTAATAAATTTTCAAAGGAATTTATAAGGTGCCATATCGCGAGCTTAGTAAACTTATACTTAAACTATAATTAATAAATATTATATTAAAATAGCCAAAACATAACGGCCTTTTTTATGCTTAGCATTAGATTAATTTAAAATATAACGTTACTTTAAAGAGTTATAAACTCTATTACTTAATTTATAAAAACAATTAATAAAATATTAAAAGATATTATGCCTTTTATTATAATATCGTTTTTAAACGAAGTTAGCGTAAAAGGACT
Source organism: Rhexocercosporidium sp. MPI-PUGE-AT-0058 (assembly GCA_020746875.1). Taxonomy (NCBI): domain Eukaryota; kingdom Fungi; phylum Ascomycota; class Leotiomycetes; order Helotiales; genus Rhexocercosporidium; species Rhexocercosporidium sp. MPI-PUGE-AT-0058. The sequence goes on from JAGTJL010000018.1 coordinate 1,365,531, forward strand.
ATATATAAACTATAATTAAAAAGAAGCACGGCCTGGGATTCGCTAATTCGTCCTTAAGTACTTTTTTAACCTTAATAAGACGCTAAAACGCCTTAAGCGCGCTAGAGCTATTATAGGCCTTAAATCACAGTTTTGTCGTAATAATATAAACGTTATCGACTATATATATAATTTATAAAAAAGAGAACCTTTAGTTATATACTTAATTAAAGTATAAAAATAAAAAAAACTTAAAAACGTTATAAAAGTTAAAGGATTTTTAAATTTAATTACTTACTTTTGCATTTAAATTAAAGACTTTCGTTTATTAGCCGAGCCGTTATACGATCTTATAAAAAAAGGAGTTAAATTTATATAAAACCCCGTAACTTATAGCTAAATAATAAAAACCTTTTAAGATATCTTATATTCCTTTTTAATACTTTATAAGATTAACTACTTTAAGGACGCTAGCGAAATCGTCGTTTTTATAGACTTTAATAGAGTCGGATAAGGTGGTTTCCTTAGTTAGCGTAACTCGAAAAATAATAAACTTAAATTAATAAGGTATAAGAGCGGCTTTTAAATAAAGGCAAAACAAGACTATAACGTTATAAAAAGAAAATATAAAAGTATACTCTTAATTCTTAAGAAGCTTAAAATTTAACTTATAAGAGTTTACTTTATTATAAAGACTAACGCAAATACTCTTATTATTTAACTTAAAGGAGCTGCTTACGATTACCTTAATATGATGCTCACTCGCTGGCTCGCCTAAATTAGGCTTTTCGACTTCGAAGTGCGCTATATTAAAGGTATTACGTATATAATAATAAATGCTTTCTTAAGGAGACTTAAACACTTTAAAGATACTAAAGAGAATACCGAAAATAATAATAATAAGGATTAAATTTTAATTAAGCTTAATGTAATTAAAATTTGCCTTATAAAAGCGGAGAATACGGAAGACTTAATAAAAGAGCTAAAGACCTTTAATAACCCTGAATTAATTTAAAGACGTGATATTCTCATTAATATAAAGCGAAAAGTCTAAAAATTACGAAATAAGTCGAACGATTAAGTAATACTTAATGGCGACTCAAATATAAATTAAGAAAGTAAAGCGGACTTATTAATATTTTTAAAATATTATAAGGTGTATTATTAAAAGATAATTACTTATTTAATTATATTAAAGACTTTAAAAAATATAGACTTAAAAGCCTTTTATATATTTAAAAAAGAAGTATTATTATACAGAGTTTATAATTAATATATTTAAAAACTTTTATTAAAAGGCGTATTTATTAAACTTATTATTAATATCGATAAAGATAAAGTATATATCTTACGAAGCTATTATAATAGCTCCGGCTATAAAGAAAAGGAAAATATATATTACCGCATTTCTTAGCGTTATTTTTAAAAGGGCTATTTTAAGGACTTTACGGAATTCGTTAAAATATGCGATAAGTGTATATTACGTAATACTAAGTAATAAGAAGAACTTATAGTTTTAACTATTTTAAACGGACTTATGGAAAAATAAGCGCTAAATATTACTTTTATATTAATATAAAATAAGAAAAAGTATTTTATTATTACTTAAGATAATATAAGCAGTTAAGTTAAAGCTAAGGCGCTTGCTTTAAAGGAGGCTAAAAGTATTACTGATTTTATTTAATAAAATATTATTTACCGACACGAGCTGTTTTAAAAACTAATAATCGATGGAGGTATAAAAAACATAAGCGAAGTCGTTAATTTATTAAATAAAATAGAAATTCGACGAATTTAAATATTAGCTTATAACGCGAAAGCTAATAATATAATTAAGCGGGGACATGGCCTTATTAAAAATACTTTATTTAAAATAAAAAGAGATTAAATAAATAACTTATTAGCGGTTTTATTTATTAATTATATTATAATTTATAGACTTATAAGTTATACCCCTTTTTATATAATTTAAAGTAAAGAATTAGTTCTTTTTATTGAAATACGTTACTTTACTTAAAAAAGCCTCTTCTCGAAAGATATTAAAAGTATTAACGATTTAATTTATATTTAAACTCTTTAATATTAAATGCAAAATAATAATATAAAAGAAGTTAAGCTTTAAAAGACACGCCGTAAATAAGAAGAAAAAGAAGCTTTTAATATAAAAAAATATATTTAAAATAAACTATTATAAGTTAAAGACTTAGTTTTTAAGTATAATTTTATTTAAGAAATCAATATATTAAAAAGTAAAAAGTTTGACTTTCGGTAGCTAAGACTTTACGAAATTTATAAAGCCTTCCTTAAAAAGAGCTATTATAAGTTAAAAGAGTTAAAAAACAATAATATATTTTTTATAATACTTTTATAATTAATTACTTTAAGTTATTTTATAAACGAAAGCGCTTTATTTATTATAAAAACGACGAGCTTTTAGTAATAACTTAATATAATAATAATAAAGACTAGTCTAAACTTAGTCTCGAGGAGCGAAATTAATAAGGCCTTAAAAACCCTAAAAAGCTTATAAGATAAGTTATATAAAATAATAAAATTATTATTAAAATACTTAAAAGGCTAACTCACGTAAAATAAAGTTAATATTAAATCGTTATTTACTTTTCTAATAAATAGCTTAATCGCTACGACTAATACTATTAACTACTCCTTATTATAATTCTTATAGCTCGTTATTTAGCGTTATTAAACGTTAAATTATAATAAAGACGCACTTTTTATATTTTACGGGGAGGACGAAGATTAAGGTATAATAGTGAAGATATATATTAAAACACTAAGAGCTCTCCCTTAAACGACAAAAAATCCCCTTAGTATTTCGAATATTATTTACGCTTATAAATACTCTTTAATCGCATTTATAAGTCGTTCCGCAATAATAATACTAGTATTCCAGTCGAGTTAAATAGTATGTTTGTAATAGTTGCCCTTCGAATAATTTAGTATTATTAACATTAAACGTATAAGCTTAAAAGCTTATAAATATAATAATTATTAGTATTTTATAAAGTTAAAAAAGCCCTTAAGAAACTTAAAAAGAGTTTTAGCTTTATAAAGTAATTTAATTAAATTAAGTCGATTATAGCTTACGCTATAGAAGAACAGAATTTAATCGAGTACCTACTTCTTATTAAATCTCACAAAAAGTTAAATAATAAGTTAAATAAGATTCTTTTAACGAGCCGTTCCGGAGCGTTAATAATCTTAATATATTAATAGGCTAGGCGCTAAAGACAATAACCCCCGAGATATATTATTAAAACAGGCTTATATAATAAGTTCCTAAAGGTAGATAAAGACTAAAAATTCTTCCTTAATATTACTTAAATACCTTATAATAAGAAAGATTTACTTTAATTAAAACAACTCTTAAAGTTATAATAAATAAGTCATTAGTTTAAAAAAAAGATATATAATAATTAAAAGGTTATACGTAATTAGACGACTTAAGATTTAAAGGAGTTTATAAGGCTAAATAAATGAAATTAATTTATATACTTAAATAAATAATAAAACGCGCGATAGGCTATAAGTTTTTATAAGGGAAATAAACTACTGTAATTGCCTTATATTAATAATAAAAATCGTTAAATTTATTATTAATAATATAAAAGATTTATTTAAATATTAATAACTTTAATATAACGTGCTTAAAAACGAAGCTTAATACTCCGAGACCGTAACGGTTAAGCTAAAAATAAGTAAAATAAGTATAATTAATAAATTATAAATTTTTAGCTTTTTTATATTTTCTTTACGCTTTTAACCTTTTATATTATAAGTGCTTTATTTTTAATTAAATTATCGGTCCTTAGAAATCAGCAGTCGAGTTATCGTGAGTTTAAAGTTTAATATAAAAGTTATTATTAAATTCTATAAGTTCTCTTAATCGACGGCTATTAAGTTTAGGCCTTTACGCTACTTAAGTGCTAATAATAATAACTTAATTAAGAGCAAAAGTATAAGATAACAGATTAAATACCGTGACAAGCCGAGCTTACTTTAAGTTATTCTAAATAACGTATTAAAATATTAAAGTAATAACGACTTTATTTCCTCGGAGTTTTAATTAATTAATTTTAAAATAATAAGATAAGCAGAACTACTTTATATAAAAGGAGATTTTAATTAATTTAAATTATACGCCTCTTTTTTAGTCGTTTTAAAATCTCGCTTATTAAAATTTAAATATTATTATTATAATTCCGTTGCGATAATAACTTTATAAAGAACTTAAGTAAGTAAATAATCCCTTATTATAAGCACTTAAGTCATTTATAAGTATTCCTTTAACTTTGTCTTTATAAAGCTATTTCCTATTAAGTAAATTAACTAGACTTTAAGTCAAGAGCTTCTTTTAACTAAATATTAGTCCTCGAACCCTTAAATTAAGAATATTAATCGATTAAGAAAGAGTATTATTACTTTTGCTTTTAAAATATATTTACTTCTTTTTTAAATTTAAAATCCGACTCAGCTTATACCGGCTTATAAAAGTATTCGGGGTATACTTTTATTACCCTTAAAGTCGCTATAAAATTATATTAATATAAAGTTCTTTAAAAAGAAACTTTACTTTTAAATAAAAAAGGGTTATTTTAATAAAAAAAGACTTCTGGAAAACTTAATATTATTAATTTAAAAGTTATTTATAATATAATTAATAAAAGCTTAAAATAAATAACGAGGTTAGAGATACTTCTTATTTTAATAAAGCGATTAAAGCTACGCTTTTACTTTAAGTCTTTAGATTATATTAAAAGATTATTAAAATAAGGGAAGTTAATAATATTAAATAAAAAGGAACTTACTTTTAGCCTTTTACTCCTCTTAATTAATTAATAATAAAAAGTAAGTCGATAAAAAGCGACGACAAAGGCGGTTTAAGATAGCTTATAGTTTATTAAAGCTTTAAGGGTTGTTCTTAAGAAGCTTTTACTTTATAACTTGTCGCTAAGAAAAAAGAGAGACCGCGAGGAAAACTAAGCAGCTCGAAGTTAATATATAAAGTATAATATTTCTTTTCTTTTCTTTTTAAATATAATAAATCTTAGCTGCTTATAATAATTTACTTATTTATTAAAAAATAATAAGAAAATATAATAAGAAGTTATTAAAATATTATTAGCGCTTTTATTTAATATAATAACCGTTAAAATAAAAGAAAAGAGAATTACTTAAGACCGACTTTATTATTATTTAATATTAACTTATTAAAAAAGTAAAAGTAAAAAGAAAAAGATAAAAGTAAAAAAGAGACTTAATTAAGTTAATAAAAGAGATGCTTTAATTAACTTCTTTTTACTTTTTTATTATATTTTAAACCTTAAAAGTAAAAAGACCGTCTTTTAATTACTTATTTACTTTTAACTTTATATATTTATGTATTTTTATTTTTTTAATATGCTTTTAATATATTTCCTTTTATTTTTAATAATAATTAAAAAGTTAAAAAGATTCGTAAAAGATTCGTTAAAGTAAAAGTATAAAAAAAAAGCGGGGTCGTTAAAGACACGCTAGCTTAAAATATAAGAGAATATCGACGAATTTAATATATTATAAGGATTAATTTTTATTTTATAAAAAAAGTCAGTTTTTACGCCGTAAGAGAAGGAGTCTAAAACTTATTTAAAATATTAATTATACGCTAATTTATTTTAAAAGAATCACTTTAATTATATTAAAGTTAAAGTTTACTTAAATATAATATTTAAAAAGGCAAGTTTAAGCGGCAGAAATAATGCGATAGGTATTAAAAAATATAAAAGACTAATATAAGTGTAAAAAGACGCGTAAAGCCTCTTTAAGAGAGTTATAAAAAAGAGTAATAAAATTATTAAAAAAGAAAGGAAAGAAAAAAAATAATAAAATAAAAGATAATATTTAAAAGTGCTAAGCGAGACGATTATTTACTTTTAAAAGTAAAGTATAAGTCACTTAACATTTACTTATTCTTATTTAAACATATTTTTCTTTAAATATTTAAAGCTTTAAAGCTATAATATTAATTCTTATTTTTTTGCTCGAGGTCGAGTATAAGTTTTTTAAGGGAGGGACGTATATAATGGGGTTGATCTTAAAGGCCTATTTTTTACGTAATTAAGTTATATTTTATTATATTTAAAATAGCTTTTAAAATAATATCTTTTAATAATAATAACGATTTTTATTATTATAACTTTTCTTTCTTATTTAAATTATACTTCTCTCTTCCTTTAATAAATTATACTTTTTAAATATATAATATCTTTAGTATTTATTAAATAAGTATTTCTTATGTTTACCTTCTGGCACTTGCTTTATTACCCTCTTATTGTGTACTTGGTGTTTTCCCCTCCACACTATAGCTATAATAATATTAAGCTTCTTTCTCTTTGAACCCCACTTATTAAAAGAGAGGTAAACCTTCGATTTGGCGTCTTTAATTTCTTATATAATATAAGGCTTAAAGAAAATAAATATATTGTGTATTTATTGATTTATAGTTGACGCTAAATTAAGAAGAGCTTTTAAAGCTATAGAGTTGGCGATTAAAAAAAGCGTTTGAAAAGAAGAAGAGACTGATTTTTGGTGTTTAACGTTGTTTATTATAACTTATTAAATAAAGGCGTTTTTGAATTTAAAATGGCGGAAAGGTATGATTTTGGCGTAATCTTTATTTACGACCTTAAAAGCTTGTAATTTAATAGGTTTTATAGGCTTTATTATAGTAGAAGAGGGTAGTTATTAAATATTTTTATATTTATTAAGGAAATGATGGGTTATAAGGTGTGTTTCGACATTCTAGAGTATATTTATTGAGAAAGTAGTCTTTTTATGGCGACTAAAGAGAGGGTTATGATGGCCTATTAATTAGTTAATTAGTAAGAGTAGACTAGGTAATATATATAGCGTTTATAGCTCCAAAAAGTAGGCTGTTTTAGCTTAGAAAGCTTTATTAAATAATATTTAAGTTGCCATATTTATTGAGTCTATAGTCGTTTAAATGCTAGAGTTAAAGTCTTTCCCCGTAGTAAATTAGTTATAATTACCGGCTTATCATTAAATAAAAGCTCTTTAAAGTTATATAAAAAGTAATTAAGTGAAAGAGTAATATTTTAAGTTTTATAAGGGTCGTAATTAGCGTTGTATTAAAGTGGGGGGATTTAATAAAAGTCCTTTAGCTTGACTTGCGCCGAAGAAGCCAAAGATTCTATTATACGCCGAAAAGCGCTTTATATAGGTATAGTAGTACTTGTAAAAGGTATAAATGAAGTTTGTAACGTATTCTCGTCGATATTAATAGGAGAAGTTGATCGAGACATAATAGGTGAAGATATTAAGAAGTTAAAGTTAAAGTTAGTAGTAGAAATGGCCAAAAGATAATTATGGGGAAATTCTACGATTCTGCCGGGTTTTACCGCCTAATTTGGGCTCTCGAGACTACCAAAACATACTAATTTAGTGGCTAAAAACATGTGAATTCAGCCCTATTAATGACTTTATTATAGTTAAAATTAAAGGTATTAGCTTATAAGCGCTTATAAGCTAACTTTTAAGCAAGCTGATTGGCTTATAAATATTTTATAGCTAACTGGCTTAGGTCAAAAGCTTAACTTACCGACTTGCTTATAAGCTAGCTGACTTATTGGATGCTCTACGCTTGAGCCACTCAAAGCTGATCTTGGAATCGGTGTATCTAGATTCGGAGCATGCATAGTGCCATCCAGGGGTAGGAAACGTACTCCAGTTGTTTCGATGGGTAACAGCTGGCCAGATGATCATGGGCAATAAAGACCTACCGTCTGCACTTATGCACTCGATGGCAGTCACCATTGTCCGCAGTGCTGAATTTCTGTGAATATGCTTTATGCTAGCCATAGATTACGAATCAATGCTGTATATACTTTTACTGGGTGGTAGTGTTCTCTCGTGCTCTCAGGTAAGGAGGATGTCGCGTAAGTCTCTGGAGCTAGTGTCTGAGCTAGTGCTCTTATGCAATACTCTTTCACAGTTCTTTTAATTGAACGGTACCCAGGTTGAACAATTAAATCACATGTTCTATTCAACCTAGTTTTGCATTCAGCCATTTAAACCCTAAACGCCCAACGCTTCTAACGAGAAAAGAAAGCAGCGTCGCAGTTGAGCGATACCTGGAACTCTGATCTCTTCCATCAGCAACCTATCATACAAATCCACCTCTCCTTGCTTGCCTTCTACCAAGTATGCACACCATATTGCGATCTGCTTTAAACCAAGCCAGCAACGAAAGCCCCCACAGCAACCACAACTCCAGTAACTGCACCAGCACCCGCCTGCGCCGACTTCTTACCGGCACTCTTTGCCGACTCGGTCGCCGCACTGCTGCTTCCAGACGTTGTAGCCGAAGGAGACGACGAGTTACCACCAGTAGCAGCAGGCGCGCTTCCATCACCAGGAGCCAAGGTTGCCTGGCCGAAGTTGACCTGGAAGCGCTCGCACCACAGGCCCACGATCTTGAAGTCCGCGGGAGTCTTGCCAGCGTCGAGCGAGATCTCGAGGGTGTTGGAGGAGGCGGCCTTGGTTACTTGGGCCTCCGAGATGCGGAAGCCGTCTTTGAGCGCGTCGGTGTTGGAGCCCCACCAGTAGAGGGCTGGTGCGCCTATTAAGGAGAAAGATATGTTAGCTTTGGGAACATTTGTCAAAGAGATCATGCTCATGGTATTGAAAGGGCTCTCTCTTCCGTGAGGTATGAGGAAAGGAGGTGGAAAAAGGAAAGGTATTTGGAAAAGGCTACTTACTGGCATCTTCCAACGTGTAATCTGTAATCTCGAGCGAGGTAGCAGACTTTACAGTGACGGTGCCGCCAAGGCCGGCATCGAGGGAGGACAGCTTTCCAGAGTAGCCAACCTTTGTGCTTGCGCCTGACGCCTCAGGTGCAGCTAGGGCAGAGAGGGAGAAGAGTCCGAGGGAAAGGAGAGGGATGATTGACTTGAACATTTTTGCTGATTTTATTGGTTGGAAGAGTAGTGAGGAAGTTGGGTATTTGAGTATTGAGTTTGTGAAGAGAGTTTTGAACTGTGTTTATTTGATTGAATGGGAAGTAGAGAAGAGCTGATTGTTGACGATGATGATACTCTCAATTCCAGCGGGACCAACAATGATTTATATATCCCCAAAAGCTCACAGATCATCCTCAACACTGCCCATCTCTCTCTCAAATTTCTTTAATTACAACAAAGGAGCATCGCCAATCCTAAACGATCCATACGATAGCAAATCAAAAATAGTTGATTCCAAACCCCACGTTGGGGCTTGTGCAACGCCCAAACAGCATCCGGATGGACGAGAGTGTTACAAAACAAGCTGAGGATTCCTGTCGCCCAAAATGAAAGCTCACCATGCCAAGGGGAGCGGGGGGGCTTAAACACTTCGCCAAGCGAAAAAGATTCCAAAATGTGGCTTGCTGAGCATCGCTAGCCCCCCCAACCACAAACCCCCCAAAAACCCACCAAACATGGTCGGCGAATAGGAAGGATTTTAACCTCCTCGTAAAACACTCCTTTCAGACGAAAACGCGAAGGGGAAAACTGCGGATCACGGTTTCTTTTTGCTGTGAGGATTTATCCGGGGGGAGGAGCGCGCCAAGCACAATTGATTCCATAAGGCTGCAGGGCAGTGCGGTAACGTACCTGACAAAAGAGGGTTTTCCCTGGGGGGTTTGATTGGGGCTCTCAGGCGTAAGTGCATACACGACGCTTGCAGGTTGGGTAGGGCCCTTCGAGGAGGGGGGATTGGGGTACATTTAGAGTTATGATCGCCTGTGTTTTGCGTGCGTCTTGGCGGTCCGTACCGTTATTTCGGTTTCGGCTCCTGTCGTTCATGACGAGATGGATTCCATAAGCTTCGGCTTGGCTGCTGCAGGGTAGAGTGCCCTATAGTGGTCTGGAGCTGCAGTATCTCGTCCCATGTTTTCAGGAGAGCCTCTCTTGGCGGAGGAAGTTGACTCGACTGCGCCGTGTTCTCCTTGTGTCTCTTCTGCTGCGGTGGTACAATTATTCCTCATGATCCTTGATACTTTGATACTGATTATAGAAGTGTTTTGATTGCTGTCTTTAGAGTTGGATATATAACAATGTGCTTTGCCCTACGAGGTCCTCCTGCTGTTAGAAACTGCATACTCCTAAAGTAAACAAAACTCTCAACTATCTACCCTTTAGTTTGTTTTTGAAACTTTTATATCCATCATGTTGAAGTCAATTGTGGACGATCAGTACACAGCTGCGAGAGCTTATTTCCTATGTGTGATTGGAATGCTCATTTTCGAAGCTCTGCTTCGCGTACCTGAATACTGGCTAGTAATTCGCCACAAAGGTAAGTTAGATATTCAGTCAAAAACAAATAGTTGACAGTAGCTAACACTATCCCAAAAGACAAAGCATTCGTCAAACCTTCTAGCACACACTCAATCATCAGAAGCAGCATCCACAAGCTCTTCACCCTTCCATCCCCAATCCCCTTCGTAACAACCCATACATTCCCCATCGTCCTCCGCTGCGCCGTCTTCACTGGCCTAAACGTCCTCTGGGGCATCACCCGCATCCGCTTCACTACAGACTTCAAGCTCTTTGGCTGGCTCTGCATCTCCAATGGCGGGCTTGCCCTCCTTTTTGCCGCGCGGAGCAATCTACTATCCAGCCTTCTCCGCGTCCCCACCACCACAATTGCATACTACCACCGCTGGTGCGGACGTGCAACCGTCATCCACGCCACCATCCATACCGTGCTTAACATCCAGCAATACCTCAAGACGGACCAGCTCGCCACAGTCTTCGGCGCCTTGAGGATCCAAGTTGGAATTATGGCCTGGATCGCCCTCGCACTCATGTTCCTTACCTCGCTCAACTTCGTTCGCAGACGAGTCTTTGAGGTCTTCTACTACACTCATTTCCTATTCATCGTTTTTGTCGTCGGGGCTTGTATCCACGCCCATAATGGTCCTGAGTTCCTGCTTCCTGGAGTCGGCCTTTGGGCCGTTGATCGTGCGATCAGATTCTACTATAACTTCCGAAGCCTGGAGGTTCGCAGCGTCAGGTATCTTGAGGGCGATGTGACGAAGTTCACCATTGAAGGCGTTGAAGTAAGACGGCCTGGACAAATGGTCTGGATGCAGATCCCAATGGTGTCGAGGCTGAACTGGCATCCGTTTACCGTTGCTGCGGCGCCTGAGGATGGTAAGGCTGTTGTTGCCATCCGGGGTCTAGGAGGATACACGAAGAAGATCCAGAGGCTCGCGGAGGGTGATGGGATGGGGATCACCTTGGTTGGAAGTGGGGATGATGAAGGAATGTCTTCTTCCTCGCCTATTAAGGTCAGAATCGATGGCCCATACGGCGTGAGCGGGGTGAAATGGGGCCTTCATTCTGTCACCGTTCTCGTTGCTGGCGGTATTGGTATCACTCCTGGCATCAGCATTGCTTCGCACATCATTCAACGCGCAGCTCAAGCAGGTTCACCAGCACAGCAGCACAACGGCGAGGGCTACGGCGATGCGACAAACGGCTCTCAATGGCACATCCACCTCCTCTGGGCCCTGAAAGACCGAGCCCACATCTCCTGGTTCGCAACCGAACTCCGCGCCCTGCTCAGAACCGCAAACAACCACCCCAACCTCACCTTCTCCATCACAATCCACACCACAGGCCGCTCTGTACCCGCACCAATGACTCCAGTCAGCAGTGTCGGATCCGAAAACTCGGGAATGTTACCTGGAGCGAAGGACTCATACAGCGACCTGGGAATGATCCAGCAAGGACGACCAGATATCATGGCTTGGTTCCAGGACGTGAAGGCTCGAAGACCGGGCTTGGACGCTGTGGTAAATGCATGCGGACCGAGACCACTGATCACCGAAGCCAGGAGGTCTTGCGCAAGTGTTAGCGGGAGGGATGGACTGTTCCATTTCGAACAGGAAGTTTTTGAATTGTAGTTAAATCGATATCCACCAAAAAAAAAAAAAATTTGCTTTATGTTCACGGGCGTTTTGGACACTTGCCAGGTAATTGGCACTGGGAGAGAGAAAAATATTTTAGAACAAATTATTATTAGCAGACTAAGACAAAGAAAAACATTCTATATAATCCCATCAAATAATCTTCGCGATCCGCTCGCACGCTTCCTTCCGCTGCTTCCACCTTCCCACGTCCCGCTCCGCAGCTTCCACCTGCCGCACATATCGTCTATAGTTCCCCATGGGAAGAATCTTATGATCTCGAAGACGCTTTCCGTGCTTCTCTAGCGCGGTTTTTTGGAGGTTGTATAACCTAGTGATTGGTCAGCACATATATGCTTACCCTGTCATCAGTTCATGAAGAGGTGCACACGTACTTCTCTGATGCTTCAAAGCATTCTGACATGCGGGTACGAGAGCTTCTACCACATCGACGGAAGTGCATAGTTGCCCTTTTGCTTTTGCGTGTTTTGCTTTCCTGGATTCTTTGAGTAGGCCGGAGGAGGATATCGCTGTTCTGGCTATGAGTCTGGCTGGTTCGTACTATTGCACTCTGTCAGTGACATATTTCTGGGGACTTTTGTTTTCATATTATGTAATACATACCTCTGCGTTGAATACTCTGTGGCATTCTGCATTTATGGCGAGAAACTCATTTTTAGATTTGTTCACAAGTTTCTGAACATTTAGTCAGCAATTGGTACTTGGACGATAAACCAGGGGGGAGGTCCTACCGAAAACGTAGCGACGGAATCCAAAATGCTTTTCAGGTCTTCTTCAAATATTAAGTCGTCTTTGCAAACCTCTTCTTCTTCGATGTCCAATTCCAGTAACTCCAAGAGGTGATCTAGCACTTGAGGCTCATTACTCAAATATGAAGGATCGAAGTCTCTAGGTTTGGGGGTGCTTCTAGATGTATTCTCGTGGATATGGCTCGCCAATTAATAAGTTATTAGAGATATTCTACGTAGAATAAAAGAACCTCAAAAGTTCTACAATAAGCCGTAGCTAAGCTACTTTCGGTAACGCTTCCGTTATCTAAGCATAATTCGGCTAGCGTAAAGTCACATGACTACTACGCAAGTAGTACTTGAGTACTACTCTAGAGTAGTAGAGTAGTTGAGTAGAGTAGAGTAGTAGGCACTACTCTACTCAACTCAACTCAGTCAACACACTGGATAAGAGAGTGCCTGATCTCCCTCTCCGCATTGGAGAAGGTCTCCCGCCATTTCGATTCTTCAAGCCAGTGGCAACACCGCAAAACTCATCCAGCTCCTCCAATAACTTCTCCCAATCTTGCTCCGCTCGCCAATCGTCGACCTCTCCTCCAGCGACATATCCCACTTCGAATTCAAACATGGGCATTGCTCGACTCTGCCTGAGCGCTGTTTTGGACCACATGTTCGATACTAGGATTGAAGATACACGCAACGATGACTGACAATTGAAAGTGTCACATCGCCTTGATATATGTCCTCACTCCAAAATAGAAACTTATGCTCGGAAGGCGGATTAGAAGTGCTTACATATGAAAGAGAAAGATAACCATCCGCATTTTTATGCTGCTGTGGCTTTGTGCAGCGGTGACACAGTAAGATTGATGGCTTGGCAGCGCAGCTGAATACGTACTGGACCCTTCGAATTCAAATAATTTTCGGTTCGAAGCAGATCCCGTGAGGCTGAATTCGCTGCCACGTTTGCAAAGGCTATGCTCGACTTAGGAACTAGGTTATCGCTTTAATTAAACGCTCGCAACGTGGCGTCGAGTCTATTAATATTGGATGTAACCTGCTAACCGTCGGAGTTGCCCCTTTCAGCGCCTGAGGGCTGAGAACGGGAGGTTAGGAGTTCTCTCGGACTCGTCAGTGCAGTCCATACAAGTTTAATACTTGAGAATGTGATACTTCAATGGAATGAAATAGAGACATAATAACCTCGAAGAAGTCGAGGACCATTGAGCAGAAGCAGGCACGTGACTTCTCATGAAGTTTTCTAAAAAAAACCGCTTCACCCCGCAGTCCCGCTGCTAACTTAAGGTCCCAGATTTCTTTAGCTTCCTTCAGCAACAAGAATCTATTATGCTTAATCGAGATTGACTTCGAATATCTTTGCCACTTATGACTTCTAGAATTCCTGCGGCGAGCCTGTGCGACTGGACCGGTCTTGCGCGCTTCCATTGATGTACGATGATGGAATTACCGCGATGCTACCGCCTAGCTGAGTGCGCCAGCCCTAACCTGACATGAAGTCTTCCTCTTCGCATCTATATTAACTCGACAACTCAACTACTATCGAGAATCCTCCCTTTTACGATCCTCGAACCTAATCGAATAATACGTCTGCTATAGTATAATAACGGGGGCGATATTAACGTGACGGAGTTCTTTAAAGGTAATATACTTAAGAAGTATATTATACTTTCGCATAAATAAAGAGTAAAGGAAGTTATTTTTAAGGATTTAATAAACGGCATAAGTAAAGATAAGGCTAGTTACGGCAAGATACAGTTCTGCGGAGAGCAGGCGAGACGGGACGGCTTGCAATACTTTTAAGTAAATACGTATTATATTAATAATTCGAATAACATTAAGCTCGTAGGGGCTATTAACTCGATGTTTCGCTAGTATTAAGATGCGACTAAGTGCTACGTTTATTTACTAAATGTTTCGCGGCCTCGAACCGGTTCGGCTAATAAGTTTAACGAGGACTAGGTATCGATATTCCGGAAAAGCAAATAGTTCAGACGAGGCTGGACTCTATAGGAGCTTATTGCGCTAGCATTAGTCGACTTCTTCTGCAAAGAAAGGGAGCTACTAAGCAATAAGGCCTCCTTAGAACGATATATTTACGAGGTAATAAGTATTCTAGCTTAAGCCCTTCGAGGGCGGCTTTTATTTAACTTCAGCGTTATTAAACGATTATCGTAAGCAGTAAGTCGTGAGACTTTTCGCTAAAAAGACAAAGTATACTCGCTATTAAGCATTTTTAATATTAATATGCCGCTTATTTATAGCGAGGGAAAAGATAAGGCGATGCAGCGACTCCGAGAAGAGATTAAAAAGGCTTTTAAAAGTTAGGGTTCTCTTTTAATTATAAGTAATAATTAAAAGTAAAAGCACGCTAGTAAGGGGAAACTATTAATTATATTAAGATATAAGCGTAAGGACTTTTCAGTCACCTTCAGCCTCTCCAATGCTTTCGACATCGAATACTTCGTAGCCCGGGAAGATAAGCTCTCGAGAATACATAAAGCACTTAAAGGCGATAGCTCCCGTCAAGAAGTTGTTTTGTAAAAGCTAAGGGGAATCGGGAAGATATAACTTAATATTATATATATAAAGCGATACAAGGACGATTACTCGGTAATATTTTGGCTGAATATTAAAGATTAGGATTCTATGAAGCAGAGCTTTACTACGCTGGCTAAGCAGATATTAAGAAAATACTCGTCGGCTATTCCGGTTAGTAATTAAGAAACGAACTAAAACCTTAAGAAAAGTAATTGAGTTTATTAACGCGTAGCTAAGTTTACTTAATAATTTACGATAGCTTATGATCTACGATAACTATAATACTCTTAAAGTATTTAGCGGAATGAATCTTGCGGCTATAGATATTAAAAAGTTCCTTCCCGAGTCATATTAAGGGTTAGTTATTATTATAACGCGGTCCTCGGAAGTCAGAATAAGTTATTTTATCCAGATTCGAAAGCTGAGAAATGTAAATAACGGTCTAGAGATTCTGTTAACGGTATTAAAACGAGAAGGGCTAGCAATAAGTAAAGATGTTCTAGAACTAATATTACCTTTTTAACGAACGCTAGCTCCCGGTGCTATAGAGCTTGCTAAGGAATTAAATAGATTTTCACTTGCACTTGCTATTACTGGAGCATACCTTAATTAAACAGCTAGAAGTTCAGACTATCTTCGTTTGTATAAGGAGTCATAGGCGAGACTTATGAAGATAAGTCCTGAGTTGAGCTCGTATGAGGATCGAATACTGTATTCGACATGGCAGATTTCTTTTAATAATATTAAATAGCGAAACCCCTTCTCCGCAACCCTTCTTCGCCTATAAGCATATTTTAACAATTAAGATCTTTAGCTCGAGCTTTTGCAATATAACGAATGCGATAGTTCTGAATAGCTACGAGAGCTCACTAAAGATGAATTGAGCTTCGACGGTGCGGTACGGGCCTTAAGTAATTATAAGCTAATAGAGGTAGCCACGTCTTCACAGGAATCGACCGAATCTAAAGGGTATAATATTTATGAATGTATTTATTGTTAGATTATTCATACTCTAAATTAAGAATAAGATTACGATTTACTTAGCTTAGCTGTGAAATTTATAAGAGCATATGTCTTAAAAGAAACGGATAATCAGCCGTAGATAATATAACGTCGACTTCTTTTTTATGCAGCGAGATGCTCATATATATTTGTAAATAGCCTAGTAATAGACGATAAGTTAGCAAAGGATTGCTATAGCTTAAGATACTTCTACGCCGACTAGGGCAAGCTCGTCGAGGCCGAGCAAATGTATCAGCGGGCGCTGCAAGGCTACGAGAAGGCATAAGGTCCGGAGCACACGTCGACGCTCTTTACGGTCAACAAATTAAGGAACCTGTACAAAGACTAAGGCAAGCTCGACCTAGCCGAGCAAATATACTAGCGGGCGCTATAAGGCTACGAGAAGGCGATCGGTCCAGAAAATATCATTACTTATATCCTAGCGCTAAACACAATTTATAGTTCGGCTATCTCTTTAAACTTTAAGCCGATATAACGAAAGCCAGGATTATATTTGCTAAAGCGTTATATAAGTACGAGCAGGTTTTCGGACCCGAATATACTAAATCCAAGACTTTGCGGGATAAATTGTATATTTTAAATGCTATAGTTAAGAATAAGGCCCTAGTAAGAATAGAAGAGCATACAAAGAACGTGCTAACAGGATCGGCGCCTGGTATTAATAAGCTTCCCTTAATATTAAAGCGGCACAAGCTGCTTCGAAAGCTTGGCCTGAGGTCCCGTAGTTAACCAGTAGTACAACAGCGACCGCCTTATGTATAATAAGTCCTTTCTGCATATTTACATATTATGAATAATTTCCTAAATTAATAAAGGATCTTGCGAACGAATAACTTAAACAGCATATCTCGTCTAGATAATTCACGCCCCCAAAGCTTCCTTATTCCTACCGTAACACCACTCTCTGCAGGTTCGATTATTATCTCCCCATTCGTTCCGTTCTCTACTCTCGCTAGATTGTGATATTCTGTTCGTGTGTGTATGTATCCCCGTACATGCACGCTGTACACCGCCGTCTTAAGAAGATGCAGCCAGGAATTGGACTCGTAAGCCAATTGCTTCTGAAATTTGGGGCAATCGTCCTCTCAAAACCATGCCCGCCGTCAGGCACTGGCACAGGTCTGCGAAATGCGTGTCGATGTCGCTGCTCGTAAAGTAACTCGGTCGAAGAGAGTGTTTAGGTTAGTATAGAAGTAAGGACGGTTGGGTGATAGCGACGTTAGCGACATTACGTGCCTCTATTATCAGCATCTAGGTCACCGTGCTTGATGAAGCTGTGACTGTAAAAGTTAAGGTTCTGTTTAAAAAAGGATATTGAGGTCTAATAGCGAAGCCTCACGTTAATTACGAGCCATAAGCTTACCTGTTGACAAGCAGAACGGAATTTGCGGGAGGTGCGGGGTCAGTCCCCTCTAGCCGAGAATCGTTAGTTCCGTCGATGAGAAGTACCGAACCGTATCCGATTTGGCGGTGCAGCGACTTTTAGCGTCATTTTCAAAAGAGTCCCCTTTTGCGAAGCCACATAACTTGGCCTCACAACGTTCTAAAAGAGAACTTGTTTGATGAAGATATATGATTTGGAAGCAGCTATATCTATTTCTAAACTTTGTTTTCGTATATTCGCACATTTGTTTGCGATGCAACCCCCTCACCTTTTCGCGCTAAAAGTCGCAGGCGAATCACCGCCAAATCGGATAGCGGCCCTGCAACTGTTTAAGCGCCACAGCAGCCACAAAGCTTATCATGGTCTCGGACTAAAAATAATCGATCTGAAGCCCAGATAAGATATTTTAAAGTGCGTAAAGGATAATATAAGACTATCGGTATGGCTGTGGCAGAGAACTCGAACTAAAGCTTAAACGGAAGCCTCGTATCAATCAGGCGAAAGGGAGACGATGCGAATATTAAATTTTCTTCAGAAAGGGTCAAATAACTATTAATATAATACGGCTGATCACTTCTTTTAATAGATTTATAAGTTGGTATGGAATTTGAATTACGTGAAGTCTAAGTACCTCTCTTTTTCTCGGCACATAGGGTTTCTCGGCACGCAGGGAGGGACGTTATTACCGTTGTGTTGTGCTAGGTTGAGACGGGGGCGGGGAAGGGGGGAGGGGGGAAGGGGGAGCAATACAGCAAACATCACTCGCTTAGCTTGCGAATCAAAGAATGAACATTTCACAAAAATTTCCTAGACTGCACATGTGTAGAAGTTCATTTGGTTTTGACTTTATGCCTTTGCTACAACGGCACATAAGCCCGCAGCTGCAGTGCTGACCGTTTCATTCTATCCCCTCCATCTCACAAATGCTTTGGCAGGAAAGTCGAATTGAATTGTCTCCTCATTCCACTCGTGCTACTCGTGGAAGGACCGCTGTGCCTAACTCCAACTCATTCATTGTCCCTTCTTTCTCTAATGATCTGATCGTGGGCTTCAAAAGCCATGATGCGGCTGAGTTTGATCCCCAGGGCCGCGGATATGCTCTTGGATTTTCGCGAGTATTCTCTCGAGGCCACCCGCATCCGAAGCATTCAGATCGAAAGGACAAGTTGCCATACTGACAAGGAAGCAGTTGGCAGTCAGGCGCTCATCGTCGATGTTTTGGAGTGTGACTTGCTTCATACCGAGGATTTGGCGTCGCAGGATTTTCTTGTAGGACTGTTGTGCTGTTTGAGATTGTGAGGGCTCGGTTGATCAGAATGTGATTTTTGTTATATCTTCAAATTCAGAGAAGACTCAAGGTGATGTCGGATGCCGATCTTTATAGAGAGTACAGGCCTATGATACTTGCGCCAACTGAAAAAGTTGCTGCCAGAACAAATTCTTGTTTCTTTGATTTCCGTAGGATGAATATTCAGATTGAATCAACCACAAACATCCTCTTCAAAGGGCCCCGGAAATTCTACGACTTCTTTGTTCGTCGAAAACGAGACCCTTGGATGATACTAGCCATGACTATTTCCTCTTACAAGAACGCATGTGATCCTATGCTCTGTTACCCAATAAACGTTCGTTGTGGGTGTCAGAGCAACAAGATGCTTTTCAGGCTGATCTCAGGCTGATCGCAACCTTGCCACCCTCTTCTTTGTGAGCTTTGAGGCTGCGCTCAGACGATTGTGTTTTGGCTTTCTTTGATCAGCATTCCAGTAATGTCTAGTCGTTCACCGGTTGACGAGTGCCCCTGAGAACCCCCAAGCATCACATAGACCACATGGGAAAGCCGCAGGAGTCTCGCAGCAGCCAACAACACCCACATTCTTGACTTGACCAATCGCTTTATACTTCATGCCTCTTTCAAATAAATTTGACGTCCAGAAATCTTTCCGGATTAAGCATGGCGAGAACGGCCTTGCCAAGTCCCTTCTTTGTGAAAGTGGGGAAGGAAATTGTTAAAGCAATGGGAGATCCTAACTGGGTCAGAATTATGAGTCAATTCTGCCGACACCTTCACAATCACAGCAAAATGAGTAACATCGCTTTGAACTACGAGGATTATTCTCATGCAGAAAAGTTATATCCCGATCTACTGTTTATACCAGAAAGTGGGTTTATCTCCCTAGCCGATAGGGAAAAACGCAAAGATCTCCAGCACTGGATAGATGAATCGCAAGAGAAAGAGAAAGCAAAAGTCTTGTGTTGGTCCTGTGGTTGGAGCGCTTTTGATGAAATGTATGCCGAATATGGGTCGCGTATTAGGATTGTCCATACTTCCCGGAATATTGGCCTGTGGCAAATTGGCTCTAGGTGGATGGTTCGCGATCAACCTAACGATGCATCGGTCGGGAATGACTTTATAACGCAAGAATTCCTGAGGAACCAGGCGGGACTCAGTATACCGCTTTTAAAAGAGATGCGACTTCTGAGCGCACCAACAGATCCAGTCTGTCTTACCTTGATGTCTCGGGCCCAAGGAGTGGGTCTAAATACAATTTGGGCTAGTCTCTCTACGGAGCAAAAGAAGAGCTATAGCGATCAACTCACTCGTGCTATGAAGCAATGGCGGCAGTTCACCTCGTCGGGGGGCGCTATGAAGGTTGATGGCAGCCTCCTCGACGATGGAATCATTGGAGCATGCCCTACTCGACAAAGCCCTACCTGCAAGAAGGTCGGCCGTACAAATGACCAATGGTTCAAAAATATCGAGAAGGAGCTTCGTTTTGGACTCTCGCTTATATATGGAACAAAGGATTCAGCTGTCATCGAGGCGAAGCTTCAAAAACTGAAAGATAACTTCCCGAAAGCCGAGCCGTACGTATTAAGTCATTGCGACCTTAACTTCAGCAATATTATAGTTCATGATGGCAAGATCGAAGCTATTATCGATTGGGAATTCGCCGGATACTTGCCCTGGTGGGTAGAGCGCTGGTACGCAGGGTACCAAGACCGCGATTTGTTTGCTCCACTCTGGCTCGAACTCGATAGGATGGACAGCGTTACATTCATGAATGAGGTCGCCAAGCCAGTGCAAGCTGTGATCAGTGCCTATCGAGCCGGTATTTCAAGACCAAACGTCTTGCATCCTAAATCCCGCTGGGCCAGGCCGGGGTTTTGCTCTTGCAAGGTTAGTGTTTTCAAGTCCATATTTCAACATCATAGAGTTCCTTTTTTTGATCCTCGCTCCTGAGACAAGAAACATGCTAATATCATGATCAGCCATACGCGGGATATTTCTCATCCCCAATGCTTGGGAATAAACTCGAGCACAAGTTCAATTACTAGTTGATGCCTTTGGGATGTATAATTTGGGATCTGCTCGGCCTTGATAGAAAGGCGGCCAACGGTATTCATTACGTGAGGTGGGGTTTTCAATCGGCGAAAGTGAAGCCAGACCGGAGTTTCTCGGATCTCATACGTACATACTACATCTATAGAGTCTGCACTGTTTGTTCTCAAAATCTATCGAACGTTTCCGACTCTTTCGCAAAATAATGTGATGCATATTGTCGTGAACCTCAAGAAAATTCTGCGGACTCTAGAGCCACTAGATTTGTTGCAAGCACTCAGGTTGACACAAGATCTGTCACTGTCACCACCAATACCAAACACTCATCGCGACATGTGGAGCTGCGCCTATCACCAAAGTAATGCTAAGCCATGACTGCAGAGACCTCAGACCTATGTCAGCCACACAGTCTGCCCCAGACTTCCGTGATATCTTGATTCCAGGAAAGGGCAGTAGAGTTCTATCCAGTGCACAAAGTCGAACACACCTCAGGTATTAAAATGCAGTAAACATCACTCGCTTAGCTCCCCACGGTGAGAACTGAGGACCAGTCCGACGGACCTACTTCCCACAAGGCAGCTATCGTAATCGCACTGCACTTTTGTGAAACATGGATGATCTCGATGTTGGCAGGTTCTGGCTCTCTCGTCGGTGCGAAGGGCCCCGCAGAGGGCTCAGCTGCGCAACAGCGCAGGAGCTTACCCTTGAGGAGCTCTTGAATTTTGTCTCTTCGGTGGTCAGTATATCTCCGAACGCCTTAGCCGGACTTCTGCTACAGTATTGCGAAAGACAGGTACTGTTAGAGACAAGATATAGTAGAGCTCCGGACGGATCGTCAACATCGGAGTAGTCGACTTCGTCTTCAGCCCCATCCACTGCTACTATACCTGCTCTATCCTCTATATTTGATCTGCTTATCCATTTGCTGTACACATGAGCAGGCTGATAGTCATCGCTGCCAGTAGTAACATTTCTATCCACAACATGACCAAGGCTTAAAGAGCTGGCATGTCCACTGACGATTCTAGAGCAGATTTAGGCATATGCCCCAAGATGAGCGAGATAAGTGCCGGGAAGGGGGTGGGGTGTATAACCTTCTTGAATTTAAGCGTATGCAGATTTAAGCATATGTCCTAAGACAGGCGTCGGCGGTAGGGACGCTGTTTTACAGAATTAATTTAAGGATATGCAGATTTAAATATATGCCCTTATAATAAGTATTAGGAAGAGCGGGATTTGAAGTGCAATCTTCTTGATTTTGGGCATATGCAGATTTAAGCATATGCCGCCGAGGCAAGTATCTGGAGAGTTTTTTTAGGCTCGTTTAACCTCGGCAACTTCCCAAATAGGAAGTGAATAGCCCAGGCTGGAAATGAGGCTCTGGAAGCTCTAAACCGTCACAGCATTGATTGGAGTAATCATACTCCAAATCTTCTATTGCAAGTGGTTTGCATCCGCTCCTGACCCCGGTGCCACTCAAGGACGACAATCCCACGCATTTCCACGCATCCGAGGCTACCATCCCTGAGACTAGCATACGCTTGGAGGCTGCGCCCCAGGAGACAGGTACAGTAACGTCCCACCCCACCATTCCGACCACCATTTTACACCAAAACTCACCACTTTAAATAATTAATATTTATATCATTTATTAGTGAAATAAGCTAAAATTCAAGATTTAGAATATTTTTAATAAGATCTTTTAGAAAATAGTAATTTTAATCATTTCATATTACATTGTATTACAAACTAAGTATTTAAAGTTCAAAGTCTTTCTCTCATACAAATTTGGTATGAAAATGGTTTTTCTTATTTTTGTAATAACTTTCTTTATTATTGATAAAAGAACTTGAAACTTAAATTAAAGCATATTTTATATAGTAAAACAAGCTTCCCGAGTTTGAAGTTGATGCTATTAGTAATAGTTATATAATTAAGTAAAATATAAAGCACTATATAAAAAATTTGTATGGGGTAAATTAATTGCTTAATAGAAAGTAACTACTAATACAATTACTTTAAAACTTTTAACAATATAAGGCTCATAGCTAATCCTTACGTGCTTTAAGTTTTGTATGATTATATTCATTATTCAAGAAGTTATTAGTAAGTGGTTTTTGACTTTTTTGTATGTAAAAACTTAAATTTAATATTATGTAATAATTTATGATTTAAATTATATTTGCTCCTGTAATCTTAGTCTTTAACAGCTAATAAATATAAGTATAAAAATTTATAAAGTTTTATTAATCCGTTGTAAAGATATTAGCACCTTAAAAACGCTGTTCTTGGTGTAAAAGGGTGGTCGGAATGGTGGGGTGGGACGTTATAGGGTGACTTCTCCCTCATTTTCTCTTTTTGAATTCCAACTTCTTCCACATCATCTTTCATACAGTAGCTTGCAAAACCAGCTTCCCCTCGGTGCGGCAGCCAGAAAAAGGTCTAACCGTATACGCCTTAGTATGAGCAACTTAATTATCTTACTTTGACCAATCGCAATCACAGGTTTTTATGAGAGCGTAACTTAACACAAGATTAGTCCTCCTGGTGTCCCACTGTATTGTTTGAGATAGTCACGTAAAGAAAGAGTAGTTTGGGAAGAAAGCAGGAACTAGTTTAACTTATTCCTATGTGATCTACTCTCACAGCTACTTAAAGTCGTCCTAGAGCATTAGTAAATTTATTGCACATCAGCGCCTTCCTCGCGCCACTAGCTAAGAGCCTCAAGCGACGACTGCATGCCAGGATGATCTACCTCTACACACCCAGTACAGTATCTAACACATTCCTCTAATAGTGCCAATGCTCTAGCTTATAAATCAATAGATAAATTCCGGAACATGAATGAAAACACTGGACATATTTAATTGTATCTTGAACATAGGAGGAGGATGTGAGTCATAGACAGCATTTCGAAGAGGTGCTTATCTTGCTTGAATAGGATTCGGATACTGTGTAAGAATCTAATCCTCAATTTATTGCCGTTCTGGGCTGACTATACTACCATTATTCCCTTAACTTTCTAACAAGATAGCAAGCTTGTTTATGCTGGCCAACGTGTCATGGTGCTCGTCGCCAAGGACCTTCCTTCGAAGCTGGAGCATTTGGCGGTAAATCGGCTCCGCCTCGCTGTAGTTCCCTTGGCTGTTCAATACCATTAATGGGTCAGCTGTTTCCCATCCACACCTGCGCACTAATTTTAGTAGCGGAGATGGTGAGGGCGTTCAAAAGCAGATTCTGGTTTTGACTTGCGTCATCCTACAAGTAATTCTGCTCCTGATTCGCATATCTTCTTTGGTTGCTACATAGCGTTATTATAGTTCTGCACCTGATTGATGGCAAGCTTTCCCACAATACTGTATAGTATTGTGCGCCAGACAAACTCCACAGGCTTCTCAACATAGAGACATATAGGTTTTTCCGTCATGGCATTAATGGAGATGCACTTTCAAGAACTACAACGAAATCCTTAGATCACCCCAAGCCTAAATCTCAATTAGGATGAACAGATGGTGATAATTTAATGAATAGCTGGCTAGCAAATAGTTGCCAACAATTGGATGGTTTGCGGCTAGGTTTTTGTGGCTAGCAGCGATGCAACTAATGCCGTAAGGCTGCAGCTGAGCTCTGTGGAAATAGGCGCCAGCATTGAATTTCGCAAACGTCTGCTAACTTTACGCCGCCTTAGCGATTCCATGTAGGAAGATCCCTTTTCCGAACGTTACTTGAATCTGCTCTTGAACGATGCTACTTCTAGCGTGCAACGACAATGGCGACTTCTACCTAACCACGTTCTTTGGCGATGATATTCCTCGCTATGCTATACTCTCGCACACATGGGGAGCGGAAGAAGTCACCTTTGAGGATCTGAAAGATGACTGCGGCAAATCACGCCCTCCTGCTTCCCAATCGTCAATGGCATATTTAGAAACCCCCTTGGATATCTTTCCAAGGAGCAGGGGGTGAATTTCGACTTCTGCAGTTATCCAGGCCAACCCTTCACTTCTCACTTCATTTACGCCCGCCCCACCACTCCTTAACCATATTCTCAAACGCAATCCTCGGTGCAACAGTAACCGCGCTCAAGGCCGCACCCCTGGCCCCAATGTAGAACGCTGTATCCTCACTAAACCCAATACTTTTCGCATATTCCCTAACCTTATCTCCATACCCAGCAGC
Organism: Rhexocercosporidium sp. MPI-PUGE-AT-0058; assembly: GCA_020746875.1. Lineage (NCBI taxonomy): Eukaryota > Fungi > Ascomycota > Leotiomycetes > Helotiales > Rhexocercosporidium > Rhexocercosporidium sp. MPI-PUGE-AT-0058. Next base: position 1,390,712 of record JAGTJL010000018.1, read on the forward strand.
AACATCACTAATGCCCAGCCCCACATCCAGCGCCTCTCCGATATCCATACCACCGCGCGCCGCGTCCAGCAAATCCCCGGCAACAGGCACATTTCCAAACTCGTCGAGCGCCGCGCCTGGATGTCTCCGGACATGGCTGCCTCGGCGGCAGACGCTTGTCCAATCACGGCGCCAACAAAGGGAACCTCTACGATGAGTTTCCATAGCCTCGCGCTTGCGGTTTTGACATTGGCGTTGCTAACGGCGTGAGCGCTGGCCGGGGCGCAACAAGTGACTTTCTGAAATCGCTGTTATCAATCGAGCTTATCAACGGGTCAAAGCTGGCAAAGGACTCGTCGGGAATATCTGCATTCCCGGTTGGGTCGATGCGTCCGATGGGGTTTGCGTGGCAGTACAGATACACACTCAACCCGTCTCCGGTGCCGATGGGATCCACGTTGATCCAGCGGGCCAACTAGGGCGCATAGTAGCGTGCTCCGTGGTAGGAGAGGCCGCTTTCTTCGTCACGTTCTTTGGAGGTGAAGCGGTAGCGTTTTGGTGTTTCGGGGGTGGGTGTAGAGGCTTGATAGGTTGTGCTTCCATAGGGTGAGTACTCCTCGTATGAAAGGTCTTGGCTTCATCATCGAGCTCAATGGCGCTTGAGCCGTTGGGTGTCGCGATTTGGTAGCGGATTAGTCGCGGTCGAGCCCGGTCGGTACCAGCTGTGTCTTCTACTCGCGATTCTACTAGAGCGATTCTCTTCTTGTTGTCGAGGATGTGTAGCGTCTCTCGTTCGAAGGACGCGGATGCAGACTTCTTGCGGAAGAACTCGACGGATCCCAAGTAGAGACGCTCTTCAGTGAGGTTCTGTCCCCTCTCAATGACCTTTCGAATGCGCCGGCCCGTCAAGTCGTACGTGTAGTATGCTGTCCCACCGCCACCGAGATCTAGTTCCTTCATCTGGTCGAGATAGTCCCACTTCACATTCCCTGTTGCTGGCGAGCCACCCAAGTGTGGCATATACACCGTGTTCCCGTGCTCGTCATACACAAAGTTGTTCATCTCTCGACCGACAGCCGAGTAGCTGAGCCGGTTTCCAGTCTTGTCGGATTCCGTCAAACTCGACTCTTGGTACGTAAAACTCCTCGTCCAAGTCCTCGAAGCCACATCGACCCTCGTATCCGAGCTATCATGCTTCATCTCAATCATATTCGCCGTATCATCGTAAACATAGCGCTCAGTATATAGCCCCATAGCCGCAGCATCCCCGGGGTATGCACCGAACCGCTTGGAGTCGGAATTAGTGTAGGGCAGCGGTGGTCCAGGAGGTTGGCCGAGATGCTCGCGGCCTGTTGCGTTGATGAGCTGGTACAGCGCGTCGTAGGTGTACGCGTTGACCGGGCTGGCAATGACGTTGCGGAAGAAGTTGGTTTCTTGCGCGTCGTCGACTACGTGTGTGACGTGACCCATAGGATCATATGTGTACTTTATATCCTGCAGCAAGTCTCGCACGCGATTTGGCACATCGGCATTACGCCAGGTGTTTAGTCGTTTTAAAGCCTCAGTCTCCAGGTCAAACTCCGAGGTTGTGCGCACCCTGTTGCCGTAATCTACAAGCATACGCTTCCCCATGGCATTATAGTCCAAATTCTCGACGAAACGGATCCAAACGAGTTCGTCAGAGGCCGAGTCATCCCGAACATTGTAGTCGATTGTGACCAGAGAGAGGTTGTTGTATTCGAGACGAAGCCTACTCTGTGCACCTCGCGCCGAGCATGGTAGCTGCGAGGTGAGTAGGCGGTTGAGCGCATCAAACGTCGAAGACGCTCGATATATATCGCTTTCGAGTTTCGTATCGAGGACTGCTGTGAGAGCAGCTGTATCAAACGGTGTTCTTGGATCATTGGAGAGAATACTCTCCACTACCGCCCAATTAACCGTATTCTTGTACCCACGACACACTCTCTACGTCGTCTCAAGCGTATTCCCTTTGAAGTCGATGCGCTCCGTTGTCGACGCCATGGCCTGGTCTAGCATCATATACACGGTTCCGCGAAGATTATGCGCCTCCGCTCCTAGATGGCTTTCCCCGTATATAGTCCTATGGACTTGAACCTCCTGGTCAGGCCCATCAATGTTCAGTGCATCTCCGAGCACAAAAGTACGCACGAGCCTATTCACCTAATCGTAGCTCGATCGCACAATGTGCCCTCTATTGTTCCACGCACGCATCGGCTGGTTGAGCACATTGACCAAAATGAAGGACTGCCCCTTTTCCATCGATATGGTATGCAGAGGCCGACCGAGCATGTCGTATTGGCTCTGGGTAACGACACGGCCTCTGTCATCTCCGTCCTGTATCATTGCGTCGCGAACTGCGAGTACGTTTCCAGTAATGTCCATTTCTGTGCGCGTATACAGCTTCTTTTCAGTACCATTGAGACGATGGTCTTCAGCGGCCACCTTGTTATGCGACATTGTTAGCACCGAATGACGGTCTGCCAATATGCCTTGGATGTACTCCGGAGTCAATGCCTCTTCAGCATCAGCGTCGAAGCGTACAAGGTCGTCTCCAACCTGGGATGTGTTGTCTCGCTTCCTTTTTACGGCAGTCCCAACCGCAGGACCCAAGGTATCATAAGCAACTTCATTTCGATTACGATTTGCATCCGTCATCAGACGCGGCTAAAGCACGCGATAGTCATTTCCGTTTGACAGAATAGTCCCGATTGAGTCTCTCTCACCAATTGTCTTCCTGTTGCCAATGGAGTCTATCGTGTCCACGACGAGAAGATTATAGTCGTCATATGTGACAGTAATTTCGACACCAAAAGGATTCCGAAAGCGTCTTGGGAGATAGAAGTTTGAGCGAGCGGCTTGGAGCTCTACAGTGAGATCACCTGCCTCGAGAGAGTAGAACTTCTCACCAGATGTAATCCAACAGCAATCGTCAGGGTCCGTAGGAAGAAAGACGCCCGAGGTTTTTAGGTCTGCACTAATGACGTATCCACCCTCATCTGTAGATTTCCCAGTGAGTAAAGGCCGAAGATCTTGAATCAGTGCGCGGCCGTCCTTCTTGAGATGCTTCTCCAAGATGCTGGATGTGAAAGCAAGCTGATAGCTCTGCCCAGAAAGAGCCATGTGATCCATTTCCGTTAGAGGAAGGTTTCCGGTAAGGTCAAATTTCCGGAACAGGGTGCGAGATTGCTTCAACAAGCGCTTCTGAGGCACTGACATATCAGGGTCCTCTTCGAACCCGATTTCTGCGGTAGACTTGACAAGACTGAAGTCGTCTTTCGTCCATGTCTCGTAGACAAGGGGCCGTTCCGGATCTCCACGCTCAAATCCCGTCAACTCGAATGACTTGGCTTCGCACTGCGCTGGAACTCGGTAAGATCCTGGGTATAGCGTCTCGTCGTCGATTTTATTCCTCACCGTGTTCTCCGGGTACGTAATATACGTCTTCCGCTGCACTTCTCTGTCCTAGTCGGTTGGCAGCGACATGTCTGGTTTACTCCTTCCATAGCCTATTGTAACTTGTTTCAAAATTTGGCCAAACTCGTTCGTCTTCAAGACCATGGAATGTCGCTGCCCCTTTCGTATTGATGTGATATCGTCTCGCGCACTGTCGCGTGTACAATGGCGCTCTGGGTGTCGGAGCGAGATTGGATCATATTCACGCTGAAGTTGGTCTCAGTCACAGTGTATGGTAAACCTGACAGATCTACTTCATTCTCGTCTGTACTCGACGGGGATGGAAGGTTATCGGTATACACTTCTTGCCGCAGCATTCTTCCTCTTAGGGCGCGACAAGCATCATGCTCATCCTCTTACCCAATCTCGGGAAAAAGCACAGTATCCGGCAAGAACCACAGGCGCGCAACATCCTCGCTGAGCAAAGGGTCACGGAAGTACTCGTGCTCATAGTGCAGCGACAACGAGTTGCGATCTAGCAATGCGCCGACATGGAACCATGTCTTTGTGTGTACGGGCGGAAGATCGGAAGTGGGTGACATATTCACTCGTATGGTTTCTGAGACGTTCCCAGTGAGTGCAGAAATCTCGGCGGTATCCCACTGCTAGACCATGCCCAATCCGCGAAACTCACTATCTTCTGGATCGTAGTATCCATGATGGTACGCATATGTACTAGCGAACATGCATTTACTTATCCGATCATAAGTTCGCACCGATTCTATCACGTGTACCGGAAACTGGAGTCTCGTAACCCATAGGTTTCCTGCTCTCTTGTCCTGGAGGTAGAACTTGGTAGACGGGGCATAGGTCACCTCTGTCACTGAACCGAGATTATTGTCCACCCGAGTGAGGAGATGAGGTTTAGTGCTCATGAGGTCCAAATACCGCATCGCAATAGACTCAAAACTGAATAGAGATGAGACGACAAGGCACGTCGTTCCATTGCCAAGCAGATCAGAGGCCGCGACGGAAACATTGTTGTCCACATGCAACAATGAATCCAACACTAGTGCATCGCTCCAGCCGTTGCCGCACTGATTGAAGAACACCTTGGCGCCCTCAGAGTGCAGATAAATGACATCTGTCATTCCAGAGCCATCGATGTCAGCGAGCATGATGCGATTTGGCCGAAAGTCGTGAGGAAAGTCAAAGGCGGGCGATCTATCCATGGTGACTTTTGCACCAAAACGACCGAATCCCAGATTAGGCCAGTAGCAGATTTCTTTGTTGCAGATGTGAACGATGTCTTGGAGTCCATCGCCGCTAATGTCGGCGAAATGTATGAATTCTTGTTGCGTGAAGGGTAACTGCGTAGGGCCTTCCTCTTCATCCGTAAACGTAGGAAAGTACTGTGGAGGGCCGAAGCCGTCTTCGCCGAGTGTCGAATACCAGACATCTCAGAGGGAATAAGCGCATCGGCAACTCCATCACCCTCCAGGTCAATGAGTTTTACTCGACTGTCAAAAAGATCAAGGTGGCTTATTGTGTTTTTCAACGGCGTAAATGGAAGCCAACCTTCCTGCTTGTCGTTTTCATAGAATCCAATGACCCCGGCGTCTTCGTCTTGGTAGAAGACGGAAGCCAGGCCATGACCGGCGACGTCGAGGAGCCACCATTGGGAGCTCGCAGTCACATTTGGCGTATTAAGGACGACCTCTAGGGAATCGACCATGGGCTTCTGAATCAAGCGCTCCTCGACATGTGCAGTATTGATGGGTGCCGTGTTTCGATTGAAGTACCAAGCCGAACCCCGTGTCGTTAGCAGTCCGGGGGAGCCTTCGCTATAGACATCTGCAACTGAACACCCTGGGAAGCCAGCCCAGCGGGGAAATTCTCCAGCACTGAAGAATCTACATCCTTGAGTTCAGGATCGAGAATTGGTTGCGAGTAAGTAAACTCCACCGGAGGTAGCAGCTTTTGGAAATAGCCACCCCCTTTTCTCCGGTACCCGCACTGTTGAGCAGAAGTTAGGAATGTGTAAACGCCACCCACCCCCGCTGCCGACTTTGCGTTATAGACAAAGTCGGTGGATCTCACCAAACAATCCACACCGACATCCGCCTCGGCCTTGAAATGGTGAAACGTGAGGAATCTCTTGCACAGCCTGCTAGTACGGATCTCGAATCCCGCACGATAATGCGAAAAAGAGTCTTGTCGATGTGTCCATTCATGGGGTGTTGAAATGGGCGTGGGCTTTGATGCGTCATGCTCGCCATAGTCGAAGATAGCTTCGAGCAGCCAGCCAGCATTCTCAATCTGAGCTTGATCGAGCAATCGTGGTCGATTGCCATTCTCGTCGAGCAGAGGGGTGCGATTCCAATGGACGATAGATTTGAGATGGCGATTACTTGTGCGCTAGATATCATTCGCCAGTCCACGATTCCGAAGACGGCATTACGATATTCATGATGGTGGTGATCGATAGCTCGAATAGCAAGACCGCTCGGCGTTGTATGGCAGTCGCATATCAGCTCATCGACCATGGAACAGATCTGAATGTACAAGATCCAGAAGGAAGAACTGCGCTACTCCTAACTATTGAAAGCGATTGCGGTACCTACCGTATGGAGGAAGAAGCATACATTACCTTACTTCTCAAAGAAGGAGCCCGCATTAATCCAGACCCCGAAGTGGATTCCCCATGGCCAACATCACCACTTCTTGCGGCTATCCAAAGAAGAAGGGTTCAGGTGTAATGGTCTGTGCTCTTAGCGCTGATTGCGTAATCACTGCCCTTATAAAGACAGTGAGGGGGAAGAGGTAATCTTCTCTTCTTAGCAATTAGCTTTTATATAAATTAAAATATCACCAGCGAGTCTACAGCGCTTCTCTAGCTATTCTATCGTGTCATAGTCACCTCAGCGTGCCAGTGATTATTACATCAGGTCGTGCAGTTTCTACTTTCACACGGCGTAGATGTCAATATAGTTGTCGGTGGCGACACGGCTTTATGGCTTTCTATTTGTATTGGTCAACCAATTGTGGGTGCGCTTCTTGAGTATGGAGTTGATGTCAAGATTGATGAGGGGCGGATATTCCCTACGGCTATTTCACACTCTCCTGAATCGGTGGAGTGACTGTTGGCTGAAGTCTATGGATACCCCCATCTGGAGAATTATTCCATTAGGGATCCAGCTTCTCAAGATGAGCTGCCTGACAATTCGGAGGCGAATGAGGGCTCTGAACCTTTCATTACAAGGTTGAGGGAGCTGATACGCCTTGACGGCAACCGTGCAGATCCTGGCAGATCAGTGGACAGTCTCTGTTCTAACTGTCAGTCCTTCAAGAAAAGTGCCGTCTCCCGAATATGGTTCTTCCACAGTGCAAACGATGAAGTTCTTAGCCAAACAGTACTGGATGGCTGTCCTCTGTGTCCGTTGATTAAGGACTGTCTTCCCGACTCCACTGAACAAGTACAATTGTTCTATTGCTCAACCCTAGCTCCGGGAGATACAATGTCTAAGAACTACTACGAAAGAATCCTTGTGCGGGGTCGGAAGCCTGGGCCATGGAAGGGACTGTACCAAGAGTATGCGTACGGAGAACTACGCATTGCCGCCCTTGATGGTATGTGCTCAACTCCAGAAATTTCGGAGAAACCTCTGCTGTTGAAACTAGTTTGATTTCATACTGAGTAACATTGCAGATAAACTTGTAAGCACTTTGCTTCGAGCTGGTGGATTCGATAATAAAGCCACGGACTCAATCTGCTCATTGCAAATGATTGCACATTGGTTGCACACACGTTTAGTAAACTACAGTTCTTGCCACTTTTCACGCAATAAACATCCTATCCTCCCCACCCGAGTCATCGATGCAAGCTTAGCAGATGGACCCGAAGATCCAAGTTTGTTCATCAGTGAGGGCCACCGCAGACTCTACACCTCATTAAGCTATTGCTGGGGAGCTGAGGAAAACCTATGCACTAATTTGTCAACGTTGAAGAGTTTTCAAGACTCAATCCCGTTCGAGAGTATCCCAAAAACAATTCAAGAAGCAATCACCATCACTCGAAGACTCGGTATACGTTATCTCTGGGTCGACACCCTCTGCATCATCCAAGACTCTAACGAAGACTGGCTCAGAGAGGCAAAAAAAACATGGCCAATATCTACCAGAACTGCGTCTTAACCATCGCTGCCGCCGATGCCGTCGACTCCAAAGGCGGCCTATTCCGTCAGCGCCAACGTTCTGGAACCCACCCAGTCCCCTTCTCACCTCACATATCCCCCTTCAAGGATTCAAAACTTGTATTCGCATTCGGCGACCGTCAGGAAACCAATGATGGGTTGAGGTGCTCAAGCCGCCTCGACACCCGCGGGCGGGTCCTGCAAGAACAGCTCTTCTCCCCACGAACACTAGACTATTCATCTCAAGAACTATACTGGGAATGCTTTACATTAACCGCCTCGGAATCCCACCCTGCCGGTATCCCTCACGATTATGATCGCAATTTTGAGAGGAGATATTTTATGGAGTTGAAGATGAAAATTGCGGCGATTGATAAGAGTAGCGGTAAGGATAGAGAAGAGGAGAAGGTTAGAATGCATATGCTTTGGCAACATGTTGTGGGGATTTATTCGAAGAGTGAAGTGAGTAATGAGGGGGATAAACTTGCTGCGCTAGCTGGTGCTGCGAGTCAAGCTGCAAAGGTGCTTCAGGATAAGTTCCTTGCTGGGCTTTGGGTGAAATCGCTATGGCGAGACCTACGTTGGCGAGTCGAAAATGTCAATTCGACCACTCCATTGTGTTCCCGTCCGAAGGAGTTCAAAGCTCAGAGCTGGTCGTGGGCATCGATCAAAGGACCCATCACCTACGGTTTCCCTCAAGGTACCGGCTACGTTAAATATTATCCGTGCGTCCAAATTCTTGGATTTGGCGACGAGGTGGACTTTGAGTCAAACATGATATCTAAATTTATTAAAGTGAGAGGCATAATAGCGCCAACACTGAGGGCTCCTCCCTTGAAGGATGAGAGAATAAGTACTCAGGATCAGGTCGGTCAACAAAAGACACGGCCTCAACTCGATTCAAATCATGGCGCATATTGGAAACCGGATATCGCAGGGATTACTCATGACGATGCGCAATATTTGATTGTGGCTGCGTCTCATGGATGGGCTGTTTGTTTGGGTATCATGCCGACTAAACGGAAGAAAGATGAGTTTAATCGAGTTGGTTTGCAGGCGACTTGAAACCTCAGGTAATTACTCTAGTATGAAGATTGAGGAAATATTAGCATAAGCAGGGATATTCAATAAAACCACAAGAAGAGTCGCTTCCGACCAACAGTGGTGAAGATATAACTGTCTAAATCTCGTGCAGAGTTTTCAAAACACTGCCCACAGCCTCCAACCACCACAAAAGCACCCAAAGATACTCTGCTGGCACTGGTAAATCCGTACAAGTCCTGGGAAGCCAGGATCGTACCAGAACAGAGCTACACGGACAAAGGGGTGGGAGAGATTCATGCATCGTTGATGCCGTGTTAAGGAAGGAGTCACACCAGGTCTAAGTGGAACTGGGTGATTCATGTAGAGCGGGGTGGAGAATCAGCTGGGTAGGATCAAGCAGAGGTGGAGATTCATGTCAAGGTCTTGTGGCGCTAAGAGAATCATGCAAAGGGTGGTGGAGGATCAGCTGGGGTGATGCCACCTCCAGAAAGGTGTCAAACCAAGGTCTAGTGGCTCTGAGAGAGTCATGCAAATCCTAGCAAGGCAGAATTGATTGCATCGGTTGCTAGAACCAAAACTGAACTGGTCAAACTGAGTCTTTTAATCAGTCCGCAAGAGTTAGGCTCAAGGCAGATAGAGGCAGGGGATTATGCCAGTGAGTAGCTTGTCTCACCCCCAAGCATGGCGTTAATCTAGCCAAACAGGAAGATATTCCAGAGGATGGTCTGAGTAGTGCTCAGCTCATGTTGTCACTTAGCATAAGGCGAGCTGGCCGTGCAAGGAGTTGCCCTAGTGAAAGGGGTCGATTGCTCAGCTCATACTCTCCTTTAGCATAATGCGGGTCTGTCTACAGGGACAGGATCTGCCGGCGAAGCGGGGTGAAGTAGCGCTGAACTTCTACTAAGTGTGATGTGAGTCGGGCTACCGGGACAGGATCTGTAAGGAACGGGGTTTGCATGATTTGTTGTGAAGCAGTGGCACGGGAAGAAGAGCAGATACGTCAGCTCAATGCTCCCCAGATCATGCCGTGAGCCAATGTGTGCATGACAATGTGAGGTGGAGTTTGCTGCCAGCGCTTCTTATGCCCCGCTCCACCGTGTAATTGAGGTGCTGTTTAGGGAATCTGCTCCTAACGGGCTTGGTGCCAAGTATCACACGTCAACGAGTTGGGTGACGCTTTTTGGGATGCGTGGAACGGGAGTGAAGCGACGAGGGTATTTTTTTTTGGAGGAGTTCCGGTTTGGGCTGTTCATGAAGGCTGAGTAGAGACCGGATGTGTTTGGGCAAGAAATAGAAGGAAGGTACTGGAAGGTATCTTAGGCCACAGGATAAAATTAGGATGTTTAATTGTATCAGACGCTACCCCCTTTGAGCCGGTTTCCAATCTTGGAGCTTGGGCTGGCTATGAAACTCAAGAGGGCCTTCGGATGAGATTGACCAGCAGGAGGGATATGTGTATATCTATGAGGTTCAAGGAAACAGCAATCGGCCCATCAGAAGTTCGTCTTATTACACGTGTAGAGGATCCCTATTCTTGGCATTTCCTACCAGCAAGAACAGCAGCCAGTCAGCTCCATCATTTTCAAGTCTCAGTGATGTACGATCAGTTTACTGCTGTTGAACTTCTAGCCCCCAAATATGCCAGTTTCAAAGATGCAGTCACACCGCTGCGTCTGCAGCCTAAGCGATCCCCACAAATCATAGGCAGCAGTGCGGCGCGGGGTTTCGAGCTAAAATCTCACATCTACTACCTTCGGAATGTTTCTTCGCTCACTTCAATGTGGATAACCATCCTTCGACTATATTCAACTATTGAAAGAGTTAACTAGTGGTCACAATGATGGATAACGACGACTTCGTACTTGTCGAAAGACACGGTCAGCTTCCTTCTCCTCAGCCCGTTATCTCACCTACCTCATCAACTGACCACCTCAAAGATAGCGAGCAAGGCGACGAGAACGATGCTCCTAAAGTGACACCCGAAGATCTTGAGAACATCAGATTGTGGTTGTCTCCTACAGAATTCGAGTCTGAAGGCAGCGAATATCGCAAACATCTCAATGCGCACGTGCCGGGCACAGGGAATTGGTTGTTCCAGACTGAGCAGTACATGAACTGGCATAATGGCGAGGATAATGTTGGTGCTTTGTGGATTCAGGGAATCCCTGGGAGCGGGAAATCAGTCGTCGCCGCCAACTTAGTCCAGACACTAAAGAGCGAGGAAGTGCTTGTCTTATTCTTCTTTTCTCGCCGGATCATAAAGTCTAACAGCGAACCTCGATTTCTCGTTCGAGACTGCTTGCATCAGCTTTTGGACCATAGTATTGCGCTGCAACGGAGACTGAAGAGTGTATTTGAGCAACATCCTGTTGTAGGGAACGTTCCCTTTCATGAACTGTGGAGAATCTTGATTGTTGGACTGTCGACAATTCCAAAGGTCTACCTTGTGTTCGATGCTTTAGATGAGCTTGCTACCGAGGAGGATGGATTCCTCCAATGCCTACTTAACCTCGCACAAACAAAACCGGACTCAATCAAGCTGATAATGACCAGTCGCCCGCTTCCCCATCTTCAAACTGTCTTGAAAAGCCCCTTCATAGCCAATATTCGGCTTTCAGGGCATAGGGTGAAGATGGATATCACTACATATATCACTCATCGCCTATCTACCCAGCAAGAGAGAAGCCTATCCGTGGAGGATCAGTGTGTAGTCAAGGATGTCACTTGCCAAAAAGCCGATAACCTATTTCTCTACGCTCGACTTATGCTCGATGAGCTTTTTCAACAATCAACACCGGTGTTAGCACATCTACAGCGTCTTCCGAGCTCTCTGGAAGAAATGTACGTGAATCTCCTCCATGAGCATTCTTCCCGATCGGGAGCAAGCCTACACTTTCAATCCTTGCTGCTTTCTTGGGTCGCTCATGCATCGCGTCCGCTTCGAGTCACGGAACTTGCGGCTTTGATCAATTCCCACGGTGATCGCGTCGGTCTTAATGCCTCCCAAGAAGCAAAGCTTATGGTTCGCACTTCATGCGGTCCTCTACTCGAGATCTTAAACGATGAGACCGTACAAGTGATCCATCACTCTTTCACTGAGTTCCTTCTCGATAACAGCCGGAGCAGTGCTAAAGAGACCACTGAATCTGACAAATGGTTTCCAGCATTCACGCCTGCTCTAGCCCATCGATCTCTGATGTTCTCTTGTATTGATTATCTCAAGTCTGGGTGTTTTGACTCGTGGTCCGTTGGAGAACGCCTAACGACGGCTGATTATGAGAAATGCCCCTCGTTTGAGAGCCAGCGCCAGTTGATAGTTCAATTTCAGTTCCTTCAGTACGCTTCACAGAACTTGCTCTATCATGCAGTAAACTGTGATGCTCATGATATTCAACTAGCTCACAAGCTGGATGAACTCTTGCAATATGGGAGTCACGATTTTGAAAGTTGGAAAGATTTTTTTTTCGCGAAGGAGGGTAAGACTCCACCCAATGACTTCCATCCACTTCACGTGGCTTCTCAAGCTGGATTGACAGCCTATACTGTGTGGCTTCTGGGGAAAGGAGCAGATCCGAATCTTGTCGATTCTCAAATGCGGACGGCAGCTGCCTACGCTGCTATGTATGGTCATTCTGAGACACTGGCTGTTCTTCTGAATCAGAATGCCTCATTTACGATTAAGGACTGGGATGGCTTACAGCCAATCCACCATTCATCCAAGGGCAATCATGTTGACGCACTACGTTGCTTACTCGATGCTGGTGCAAATCCGATGTCGCCGAAAGATGACGAAGATCACAATTGGTGCTCACACCTTCCTTCCACGATCGGAATCACACCTATACAGCTAGCATGCGAGATTGGAAACGCAGATGTTGTCACTGAGTTGTTGGAACACCTGGAACCTACTCTGAGAAGTGACATTCTTCCACACTGGGCGTCTGCGACAGGTCAGGCCAAGCCTCTCTCAGTTCTATTTCAATATCCTCAAATTTTAGCCAATATCAATCGGAAAGATATATGTGGAAATACTGCTATCTATTTAGCTGCATGTATTGGAGATTCCGCGACCGTGCGTATATTACTCGATAATGGTGCTGATATGCACGAAAGGTCAGATGACTTGGTCCTATCTACGGATGACGAACCTATGGAGGAGACAACTGGATTTGGACGAACTCCACTCCAAGGATGGTCAAACTGCAGACGCAGAAGAGATGGCAACTTGCCTTATGGTAGCGTTGAGGAATGGGAGAGGACCGGTACATTATTGATTGAAGCTGGAAGTGATATCGAGGCCAGGGATGAGAAGGGACAAACAGTATTGTTCGCCTGGAAAGAACAGATTCGTTACGGCCGCGGAGACTCAGATCGAACGGCACGATTTGTGTCCCTCCTACTTAAAAATGGCGCCAATCTCCGGGCGACTGATAACGAAGGAAACACCCCACTTCATTTATATCAGGAATGGCACCAGAATCCCAAAATCGTCGGATTGTTCATAAAAGGAGGAGCGGACATCAATACAACTCGACAAGGCGATCTCGCGACTTCTCTCATTGCCCGTGCAAAAGCACAGTGCACTGACGTTGAGGCATACATTGATAACGGTGCAGATTTCAACATGCAAGATTCAGAAGGAAACACCGCCCTCCATTATATCTGCAGATCGTGGCTGTTTGAACTCTTGCATGTCAAGGAATGGCTACTTGCCGCGGACCCCACGATTAAGAATCGCAAAGGCGAAACCTGCGTATATAATCTCCGCTATGGAAACGAAGATAATGGGAGAGTAGAAGCCATTCCGCTGTTAGTGGAGAAAGGGTTGGACCTCGAGTCTAGAAATCGGCTTGGACGAACAGCACTGCTTGCTGCATGTGCGAGTGCAGAGCGACACTTTATACTGGGCTTGATTAGATACGGAGCTAACGCGAAGTCTAGAGACTTCCAAAATAAGTCGTGTAAGTAAACCTTGGCGATTTGTTTCCAGTATTTTAATCATTGGACAGGTCTTCATCTGATCGCTCAAGTTGAGTTGTCGAATTATGACCACGGATCGAAGGATATTCAGACAACCTCAGAGGTCATAAAATCCCTCATCAAGGCGGGCGGAGACATTAATGGTGTCGACTTTGACGGCAATACTCCTTTCATGGATGCAGTTGAATCGAACGGCTACTTTAGCGCCCTTAAGATTAGACTAGAGTCGATTCTCAAGTTTGGGGGAATGGCGAACGCTTCCAATCATCGCGGGCAAACGGCTTTGCACAAGGTCGCAGCTTTAACCGATTTTGACTCTAGGCACCATGCACATGGAGATGTTCCTAAACGGATTGATTTTCTATTACAGCAGAGTCTAGAACTCGACCTGCATGCACGGGATAACGAAGGCATTATGGCCATCCATATCGCAGCTTCGACATCGGAGATCAACACGTGGAAATTCGTACAAGCTGGAGCAGACATACAAGCCCAGGCTGATGATTATCGTACTCCTCTACATTTCGCGGCTGGCGCCGCACAAAGTAATTCTGTTGGTCTCCTCTGCAAATTATACGGAGAGAAATCTGGGACTGTAGATCAAAGGGATGAAAATGGCCGTACCGCTTTGCACTATGCAGCACTTTCAGGCAACTCCGAATGTGTCTATTACCTCCTGCAATCGGGTGCAAGTCCCAATGCCAAGGATAATCAAGCTCTAACACCACTGCACTTGGCTGCACAACATCAAATCGATACAGCCAACATCAGAAATCAGCGCAAATTTGCAAAGATCTCATACCATAATGAAGTGTCATCCGGAATGCGAAACCTATCTCCATACATGGACATGAGAAAGAAAAGTCCCTTCCATAAGACTAACTCGAATTTGAGTCTGGCAATTTGCCAGGATACGGAGTCACGTATTATCCAAGATGTTGCTCGTTTACTTCTGTCAGCTGGTGCAGACCCAACTGCATGCGATAAGTCGGGACAAACTCCATATGATGTGGCTATTTTTCTGAACAATGAAGACATGGTGAATGTACTTTCGCCCGTCAGTCAAAAGAATGACACGGAAATATCCCTAGCAGATCAATGGTATTCCGTCAGAAGCGCCTGCGCTGAAGAAATTGTTCGGACCATCAACGTCGAAGGTGCCGACGCCTATACACTTTTACAAACTGCTATTGTCTTGAGGAACGAATCTGTTCTTGATGCTCTCTTGAAGGCTGGAGTAGACCCAGCAACTCCTGGTCCTGCCGCATTAACACCCGTGCACATTATTGCACATTTCGGTCTCATTTCAATGATGAAGATCGTCGTATCTCACGTTGACTTGAACACCTTCTCACCCTCTTTAATTCACGTCGCAGCGAGCAGAGAGCAATCCAATATCCAGATGATCGACCTTCTGATCGAGCTAGGCGTGGATGTGAGCTCTCATTATCAGGAAGTTGATGATGTGCGGCATAGATCCACAGGAGACCCAATACCATCATACGCAGCAGCCCATATTCTAGCGATGGGCGAGCGATGGTGGAATATCTCAGCACTCGAGTCCTTATGCAAAGCAGGCGCGGATCTCGAAATGCCAGATGGAGACGGAAATACTGTCCTACAATGCGCACTAAATGGGAAGAAGAGCGGATCTTGGGAGCCTGGCTTCTGGCGAAATGAAACGTTGGAGGTATTGCTCAGACATGACGCAAATGTCAACGCCGTATCTCCAGACAGTGGATCGACACCACTCACCGCATGTTTGGAATCTAGGCGGGGTCGGAAACTGGTACAGAAGCTTCTTGATGCCGGTGCTGATATCAATCTTGGCAGAGTTCCTGCAATATTTGAAGCCATCGAGGGTGAAGATCCTGAAGCCACCGCAGCAATACTTGATGCTGGCGGAGATGTCAACGCTATCTACAGTCCGGAAAAGCCTAAAAATCATGGCCATGGCCCAGAAGTAGAAACCCCACTTCTGTCTGCCGCCCTAATGGATGGCTATTCATTTCGCAATACTGACGCAGAGAGACGGTGTGCCCGAGAAGAAATTATAGCCGTCCTTCTTGAGCGTGGAGGAAATCCACTTCTAGAACTCCAGGGTGGCAAAACCACTGTTCTCCATGAAATCGCATACTGCCACGGTCTCATCGCACCTATCTTGAAGACGGAGATCGATCTTGAAGTCAAAGATTCTCAACATCGCACGCCTTTACTTGCAGCATGCGGTCCCGTCGAAGGCTCCTGGTGCCGCACCAAAGACGAGTCCACACCCCGCGAATTGATTCTCGCAGGCGCAAACATCCATATAACAGACGCCGCCGGCTCGACTCCCCTTCACCTGGCCGTTCAGGCTGGTCTATTTGACACCACCTCTCTGCTGTTGGAAAAGGGCGCTTTCCCTTCTGCCAAGAACAATGCAGAGCTCTCCCCACTGAGCTATGCTCTCAAATCTCATTACCAGAGTCAGCTGAAATTCGCCAAAGTTTTACTATCTGCTGGAGCGGAACATCTCATCACCGGTCCAAACGGGGAATCACCACTTCATCTTCTCGCCCCTTCGCTAATGTATCTCTCTCCGGCCAACGGCGGCGAGTTCCGGGAGCGTGTCTATCATTCAAATGATAAGACAGATTATCTCGCCGAGATTAACGATCTGTATCAGAAATTCGTTGACCATGGTTGCGACCGCAATGCTCGAGACCATCTGGGAAATACACCGCTGTTCCCATATGTCAAGGAAATTAAACATCGCAACGACTATTGGGTGGTTGAACCACCAGCGGAGGAGGACGTCAGGAAGATGTTTGAGAGTCATGACGTACTGGCGGTTAATGATGAGGGCGATACGTTGTTGCATGCTGTTGCTTCTAGGCAGGAGGGAGATCAAAGTGAGGGTGATGGAGTATTGTTGTTTAAGGAGCTGATGGTGTGGGGGGTAGATCCGAAGAAAGAGAATAAAAAGGGTGCTTCTGCACTTGATATTGCGGCTGCTTGTGGAAAGCAAGCAATTTTGGAGATTTTCGCGCGGGAAGAACAGTAGGAGAGGTACCTGGTTCTGCATACATACTTACTGGGAGACATAAGAAAGTAATCTAACGGCGGGTTCTAACGTCTCGAAAGGCAAAATTCTCAGAAAAAAATTGAATGATAGTCTATATTAAGATATACGCTTTATTCAGCTTATAAAACGAAATGACGAGACTTAATTAATCTTAAGGCATGTAAAAGAAGCCAAGTATTTATATATCATTGGTTAAAATAATATTCTACAGTATATTTATTATGTACACGGTATGGGAATGTTGACAGGGTGTATCTGATTATCCCAGGCTCCAGTACCGTCTAATACTGAGTGATAGCAAGAAATGTCGCTATGGTGACTATAGTAGCTGCTTCAGTCACGAGCAAATCCTGCTTCCGAAAAGTATCGTATATCGACCATAGCTAAGGAACGTAGGCACCTGCTTGCTGGAGGGGATTAGATTACGTCCCTGGCATATGCTGTATTTTCAATTGGGTCTACAGCATAATCATTGAGAAAGCGGAGTGTCTTTTGTAAAGGTAAAGGTGGGGGCAAGGATTCATCTCAATCTTGACGCTCTCATCAGCTGCTCTATTGCTCAAGCTGTTCATGTGATGTGATAACAAAGATTCGATTCTCTAGATCATTCATTGTACTTAAACTAAACCGCACTCATATTCCAACCTGATTATGAAATTTTTTGTTGGGTCTGCGCAGAAGAAGAGTCAAGCTACTGAATCTAATTCCACACAGATAACGTCAGACCTGGCAAGAGTCATAATATGTCATTGTCATATTTTAGCCATATATAGGTGTGAGCGGCAAGAACCGCACAACGTATGAGGACCCTTCTCCCCTATCAAAAGAGAGTTAGATCAGGGGGACGGTACGAAGCGCGTGCGTGGTTACAGTAATTCCACGCACGTGCGATGTAGCGTGTGTATGTGACGAGAAGCCTCGTTTGATGGTACAGATAGTACCTGTGTGCGAGTTAACGCTCAGATCACAGACCCGCCCCGGGGTTCTGAATCCTCAATTCCGTGTTGGTAGATCTAGAAAGTCCTTTTCGCCGATCTCACAGCAGTCGATTTTGGCGTAGGTGCCTTGCGAACACCGTCTTACAGTCCAATCAATGCACGGCAACACTCAGCAGCATGGCAGCACACAGCGCCCAGGGGATTAGCCCGAGCATGATAAGATTGGCATTTATTCTAGCGCGAGTCCAAAAATAGTAGAGGAAGTTATTGCGAGTACAAATATGAGGGCTTGGTAGCGGTCTTGCTCTTGACGCCGATACGCGAATGAGGAAATTGAGCAGCCGAGAACCAGACATGCAACAAGCATTAGAGCGGGTGGGGGATCCAGAATGAAACCAAAATAGCCATTGTCAAGAAACTGAGTCTGGACTGTTAACTCAGCCTGGCTTATGCTCTGCTCAGGTATATCAGTCATCTATCGAGATGGGAGGATTGAGACTACGTACAGGTGGAAGTGTTCGCGACCCAAACAAATGTCCTAGTCTGGCACTGATGTTTTGCGCTGCAGCCCATTGCTCCATGGATTCATTCACAGGGCACTCACACGTGTATAGTGGATCTGGTTCGATAATTCTGGCCTTGCGCTGACAGATATGCATATTAGATCCGTGAGGCGGTATTAGTTGGTGGAGTTCTCAAAAATTCTGTCGCTAGTCCCCGCTTCTAATTAGCTAAGTTTTCATCTTAATAATACTATTAACGCAGTATCATAGCACCACACTCACGCAACTCATTCTATCTTTCTTACTCTATCCCGGATAAGAATCCATACCTCGAAACTCGAGAGTAATGTCAATAAGCACTGATCCGGTTTCTTAATACGAGTATGTGAAGGAGGCGACGGAAAGAATAATATAAAAAACTTCTGTGCTTATTGTGCAAGAATCCTATTATCGACTTGAGAATTAATACGCTTATTAATTTATGAAGGGAGGAGACTAAGATTTATATATTTAAAGCCGAGAAACTCGTCATCGCTAGTACCCTGGAACAATTTAAAGATCGAACGATTTAACGACCGACGTTAATTATGCCTCTATACGATAAAAATGGTATTATCGTCGGCATGACTCAGATAGGGAAGTAGAGCCAGTTGCGAGATAAAAGACTTCAGGAGGACGTATTAGCTAAGGTCGGCGCGAGTAATAAGAGGCACATTATAAAGGACAAGATGCTCGCGGGGCAAGAGGAAGGAAAACTTGGCAAAAAAAGGAGGCGCTCTCTTATTGTTAAGAATGTAGTGAACGTAACGACTATAGCACCTTTATTTGTTTTAAATAGTAAATACATTAACGTTTTGGATTCTGAGACTGAGGAGGAAGGCGATACTCTTGCCATAGATGCCGCTCTTAATCGTTAGTCAAACGGCTCGTTGATAAACCTACTTAGTGCGAGGCATTCTCAATCTTTAGCCTCGCCCGAATTAAAAACTTCTTTAAAGGCTAAAAAAACTCTTTTGATAGCCTTGGGAAGATAAATAAAAATATTATTTATTTACGCGTCAGCATTAACTACGGTTAAATATGAAGCTAAACGCCGTAGAACTTATGGCCATAGTAAGCTATAGTAAGCTATATAAGAATTTAATAAAGGCAATATTAGTTACGAAGCTCGTATCGCGTACGAATGACTCTAGCGTTAGGAAGAGAAGTAGACTATTACCGACACGTATCTCTCCGAGAGCCTATACGAAATGCCTGTAGACGATAACTTGACGAATAATATTAACTTCACTAACGCCGAAGTAAAGCGCCACTCTTCCTGCACTTATAGATGAAAAAGATAATGAGTTGGAGTAGGAAGTCGACGAAATCCTTAAGCACGAGTTAAGAAAGGAGGGGAGAGGCAAGCTACATTTATACTATTGCATTAGGTGGGCGGGTGACTAGGATGACTCGTAGGAGCCGCAAAAGAATATTGGTTCTGGGGTTGTTGTTGAATATTAGTAAAAGAAACGTCGAGAGACTTAAAGGATGAATCTTAATAAAGTAGTTTCGAGAGAATCTAATAATTTAATGTACGTTGATGTTAATATAAACGGTAGAGGTAATATGACGAGATATAATCTTAATGATAGATATGAAAGCGATAAGGACTCGCTATTCGTTGGTTAGGGACTATTTAGCCGTAGCAATAATATTAAAAATGCAAAGGGAAACGAAGTCGAGTTTAGTGCGGCGAGGTTATTAATGATAATACGGACTACTAAGGCTTAGTCGGTCGATGGCGTTTAAACCTTTCTCGTGAGCTGAACATGTTCTGCTTCTCGTCGGCTAGAATAGGTGAGGTGACTAAATCCTCTACCAAAGCGGGGACGGGCAAAGGGTTGCACTACCGTGTAGTATCTCCTCCTTCTCAATATCTTGAGAAGTGCGATAGTAAGATCTGGTCGAGCTGACGGGTCTCGGCAGGATATGGTCATGGTCATCGCATGGGGTGAGGACGGGCAGCCAGAGATCCAGATGCAATGGAAGAGAGAGGCTGCTAAAGGGATGCATAACTCGCTAAGCAGGTAGGATCTGAATTTTCCCCGCTCCCCTTCCCCTCGCTCTGTATTGCAGAACTGTTTGTTCCGGCTGATACTGAACAGACCAGAGCACCCAATGTTCGAGACGACGACCGGTCTACCCCTCATCTTTAATCCGATCATATTCCCTCTCGCTATGGTGCTAGCTAGTAACGCGTTCAAGGATTACTAGACCGACCATGAAATTTTTGCTCTCGAACCCCCAGTGTACGATGATCACTTGATTTTGGACTGGGACGATGAGATTGAGGATGTGCCGGTTTTTCAGGCTACGTCGTGCAACGGCCCAACCGGAAAGATCCAAAAGGCTTGCACGTGCGCCAGACAGCTCTCAGGTGCTGCCGCTGCTTTTTGAATTGCACCGTCTATGCCATCAGACGTGAAGCGCTCGTCAAAGCGAACGGCAAGCTCCTCCTTGGTCCAAGATTGCTTTTAGCTAACTTGTTGTAAGCGAACGGCTATGCGGACGCGGAACTGATGAAGTTTTCCGGACAGTCAGGTCCCGAAGTATTCCAAAGATTCTACATGGCTGAAGGGGGCGTAGACGGGCAGAACAGCTTTCTGAATCAGCCGCTCCGAAATGACCATCTCGAGAGCTTCCGTGGGATGTCCATGAAGTGCAACCCTAAGCTCTGGCAGTCGCTGCCGGCGCAAATGCAGTACGAGCTCGAATCGCCCTCGAAGAGCAGATCGACGACCTGACTGAGGAGATTAAGACGGCTGACGAAGAGGCCAGTCGAGAGCTTCAGGCTCGACGGCACAAACTAGACAAAGAACGGCAGCGGCTCACTCTGGAAGAGCTGAAGAGGCGCCGCCAGAGCCAACCTCGAAATCACCAGTCCCACAGTGCCTACGAACCTAGCCAAGGCGACCGCCACCGCTCTTTCTTTGACCGCGTCCGCCATATGATGCCTGAACGTGACCGCCTGGCACGTACCTTGTTCCTACCGGTCCCCCTCCGCAGCCCCGAAGGCCGGTCTGCTCTTCGTGACCTCATCACACTCTACAAGGACGATTGTCGGGTCGCATACCAGCTAGTGCCGAGGCCCATATCGGGTTGCTGTCCAGTGTCTAGTTGCGCGCGGCCGATTCAAAGGTTAGTCAGTCCCTTCCACCCTTGCCACGTGACCAAGTACTGGGTCACCATTCTCTTGCGCCTGCCCTTACCACGCGAGACAACCTTCCTTTCTAACAATCCCTCAACGGTGCACTGATCATCATCATCCGGGGTTACGGCGGGTGGCCCAGGCTCGTGAACGGATTGTTTACGAGACGGCGGACACTCCGGACCGCGAGGCTCTGCGATCGGCTCTCTAGAGTTGCTTATGATATCGTTTCTCGCGGTCGATGTAATTGTGCTTGGGGGGTCGGAGGAAGATACATCTCTCGTAAGGGCGGTCCAGACGCCTGTTTAAGATTAGCCAAGCTATGCATAAACTGGGAGACAGCTCCAACCTACCTCTACTGCCATCGCCTCGTGATAAGCCGCCAATACTCAGATTGCCGCTTGAGACATCTCGATGCCCTTGCTGGACGGCTTCGCAAATCAGGATTGCACGCAGAGACGCCGCAGTGGTGGTGTCTTGTATGCTTGCCGTCCCGGTCGCATTCGGAGGGAAGTCGTCACTGAAACTCGAGCACGGCGTTGACGGGGCGTGGTGAGATCCGCGCTGCTGGGCTCGAGGTCGGTAACCGAGTAATTCACAAAGTCGTAATGGGGCGTGTCGTTTGGAGGCTCAGACTTGGTCCCGTGACATCCATCCTGGTCAGGTTTAGGGCCAAGGCTTGGTAGCAGCGGTACACGTGATTCCATCGATCAGCAACAGGAATACTAATGGAACGCAAAGAGTTCGTGTCAGCGGCGAATAGAGTAGAAGTTGAAACGGGGTCAGACAAGTACAATGAGTGGGTCGATGAGGACGATGTACAGTACATGAGGGCCTTGTAGCGGCTTATAATTCCGCAACCGCGTGAGCTTAACCTTGTTCACATTGGGTCTGCGAGACCGTACCGCCGAGAGGGAGAGGATCTTAGTGTTTGGTTGCTAATTCGGAGGGAAGTTGCCAGGGAAATTCTCAGGATATATCAAATGTATCGAATCGCACCAACCTTCACGTTTTTGACCGTACACACTCTGCTTATACAGCTTCTTACATGCTCTTGATGGAGTGAATCTACACCGTACAATGATCTTGATCTCCGTATCCTATTCTCCTGGTGTCTAGCGGGTCGGTAGCGTCATCTCTTGAACGGCCCATCTGAGAGGCTACTCTGCCCTTGACACTCGCTGTACAGAGGGAGCCAGAAAAGGATCCGCCATAAAAAGAGATGTCCTAGAGCAATTCTAGGGTCCAGAAACGGCTCCGCAGAGCACTATTTGATCTGATGCCCAAGAACCATTCTCTTGCAGATAAATTCAAGGTTATGTAACCGATCAAAGCCAGTACAATAGTGAGCACACCCCCCCTCCCATACAATGGCCTTGCCTCGACCAAGTAACCTAGATCGCGCCAGATAGAGGGCGGAATGCCGCGAAAAGTTATCAGAGCATATTAATAGGATCCACGCTCTTATCTTTCGTATTTTTCTGATGCTAATAAGAAACAACAGAAAGCAACTAGGGACATTAATCCACCCATCAGAAGTCCGTCGTATTCTACGCGCAGAGGATCCTTATTCTTGGCAGTCTCTACCAGCAAGAACACATCTCTTCGAAAAGAACCTAAGCAAGCATTCAATTGGCGCTTATATGGAATTACGTCCAGAAGTTAGTGTCTCGTTTGAAGCTGTGGCAAAAGAGGTACGGAAGCGAAGTCATCACCTAAACGAATATGAAGCTAATTCCAGCACTAGCAAATTCTCTTCACTGGACTAGCAGCAAATTTTACCGACAGAATTGCGGAATTAGAAGCGGAGAATTCGGGATTAATATACGAGGTGAACAAGTTGAAGGGGATCGCTGCGGCAGAGTCAACACTAAAGCGAGATGCTGAAGAGACTGCGAATCAGCTCAAGGCGATGCTCGATACAGCTAATTTAGAAAACCAGTACCTGAAGAGGGATATTCAAAAACAGACTAGTACGGCAGATGAATTTAGAGCAAGGGCCGCAGATTCCCACCATATCGTGAATGAGGCGGCTCTAGTATTAGAAAAGTTGAAATCTTCACTTGCCTTCTATTGTCAACATGTAGTTTAATACTAAGCTAGCAAATCACTACGGTCTTAAGAAATCGTCCACCACTTCCTGTAGGCAGTGAGTCTATAGAACCGCGCCGAATACTTCGAAATTTCCCGAATTGGTATGGCAGAATGCTATCAAGACAAGGGGAGGTGTTTTTCTTAAGGCCCCCTGTTCCTTAGCTCGCTTAAGTTTCCGCTCATATCGGGGTGACTGTTTCTGGACCCCTAATTTAGGATATCTATTTAGTGGGATCTGCCTCTCTCATTGGTTACGTATACGATCTCACCTAAGAGACGGGGTGCAAAGACATGGGGGCAAAGATTTGTCCAATAGCCGTCTCCGAAGCTTTCCATTCCGAGTCCAAACTCAGGTACCTGATGCGGCTCCTACGCCTCATTCTAATTATCCTATCGACCGGCGCATCCGACGATTAGCGTGGTTTGAGATGTTAGGGTTGCAGGGGGTATTGCTCTTAGTAACGGGCATATTAACACCACTTAATGATATCGTAATTGTGCTATAACAAAGGCAATTCTCACTCTAATTATTATAATCAAAATGCTAGAAGGCGTGCAACCCGATCCTATCCTTAATGGAACACCTCGCTTAAAAGCAGCACCTATTCAAGAGGGTTCCGGGCCATTTGTCCTATTCCCTTATCCTGATTTCCAACCCCAAATACATCTCCCTCTTTCCATCGATTCTAGGGACGCATATATTATATTCTCTCTCTTCTTTACAGATTATATACTTCAAGTTATCGTTAATTCTACTAACCGGAATATAAAAGCGCCAAAGGAGCCAAAACTTTATGCTAGAGCTAACGATTAGTATAATACTACGATTACGGAAATGAGGCTTTACTTAGGTATTTTGATATATATAAGCATCTATAGAGAGAATTAAATTAAGAATTACTAAAGTACTAAAGAAGATGGGCCTTAACATGCTATAAGGAAGTATATAAGCTTGCGGAGGTTTAAGATATTATATAAGAGGTTTTATTTAACCTTATTAATATATAGCAAGAAGCCGGAAACTTAGGAGCGAGTAAATTACCGTATCTTTTAAGTATTCAAGATATAATACTTTGTAGTTAGAGCTACTTAATTCTTATGTTCAAGAGACCTCCTTCCGATTATGGCAACTTAGCCGCATTATTGCCGTCGACGAATGCATGCAGAGATTTACTGGACAGGCATACGATATTATAACAATTCTTTTAAAGCCGATACTTATAAGTTATAAGGTATGAGTGGTGGTATAGCTCGGCTTTTTTTTATAATAGACTTTCTACTCAAAAGGGAAGAAAGGACCTGTCGGAGTGCTTACGCCGATTGCCTTAGGCAGGAATAAGGCATGGAAAGGAAGGAATCGCATATAGGCTGTAGTACCGCACCTATTACTAAAGCTACTTAAGTATCTTTTTCAGAAGTATATTATTATCTTTAATAACTTATTTATATCTAATAAGCTCATAAGCTACTTGCGCGAGCTTGGTTTTGGTGCAATTAGTACTGCTAGATAGGATTCTGGGGTAGTTTAGCGCTTACTGAATATGAAGAAAAACAACGGCAAGAAGGGACAATAGAAAATAGCTTATAACGAGCTCTATGTAGCTTACAGCCCCGATAATTTAATTATACGCGTTCTCTGGAACGACAACGCTCCGTCGCTTTTTATGTCGAATTGTGACAATAGTTCTGGCATAATTAATACCCCTCGTCATAAGCCTAGTGAAGCTTTTACAAATGCGGTAATTGTAAGAGCATAGTTTGGAGAAGAAATTACTAAGGATCTAGATAAGCTATTCTTTGCCTAGCTTTATAACCAGTTTATGAACGCTATCGACGTTAGTGATCAATTGAAGTCGTATAACGCCAGCGATAGAGCCGTTAAAAGAGGTAGTTAGCAGTCCCTTTAGCAATGGCTTGTTAATACAATTCTCTGTAACTATTACCTTCTTTTTATACATGTTAACGTCGATAACTATTGGCATGTCTCTAATCAGGATAAATGGATTACTTAGGTTAAGTTTAGGAAGGATATTATAAGAGCATTGTTTAAGGCTAGGGGTGGTATGCCCGGATTAAGGAAAATAGCCTTTTCCCATAATAATATCGACGAGGAATTAGTGCCGGCATATCTCCATAAGTATATTAAAATGCTAGCGAAGGGGGACTGCAAGTGCTGTAAGGGGGAGAGGTATGGTGACCCCAAAAGAACTGCTTTAGGGGATGTGTTATTAAATTTATAGCGCTCTATAGTAAGGAAGAGCTTTATAATGGGCTCTAAAGAGTATAATGTGCACCTCTGTAAAGAGGGGTCGTGTTTTGATCGATACTATGGCTTTATTTAGTAGATTTGAAGCAATTGATGATGATCCAGCCTTGAAATCCAGCTCTCTGATTAGTCACAACCTCTGTCAGGCTAATTGTCGTAAGCGACGCCGGTCGATGGGATAGCCTTAGAGATCGGCAGGGAGCCGCATCTTGACCCCAATTGTCCAAGGAGCGAAAAGTAGGGAGTAAAGGATGAGGGGGAGGGCCTAGTGCACCACTTGCAAAGAGAACTGCAATATAAGCTCAATTCGACCGATGCGTTATCAGTCTTGTTAGCAAGGCCTAAAAGCAGCGGAGTCGTTTGATTAGTGTGAGAAGAGTTGTGACTATAATATTGAGATAAGTATCTTGGGACGTTATAACTCGTAGGACCCTACGGATCTTTAGAAAATACTCTTAGGACCGTGGATAGCGCAAGAGAATTCTCGTAGGATAACCCTCCTCGGAGAATTCTCGTAGGAGCCTTGTGACTATCGGTGCAGTGCAGATTTTAAGAGTAGCCTAGAATTTTGAATTATTAGCCGGAGTAGTTTGGATTTTAATATAAAATTTCAGCTTACTCTAAGTTCAACTATGCCGAATTCTTGTACGTCAAGCCCATGTCGAACGTGCAGGAAAGGCGAAAGTGTAGGTGTCATGCTGACCCTACCACCAACCTTATCTAAAAGTATTTTCGCCTTTCCTGCACATCGCCGCTCTTGACTCTCCAGCGCCACTTCCCGTCTGAACACGTCAGCCTCAACTAGTGAACACTTCGCAAAACAGGGTAGAGCACATGCAAAATGCCCAATGTAGCAGACCTCCGTGTCAACGGACGAGCCACTCTGATGTTAGCATATATCTGCTGATGAATTGAACTAATTATGTGATACGCTTTTAGTTCGTTACGCTCCTCGAAAATAAATCACATTAGCGAGTCACAAGGAAGAGAAGACGCAGGGTGTACGCCACACGAGTTCCCAACTGGTCATAGGCTCCCGTCAATGCCTAACACGTTTTGATTTATTGACGCCATGCGGAGTATGGCGTTGGATGTCACGCTGAGGCAGTTCCATGAGAAGACGCGGGCACCAATAAAGCACTACATTTACTAGTCAGTGCGCATGACCAGATACGGAGACAAATCAGCAGCGTGTGAATTCTGCAGAACAGGTGGGGAGAGATAAGGAACCCATGCGGACGTGGTTGGCTCCATGCCTAAAAGGCCAAGGCCCTGACGGCTTAAAGGTCTTTTGCGGCGAGGCTCGATTTGGAGTCTCACAGTTCGCGTAGGATTAGAATAATTCGTCCGGACCCCCCTTCTTCCCCCGTTCGTACGTCCTCTCCTTTCCCAGTGGCCAGCACGCAGGACAACGATGACTTGGCGAAGACGTTAAGAGCAGTTCAGATGGTGACAACATGGCACGATGCTGACGTGCACGGCGAGAAGAGGCAACACTTTCTTAAGACATAGAATATAAGCATAACAACTAACGGTATTTAATGTAGCTCTTAATCCTGTAACGTTACTTCGTCCTTATCAAGCACTTTCATAACACGCCCAAATATTATACTATCGAGATATATGTCGCTAATTACCTCGTAGTGACTATTTACAGGCCTTAAAACCATAAGGACTGGGCAGCTAAGAAGAACACATACGGCATCACCATCTCGAACACGATTAGGGTAGGCCGTTTGGCTAACCCAGCCTCGGTTCGTCACGACAAGCGTCCTCAAAAATGGTGCGAGATTATTTAATAACGTTAATAATACGTTGTCGGTCCAACACTCGGATCCCTCGTTCTCTGGTTAGTCAGAGAGATCACTGAAGACATCTTCTGAGAAAAGTCGGTATCGATTCTCTTGCCTACCTGAGAACTATATAGTATCATGTGTATTCTCAGGCGTACAAAGCAAAGTACGCAGAAAGGCACGCTTAGCATCTTCTCGAGAAGAATATATATGCTCCCTTTTCAAGTATCTTTAATGTTGACGCATGTTCTTCTGAATCATCCCGGTACTTCCGAATTTGGATAACGGTTCTGGAAATCGTAGGTATATTTATAGCGTTTTATAAAATCCCAGGAGACTCCACTCACTGTCATCGTGCTTAGGTCATCAGAAAAATGGCTTTTCAGCTCCTTCGCTATGAATCTACGCGGCCGACATAAAGTTATTCACGCAATAGCCATAATCACAGTTGACTTCCTTAAGATACAGAAGCAAGGCGTGTATTCCTCCTAGAGCCAAGGTGACAACCTTACTGACTCCTACACAGGCGCATCAACAAAAGACTACATCACTACGAGAATCAAGCGGAAGATAGAGCGAGCCGAACGTCACGAATATAGAGTGTAACGACACAAGCGATCACAAGCTAGAACAGAGGCAGATAGAAGTGCGATGATCTAGACTAATAGAATCAATCTTATAGGTCTAGTACTGAGGAGAATCTAAAAATGAAGAGAAAGGAAAGAAAGAGAGTGTATGTGAGTTCCTGAACCCCTATATGACATCTATCCGACTCCTGTCCGTTTCAGCCCCGAGGCACAACCGAAACAAAAAGCAATCACAGTAAGCGAATGGGCTCGCCAGACGCCTGAGCGTCACAACGAGGACCTAGTCGAGCTGGCGCTTTAGTAATAGCTGCTCGTATTAAACAATCTTCAGGTTTCCGAGTGAATCTAGGAAGTATCGATGGGATCTTAGGACCTGTATGAGGTGGCTCTTGTTGCCATGGAGTTTGAAAGCAGAATCCTGCCGGTAATGCTACCTAGGAGACCTTCAATATTGTAGCCGCGTCGTCTGGCGTTATTAAGTAGACAAATTGAACCCCTAACCCTAAGCTTTCTGTTCAGACGCAGGCCTAAAGAAGACACTCGACTGAGTCAACCATTGTCACCGACACTGAGTTGAAGAAAGAGGAGGACTAGATTAGAATGATCTCCTCCTCGCCCCTCGTTTTGCGCACATCCTCCCATCCCCTCGATACGCCGGCCACGCAGACCATTGAGTACATTTTCTCTCCTTCTGGACGCAGCACGAACAGAGTTTCGGACCCAGTACCGAGGAACACCTTTGCGATCACGTCTCCAACCTCAACACCGGGGAAACACACCCCGCAGAGTCCGCTTGGGGTCATGTAGAGCCCGAGATATCCCAGTGTATCTTGGGGCCTCAGGATTGACTCCAACGAATTGAACAGCTCTCCGGCTTGGCTGCGCCTTACAAGCTTTGCGGCTGCTGCTCGGGGATTGGGCAGGTCGAGGGCCACAGCGTGGGCCAACAGCATGGGATCTTCGACAGCGTGGTTGTCGAGACCGAGGAGAATGTCGCCCTGCCGAATCAGATCTGCAACGTCGTTCTCCGTGGTTTTGTTAGCAAGTATCAAAGCCAAGAAGGCGGCAGTCTTGTCTTCGCGAGACTCGGCGGCAGACTGCTGCCGTTGGTAAAGGTGATGGGCAGTCTCAAGAAAGCTTAGAAACTTCCATTCCCCGAGGGCCTTCCGAGCAAATGCCTTATAGTCGAAGTACGGGTTGGATAACAACTCGGTCTTCACGTCGACTTCCCGAATGCTTGTAGCAGCTACCGACTCGCAGAGCCTGCGTTCAAATGTTTCCCAGCCATCTGGACTGTCGGGGGCTTGGAAGTG
This sequence comes from Rhexocercosporidium sp. MPI-PUGE-AT-0058, assembly GCA_020746875.1. Lineage (NCBI taxonomy): Eukaryota > Fungi > Ascomycota > Leotiomycetes > Helotiales > Rhexocercosporidium > Rhexocercosporidium sp. MPI-PUGE-AT-0058. The sequence goes on from JAGTJL010000018.1 coordinate 1,420,070, forward strand.
TTCGTCGACGTACGTGACAATTGTGATATCGTCAATGATACAGTGGTTGCCAAAGTCGGGAATGGGCTGTGGTCCTCCAGGAGGAAACAAATTTGCGAAGGCGGAGAAGCATAACTCGGCGTAATTGTTGTCGGAGAAGGCGAAGTCTAAGGTCCATGACGGCAAGTTACTGGCCTTTGCCCTGGACCTTCCGATAGTGGGAAAGAGAAAGTAAAGACTTGGCCGGATATCGTGTTCCATGAGATAAGCCGTGACTGCAAAAAAGAGCTCATCAGGCGGCTTGTCGAATCCCTTCATCAGCTCGTCTACCGTTGGTCGCATAAGAATGCCGCAGAGACCAAAAATTTTATCCCTCGGTTCAGTTGCTCGCGCATATCTGAACCTTATAAGTGTGACGAAGAGTTGAACGACTGGCTTCAATACCGTATCTTCTTTATCCTTCTCCGAGTGTAGCTGACAGAGCACATTGATTTTGAGGCCTTGCACCAGCATTGCCGTTGCAAGCCGACTATACAGCCAACGGCGGTGGAGATCGGTGTATGTCAGTTCTTGATCACTGGTCGATAGGATGTCAAAGGGTACAACGCTTCTTTGGGCGGTATGTGTCAGTTCTGGGTCATTGTTCGATGGGCTGTCGAGGGGCACAAGGCCTCTTCGGAAGACTTTGTCCTTCCCCTCGATGGTCATGAGCCTGGTGATGCCCGACGCGAAAGCATCCCAGGCTACTCGAACGTCTCCACAGCGGACGAATGCGGTATCCTTCGCTGACAACAGCAGCTCCTGGATGATCCAGACTCGTGTGAACCACGGCCGCTCGACAAGGTTGGCAATAGCGAGTATGCTATCGGGCGTCGCAATATCCGGAAGCTCTCTACTGCTAAGAGCTTGCAATCCAAGCTCGCCGTCCGGCTCGCCCGTACCCAGCCAAATCTCTACCGTCTCGGCCTTGGAGTAGATCAGTCCCATAAGTGGAATCTGCATCCTCTTCTCCTCCATATCATCTTGGCTAATGCAAATTGCGTCAATCCAGAGGTAGCGGCACGCATCGTGATCGCGAAGCTTTTGCAAAGCCTTGAGCAGGTTCTCACGGACCTCGAATGGACGGTTGTCGAGGTAGATGGTGCTCCGCAGCTGGGTGTCAAGACCCCAAGTGTACGAAAGAGCGCTGTACTTCTGGACGCCTGAGTTGGTGGCAGATGATTCGGTGATGGATATCGCCTTGAGCGAAGCCCGGACATTGTCGCTGCCCATTCCGGGATAGAGCTCGATGACCCGTATCATGCCGTCCTTGAGTCTGGCGTACTGGAAACTCGACATGGTGGCTCTGTGTGCTAAGCGCCACTGTTGAATGCGAAGAAGCTCTACTACTCTTCTCTGTAGTCGATTTGCCTATGGTGAAAGCGAAGCCTCGGGGCTTTGCGTACGCGTCAATTGACCTAAATAAGACTTCGCGAGACACGAAATGCACTTGGGGAGGGAGGCAGCTATTAGGAAGATCGCTATGGACAAGTCGCTCTGGTGTTAAAGTGCCCGTTTCGTAGTCCAGTTCAACCCCGCATTAACTTGATGAATTTCTTCGGTCTAAAAGCTTATGCTCGTGTTATTTACTTTTTCGTCAGGTGACCTAGACATGTCTATCAGGCCGATGCCGATCAGGCTTATCTCAGTGCCTCAGGCGCTTCTCTCGCTCATGAGTGCACGGTCTATTTCCATTGGCCTATTTACTTCAACTTATTAATTAGCGCCGGGCTACTCCTCGATTAGGCAAGTGGTCAGTGCGTCCAGAATAGTTGAGCTGCGAAGCGTCTGAGGGAAAATAATAGGTATTTGTATAGCTCGCGCGGTCAATTCGACTTTAGATTTTCAGTCACTTCGCGATATTTCAATATTTACTAATTTATATGCTTTTAAATATGTTATAAGACTTTCGTATTATATTTATATATTAAATAAATATAATTTTTTATTAAATAATTATTATTTTAAATCGAAGTATACTTGCTAAAGCGAGAGTATTTTTAGTTCTCGCTCGATTACGTTAAAATTTAACTTAAAAGTGTGACGGTTTAGAGCCTCCAGAGCCTCATTTCCAGCCTCGGCTATTCACTTCCTAATTGGGAAGTTGCCGAGATTAGACGAGCTTCTGTGGAGCTTACTTTTGTATCCCATGGACCGCCATCGCTTACGCATTTTAGCCTGACAGGGGTTCTGACTAATCAGAGGGCTACATTCCAGGTCTGGATACTTTATTTTAACTTTTATTTTATAGCTTTATAATACTTATTAAAACAGGGGTTATCTTTGCAGAGGTGCATATTATATTATTTATAATTAAAGTATACGTTAGAACGCTGCGTATTCCTTGAAACTTCCCTTAAAAGCGTACGTTAAGAGACCCTCTCGTATCGTTTACCTTGATATGCTTTATACTTCCTTCTCTATGTTATTCTTAACCGCGTATAGCGTTGTGCCGGCATAACGAACTCTTTTAAATTACCGTATGAAAATGTCTTCTTTTTTATACTTAGATACGGTCCCTCCGCGTGAAGCAATAAACGCATGATTTTCTTCCGAAACTTGATTATAAAGTCTACTTTTCTTTCCTGTTAATATGCTAATAGTCTTTAATATTAGCGTGTATCGATATCAAAAAAGAGTTGATAAAAACTATTTGAAAGAGCTAATTCTATAGAGCTTGTCACTTACTCCTTTTAATAACTCTGTCTTCCGAGTTATAAGACTTAAGTTGGTTACCGACGTTAATAGCTCTTATGAATTGATTGTAAAGCTACGCAAAAGCAGGCTTATTTAAATCCTTAATAGTTGCTTTTCTAAATTATACTCTTACGACGACCGCGTTTGAAGAAGTTTCGCTGGGCTTGTGGCGAGGGGTGCTAACGGTACCGGAGCTATCGCTGTAATTTATTATAAAAAAAGTTAGGATATTATCGTTTTATAAAGTATAAGTGACATCGTTGCTTTAATTACAAGCTATAAAGAGAGCATTATAAGGGATCTAAGTCTTTAGGGCTTTTGCAGTTGCTTGTAGTTTAATAAGGCGTGATATTATACCTGAGTCTTTTCGGGCTGTACTAATAGCTCTAAAATCAAGCTCTCGTAAATAAATTATAAGCTTATTTAATACGAATAAGTTGTCGAGAATACAAATATATCGTGTAAAAGGCAATCGATTCAGTAAATAAGGCACGATAGCTTACGTACGGTTCCTACTCAGTCCGGCTCTACGACTGGTTTTTAGTCTTCTTAATATAGCTGGAGCACGCACGCCGATAGGTCCTTGCGCTCTTTTAAAATGCTAAGTCCAAGAGAGAAAATAGCCTAATTAAGCTATTACTTAAACCTTATAACCTGTCGGTATAAGCTTTGAAGGTATAATAGTAGTCTTAAAGGCTCGGCTAGTAAAGCGTTATATATACTTATCGATAACGATATTTCGTCCCGACTTCTAAAGTTATAAATTAATAGCTTAAATATAAGAATTCAAAGGTTTTAATTACGGAATATTACTTAAAATTAATATTCAGATATATAAATAGTACTTACTCGCTCTTAAGTCTTTAGTTTCTTTTCTCCGGGGGATATTAAAGGATATAAATAAAATCGCTGATATAGAATTTTAAAGCGATTCTTTAATATATACTTGCGAATAGCGTGTTGCGGCGCATCTTCTTTAGTATTCTAATAATCCTTAATTATATTCTTATATGGAGTTTTATATAAATCAATACTTTAAAGTAAACCTTAATATCAACAAGAATAATAAGGTATTATACGTTAGATCGGGCATATAATCTAAGATCGTTTGATTCTTTAGTGTTTTGATTAGTATTACTAATAATTTGAGTGAGAATTTCATTTATAAAGAAAAGAGAGAATATTCTAAAAGCATCGGTTGAATTAATAGAAAGTAATAGGCGTATTTATAGTTGAAAATCGGGGCAAAGAAAAGGTATAAATAGTCTAGAACCCTCAGGAATAGTTTTGCTTTTGGACGGAATGTTCCATCGAGTATGGAATTAGGTTATATGCTTTCGGCTATCTTAAAGTTCTTTAATTATATATAAATTAAGTTGTGTTATAGGAATTTTACGATATTAATCGAGGGGGTAAATGTTGGATTTCACTTCGGTAACTCGTGCCGATTCTACCCTAGAATAGCCGAAGGAGTTTCTACTGCTTACGCGGCCCGGAAATTACCTTTGTATTCCGGGAAATTACGCTTGTATTTAATTACGTAGCTCGTATAAGCTACGTAATTAGTTACGTAGTCGTAAAAGCTTTTAGAAAAGCTATTATTTTATATATAACTACCGAAGAGCTCTTTTAACTCTTTAAGTAAGTAAGCAATCAATTTTACTTTGTCTTTGATCACGTGTCCTCACCTACTGCGCTTCCTCATTTTGATTGGCTCGCCTATTCTCATATGGTAGTAATTCGGCAATTCGCTAAGGCAGCCAATAATATCAGTTACCGACACACACTTCCCGATCGAGACGACTAGCTGAGCTTTCTCGGCTAATACCGCTTCGGCTGCTTCCGTTCAAACGCTTGTCGATAAAGCTATATTAGCTTCTCTTAACTAAAGTAAGTTAGACCCCTTTAATCCCTTACTAACCCGATTAGGACGAATTACGGACCCGAGGCCTTTAACCTTAAGACTAAACCTTAAGGAAATCATAACCTAGCGGTCCTTAAACGTTATAAGCGTGCGTAGCCACCTAGATTGCGGTTTTAAGTCTTATAATAAACTTCTCATTCTTAGGCGCTTATACCTTTTACGGCGCTAGCAGTAGCTATAAGTAGCGTATTAGCGTAGCTTGTATTAAAAAATGGCTGTCCGAATCGTCACTAGTCTAATACAAATTATAAAGAGTTTTTAAGCTTTTTTAATTATATAAAAAGCCATCCTCAGAAAAGGTTACAGCTAGTTAAGCGTATTAATTCCTGTGAGAAAAACCAAGCTAGTAGTGGCGCTAGCGTTGTAATAAGAGCCTAAGCAAACCCGCTAAGAACCCTATTATAATACTAGCTAAGCGAAACCCTCGATAAAGTAATAATAAGTCCTTGACAAGACTTTTTACTTTAATTAATCGATTTTAAATCGATTTAAGGCATACTAAATTAAGGAGGGTAGCCTTATTGTAAGGTTATAAAAACTTAAATAAAGTCTAAAGACTAAAATAGTTTAATAAATCACTATAAGTAATAATCGCCTAAAGGAATCAAAGCTAAACTCAATCGAGACAAGCTTAAAATGGCTGCTACTGCCTTTAAAAGAGAAAAGCTAATAAGGAAATCTAATTATATTAAGTAAATAAATCCCGCTAATCTATTCCTAGAAATTAACGGTTATATACCTTATATTTCCGGTAAAGCTTTACCTCCGGACTAATCCTTATATTACGTTAAGGGTATCAAAAGAAGTAAAACCGTATTAGCCCCTTATTCTCACGAGCTAGCCGTAAAATACTACGAGAAGCTAAACTACTTTAAGACGTAAAACCAAAAGGCGCTAAAGGCGCTAAAGTCGATTATATCGCTAGAAAATCAAAAGCGATTTAAAGACAAAGATACGGCTAAAAAGCTATAAAACGCTATTTAATTTACTTTCGGCTAATTAATGCTTAAGTTAGTCGGCCGTTATATAAATTAAATCGTCGATTCTAATTACAGCTCTTATAAGAGCATAAACGAATACACTAACGTAATCCAATCGAGCGCCATATACCTAAAGCAGCTAGACTGCGAGATTCTTAAGCCCGTAATTGCTAGCTTAATATTAAAAGGCTTACCGAGCTCTTTTGACGCCTTTTTGTCTCGTAAATACGAGAAAATATTAAGTGATCTTAAGAATATTAATATTAACAGTTTAATTAACAACTTAATTTTAAAAGAAGCTCGTATAAGCGCTAACGCCGACCTTAACGCTAATAAAGCGTTTAAAGGCGGTAAAGGCAGTAATAAAAAGCACTACAATAAGTGTAAAGTCACGGGACATATAACGTCTACGTGCTAGGTCTTACACCTTAAGCTGAGGCCTAATAATTCGGAAAACCCGAATAAAAAGCCTAATAATAAGCCTAAAAAGGCTAAGAAGTCAAAAGGCGAATTAAAAACAGAGTCTATAAAGGCTATTATAGCCGTATTTAAGACTACTACGCCGCCAAATAAGCACGTGACGGCTAGAAAGCCTATAAAGGCACACACAAACCACTTACCCTTATCAAAGGGTAGGTCAAATGTAAAGCCTAAAGTGCAGCTTAAACCTCTCTTACTTATAAATACTTTTGCAAATACTATAAAGGAATTAAGCGAGTCCGATTCTGACTAATTAGAGGGAGATATTATAAATTAAGCTTTTAAAACCGTTTATAATTATAAACTAGTTCTAGACTCCAGTGCTAGCGAGCATTATACGCTTAATAAGGGATAATTACTTAATTATCAACTTACCCTTCGCAAATCGATTACAATCGCTAACGGCGACGTATTACCAATACTAGGCACAGAAGATATTCTTATTAAAGGCAATAACGGCTTAAAAGTAATTATATAACAAGTAAACTATATTCCGGGGCTAAAAACGACCCTTTTAAACTTAAGGGAAATGATTAAGAAAGGCTAGTCAATTAACTTTACCGAGAACGGTGCTTTATTAAAGCATAAAAAGGGCTAATTACAGGCTAAATAGGACTATAACGCCTATTACGTTTAAGCGGAAGTCGATAATGACGCTCTCGAACCTATAATATATTAAGTAGACTCTAATTCGCCGCTAGACCTTTACTATAAGAGGTTAATATATATAAATAAAGAGTCGATTCTTAAAACGATCGAGAAAAGTTATAAATTAAAGAAAATCCAACGAAAAGACGTAAAGCTAGCCGACTATAACCCTTATAATAGCGGCAAAATACACGTAATTAATAGTAAAAAGCCTATGTTAAACGCGCCACCCTTAACTATATTCGATATCGATATTGCGGGGCCTTTTAAAGTCAAAGGACTTAAAGGAGAGCGCTACTTCCTTATTATTATATATAGAGGATCACGAGTTATATAGCTATACGCCTTAAAACTCAAAGCCGACGCTTATAACGTCTTAATCGACTTTTATAATATAATTAATAATTAATTTAATAGTTAAAATAGCGTCAAATATAAATTTATGGCAAATATTAAAGCTTTTAAATTCGATAACGCCGGGGAATTTAAGTTTAATAAATGAACGCATTATTATAAGCAAAAAGGGTATATATATAAATACACTAGCCCTTATTCCCCTTCTTAAAACGAAATAGCCGAAAAGTTAAATAAATACTTAATAAAGCGACTAATTAACGTCTATAAGGCTAAGAGATTACCCTTGTTTTTATGGCCCTACTTATTATAAGGAATAGCTTATATTAAGAATTAGTTATATAATTCCGTTATAAAGAAGACGTCTTTTAAAGCTTTATATAATAAATTACCGACAATCGATTATATTCGCATACTAAGCTCTTTAACTTACGTACTTAAGAATAAGAGAGCTCATAAGCTAGCCAATAAAGCCGACAGGGGTATTCTTGTCGGTTTTGAGTCTTCTAATAATTACTTAGTTTATTTACCGAGTAAAAGAGCCGTTATAAGCTTTAAAAACGTTTTAATTAAAAAGGATTTAATCCTTAAGGATAATATAACGGAAGAAACCGAATTCGATTATATAATCGAAACACTTAAAGAGTTTAAAGGCGCTAGCGACGATATTACTAAGTCAATAAGTGATATTAACGACGAAATGCCTAATAAAGGCAATATAAGCGAAAAGTCGCCTATCGACCAATTAAAGGGCGAGAAAACGGATTTTAAAGACGAATCCGACTTATTCGCACAAGAACTCCCTTAAACGCTAAAGGCTAATAAGAAGCTTAATACGGCTAGCCCGGAAATGCCTAAAGCGCCTATTAAGAGGCCTAGAAAGGATTATTCGAGCTAGGAGCCTAACGTCGTAACTAAAAACGCTAGTACTAGCGCCAAAGACTTTAATAACTCTTCGGAAAATCAGCTAGTAATACACTTAAACTCTAAGACGGCTATTCGCTAGCTAAATAACTGGTTAATCGAAGAGGAAAAAGAAGCTTTTTCTGTTTATAAAGACGCTAAGAGACTAGCTTCTATGGCTTTAATAAGCTCTAAAGTTGACGAAGACTTCGATTAAGGGCTAATAAAGTCGTTATTATACGAACTAAAAGCCTTTAAATTTATAAGTTTAAAAGCCTTAAAGAAGCTATAGCCTCTCCGTATAAAGACTATTAATTAAAAGCCATAGAAAAAGAAGCCAATTCCTTAAAAAGTCACAAGACCTGGGAAATAATGCCAAAAGACGCTAGTAAAGCTTATAAGCCTTTAAAAACGAGGTAAATATATAAAATTAAAGAATTACTTAATTTCCTCGAATTTAAAACTAGATTCGTCGCTAAAAGGTTTAAGTAACTTTATGGCCTTAACTACGTAGACACCTTTGCTAGCGTAGTAAAACAAATAGCTTGGCGACTTATATTCGCCTTAGCGGTCCTTTACGGTTAACTTATATAAAAAGTCGATATAATATCGGCTTTTACATAAAGTAATATTAACGTAAATACTCTATATATAATGCCTCCCGAAGGCATAAATGCCTAAAAATACGTTAGTAAACTACTCCTGCTTAATAAAGCCTTATACAGGCTAAAACAGTTAGCTAAGCTTTAATTTATTACGCTAAAGAAAGTCCTAGTTTAAAAACTCGGTTTTCAAGCCTTAATTACCGAGAATTGCATTTTAATTAATAAGGAGCAACAGCTTATAATCTCTATTTACGTAGACGACTTAGCGATAATTAGCCTAAGCGTTAATAATATTAAATTCTTTATTAAAGAGCTTAAAAAACTCTTTAAATTAAAGGATTTAGGGCTACTAAAGGATTACTTAAATATAAATATCGACTATAACCTAAACAAAAGTTATATAAAGCTAAGCTAAGAAAGCTATATTGAGAAAGTGCTAACGCGGTTTAATATAACCGACTGTAAGCCTAAAAATATACCGATAAATTTAAAGGTCAAATTAGAGCTTAATCTTAATTAGGCTAATAAAGAAGAAATAAATCAATATTAGTAAATTATAAGCTGCCTCTTATTGCTTACGCTAGCTATTAGACTTAATATTTGCTACTCGGTTATAAAGCTCGCTCGATTCGCTAATAACCCTAGCGCTAATCACTTAATTGCCCTTAAAAACGTGCTTAAATACTTAAAAAGATTAAAAAAATTAAGGCTAATTTACGAAAAAAGCTTTAGTTAATATATAAGCGGCTATTGCGACGCCGACTACGCCAGAGATATTAATACGGCTAAATCGACTAGCGGCTTAAGCTTTTACTTAGCGAGTTACTTATTTAACTGAAAAAGCAAGCTCTAAAGTATTATAGCTTAAAGTACGACTGAGGCCAAATATATAGCTATTAATTTAGCTTTTAAAGAGGCTGTTTATATAAAGCAGCTTCTAATCGAATTAGGCTATTACATATAGAAACGATTCCCTATTTATACGGACAATAACGGCGCTCTCTTATTAACTAATAACTCTTAATTCCACGAGAGGACTAAGTATATTGCCGTCAAATATTATTACGTCCGCGACCTTATAAATTAAAGCGAAATAAACTTAATTTACATAAAAGGGTCTAAACAAAAAGCCGACGGCTTTACGAAGCCGCTAGATAAGCCTAAATTCATTGAATTCATAAGGCTTTTGAGACTAGCCGAATAGGGCTAAAGCGGAGGAAATAAGATTATAATTTATATTTCTCTTTTTTTATAACTGGCCTACCTTTCGCAAAGGGTTTTTTCATATATTAAGCCTATTCTTGTAAATACAAGCTCTGCTTTAAAGCTAGCTTATATATAAGCTTATAAAGCTATTACGTCACTCATTAAGAGGGCATGTTAAATTTCACTTCGGTAACTCGTGCCGATTTTATCTTAGAATAGTCGAAGGAGTTTCCACTGCTTACGCGGCCCGGAAATTACTTTTATATTCCGGGAAGTTACGCTTGTATTTAATTACGTAACTCGTATAAGCTACGTAATTAGTTACGTAGTCGTAAAAGCTTTTAGAAAAGCTATTATTTTATATATAACTACCGAAGAGCTCTTTTAACTCTTTAAGTAAGCAAGCAATCAATTCTACTTTGTCTTTGATCACGTGTCCTCACTTACTGCGCTTCCTCATTCTGATTGGCTCGCCTATTCTCACAGTAAATATGCCCGTCGCGGGGGCAACATCCCCTTGCAGCCCCACCACGCTAAAATGCGTCTCTGGCGGTCCATGAGATATAACCTACTTCTTTCTATACCTTTTTTCTTATATAATTATAGATTTTAAGAGACTCTTATTATTTTCATATTCCCGCTATAGAATATGAGACGCTAATTATACGTGATCGCCGCCTTTTATAAAGCAAGCGTTATATTATTTATAATTTTTTACTAATCCGTCTGAGAAGATAATAAATATCTTACCCCCCCGAATTCCTTTGTGAATAATTATTACGAAACCAGCTCGATACAAAGAAGGCTTATACTAAGTATAACTTAACGAATAGCATTAAATAAACTAATATTAATTGCGAAAATACTAAAGCTTTTACCTTCTTCCTTTTCTTCGGCATAAACCCGAAGAATCAATTAATTACTCTTTTCCGAACCTCTTTCTCGTATTAAATAAGTCAAAATCAAGTCGAAGATTTAACTTCTTCTTTTTATAGACTAATCGCCCGTCGAAAACGCAAATATATCCTTTACTTCGTCTTCCGCTCTTCTCGGCGGCTCTCTTATGATAATAACGCCGAGTAATATATAAGATATATTTCATCAGCAAAAAATTTCGCAGACGCCCAGAAATCAAATCCGCCATTTTCGTTATTTTCGCCATTTTCGTTAAAAGGCCGCTTTTAACGCTTAAAGCCGCCTTTTTAATTTTTAATCGGTCGCTAGTATTAAAAGCGCCAGTTTTATTTTAATAAACGCTAAGCTTAATTAAGTAATTTTTATAAATATAATTTAAACGCTAAAATATTATAATTTTTAAAAAAATATCTTGGCGTTTTTTTTAATTAACCGAATCCGGTTAGATTAGCGTTAATTTTAAGTTTCGCTTATATTTCGTCGAGCACGTCCTAAAAACTAGTCTCGCTAAAGCTCTTACGCTATGAATATCCACGCTAAAAAAAATTATAATAAGAAAATCGTTCGTTTCGGGTAAATTATATGCGCACGCTAGTCGGCCCTAGCCCTAATCGGGCGTTATAAGAGGCATATTTATTATTATTATTATTATATTATTATTAATATTACTAATACTTTTACAAACCTTATTAATGTGAGAATAGGCGAGCCAATCAGAGTGAGGAAGCGCAGTAGGTGAGGACACGTGATCAAAGAGAGAGAATTGCTTTGCTTGCTTGAAGAGCTAGAAGAGCTCTACGGTAGTTATATATAAAATAATAGATTCTCTAGAAGCTTCTACGACTACGTAACTAATCACGTAGCTTATACGAGCTACGTAATTGAATACGAGCGTAATTTCCCAGAATACGAAGGTAATTTCCGGGCCGCGTAAGCAGTGGAAATTCCTTCGGCTATTCTAGGGTAGAATCGGCACGAGTTACCGAAGTGAAATCCAACAATTAATATATTAAATAAAATAAAATAATATAGCCTTACTTTTAAAAATAGGGCTATATTACGCTAGTCTATTTCGGCGCTTTCGGCGCGCTTTTAATTTACTATAGTGAGAAACTGTCCCCAAAATTTTCGACATACAACTTTGGCTCCAAAAGCGTCATTTTGGCGCTTTTGGCGCCGTTGGCGGACGTCCACTTCTCGATTTTTTTGCAGATGTTAAAAGTAATACAAATACTCTTAAAAGAAATATTAAAGAAAGAGATGCGTTATAATAAGAGCTACATATTATATAAGACCTCGTTATTACGTAATAAAAACAAATAATATATTTATAACGTATAATTAATTAATTACAAGCAGAAATACTAATTAAAGCTCCGTCTTAAAGATTTATGACTTTTAATATTAAAAATAGCTTTATGCAAACTTCAATTAAGAATACGCTTTGCCTTAATACTCGTTGTAATAAGAGAAAGGCACGAAATACTCTTATTCCTTCTTTTAATAAACCGCCTAATAATAATAATAGTAGTAGTAATAATAATCATAACTTACGCCGCTACGGAAGTTTACGTTAGTCCTCCTCTGCCTTTAGTATTTTAAATATATTTTATATTACCCGCATCGAGAAGATTTTAAACTTTTATAATAAACTCTCGGACGGTATAAAATATAACTTAAAACTTTAAGAAATGCAAGTCCAAAACTTATTACGTCGTTATATCGCGTACTTCGTAGATAATGATTATAAGAAGAATTAAATGCTTACTTAAATAAAAAAAATAGCTCGTATATTCTTAAAACCGGTATTCTTGAGTTTAAAAATCAACGAAAATAAAGAACTTATTAATATATTAAACCTAATCTTTTAAGTAATTACTTTCTTAATAAACTCTTATAAATAATAAATAACGAGAAACTTATATACGTTTCTTATTATAAAATTAAAAGAAACCTTTTAAGAATTCTATTAGCAATTCCGTATTCTTATACGTAAAAGTAAAGTAAATAATAAGTCGATCTTTAAGATAGACTTATAAGATAAAATCGTTCCGCGCTTATGCAAGTAATTATTTCATAAGTATCGGAAAGCTTGTACTCTTGACGAATATATAAAAGTAATTCAAGTTAAAGATTAAGATTAGATCACAGAACGTACGATCCAGTGTGTCAAAAGATTATTCAAATTAGTTAACTAGAATAGACTAGAATATAAATAACAGATATTTAGCTTGAATAGATGTCGTACAGAAGTGGAGCATGACCAGAGGTGCTCTCAAAGTATGGCAAATCGTCTGAATTCTAGAAGAAGCTCGTAGGGAGCAACTGAGTATATACAGGAAAAGGGGCTGCTGAGTCAGCCTTCAGCTAGCACGTGCCCTGCTATACAATATACTCCCCAGTTGCGAGCAACGTTTAGAATAAGAAAGAATAATATATAATAGTAAAAAAGCAAGCGAGCTTAATTAAAGAAACAAAAGAGAATTATATATTACTCATTAAAAGCTAATTAATTTAAATAGCAACTAAAAAAGGGATAAAAGAAGTATATTTACTTTAAGGCATAATTAATAGCCTAAAAATAAATAAAGCTAAGAAAGCACTTGCCGAATCTATACGCAGTAGAGAAGCTTCATAAATAGCTCCTTACAAGTAGCCGTACAGTATCTCACGCTAGAAGTGCTAAAGTGACTTAAAAGGGAGCGACCGCCTTTAGCATCAATCTAGTAGTAATTATAAAAGCTATTACTTTTAGAGAAGCATGAATTCCTTAAGAGGTTTCCCGTAATTTCCTTATTATTAGCATATAATATATTTAAAGTATTAAGTCCTTAGAGCACTCGTCGAGTTGCTCGCAGAGGCTTCTGTAAGCCAGCTTTTCTTTTTAAGCTTCTTACGGAGCCTGGCGAATTCTGATAGCTTAAATCGTTCTTAGAGAGCAACCTTTTGGCTGTCGGTAAGCTTCGTTAAAAAGTAAGAGGTCTTGCTAGTAAGAGCTACCTTTACTTTAAAACATACCGAAGCAGGCTATAAGTATTACTCTCCTCCTGTAAGATGTTACGATTCCCTGAGCCTCGTATTCTAACCGAAGCGAGCTCGGCATCGCTCGTAGCATTACCTTAGCATAGCAACTATAGCGCTAAGCTTAATCGGGAAAGGCTAAGAGGATCCTTTATATATTTATACTAAAGCTCCTTCTTATAAAGAGCTCTTTTTTTCTTTTTTTCTTTTCTTCTTAATTCTAAGCGTAGTTTTAAGCTTAAATATAAAACTATTTTTTATATTATATTAACTTTTAATTAGCCGTAATATAAGAAAAGACTAATAACTTTTTCGTTATAAAGCGTTATATTTTACTAAGTCTTGCGCGTCGCGTTTCTTTGCTTTTATAAAAAGTTAATAACGAACTTTAATATTTTAGCTTATTCGACAAATAAATACTTTTTTATCTTAATAGCAGATTACTTTAAAAAAAAACTAGAAAACTTTTTATCGTTAACTTACTTTATATAACTTAACGCGAGCTATTCGACTTCGAACTTCGACTTCGATTTATATTTAATTAATAAATCGATTAATAATTTTAAATACTTTTAAATACTTTTTTATTTTATATTATTATTACTTCCGACTTCTTCTTCTCGTTAGCGAAGCTTTAAAGAAAGAAGCGCTTCTTTACGGCTAAGTTTTATTAATATTCTTATTCTTTCGGTCGAGATTCTTATAAAAGAATTTAATAATTTCGAAGAATCCGATTTTAATTCAGAAAATAAACCTTAGAACTTCTTGAACGCCTTATTAAAGCTTATTATTATTAGAAAAGGCCTTACTCCCGCTTAATAAATAAAAGTAAATTAGCTAATCGAGATCTTCGTTAATTTTATTATTATTACTGTTATTAAATAAACCCTCGATTAATATATTCTTAATAACCTTCGCTAAAAAACTCGTACTTTTTCCTTTTCTTATAATCAATTAATACGTGCTTTTACGGCAAACCTTTAATTAATTACCGATTATTATTTATTAAAATTAAATAATTCAGTTTAAATTATAAAGTCTTTTAAAGTCAAGTACTCTAGTATTTCTTTTAACGATTATAAAAGTAATATTAAATATAATATTTAAAAAATAAAAATAAAAATATTTATAAAAAAGTACTCGAGTAATTTTAAGAATAAAATATTATAAGTTAAGACTTACTTCTAGTATACCGCCGGCGAGGTAAAGATTATTATTTTTTAATATATAAACTTCGAATTTGCCGGCATTTTTAATATTATTATTAACGTTTTAATAACTTTAAATTAGCGATTCTTTAATTATAACCGAGTTTAAGCTATTAAAAGAAGTTATAATAACTCGTAAAACTTAAACTAACGTTATTTTTAATAATTATAACGCGCGTAATATTCTTAAGAAGAAAAGCTAGCGTATAACTTCTTTTACGTTAATTATTATAATATAAAGACTTCCGATATTAACTTATAAATTATCGTTAAAAGTTCGCCCGCGCTCGCTATCCCCGGCTCCGTTCCTCCGCCGCTTTAAGTCTCTTATACCGCCTTTTGCTCTTAAAAACGTCTTTTCCGATACTTGCTTTTATTATAATTAGATTGATGTAATATAAAAGTGGATTAAAGCACTATAAGCAGTTGTAATTAAATTGAAGTAATTAATTATTATTTTAAAAGCTTTAAAAATTAGGAGAAAACAATTATTCTCCTGAAACCGGTTTACAGTAATAGAACCTAATTAGGTCACCTATAATGCTAAGAGAGCAGCTGCCCGTGCTTATATAATACACCCCCTAGGCAATTAATAGTAATAAGCTACTGCTATTATAATTAGTTATATTAAGCGAAAGCAAATAATAAAAAAGAATTAAGTAAATAAATTCACTTATATACAGTAATTAAGCAAATAACCTAATTATATAAACTAACGATTTTCTTATTAAACCTGAACTTATAAATACTTAATAATATATAAATCGACTGCTCTCGATTTACTACTTAATTAATTTATTAATTAATTAATTAATTAACTACTCTCTTCGATATTATAAGTATCTTCAAGCGCTTCGCTAGAATCGTTATGAAAGAGCGACGATTTGCTCGCCAAAGCAAGGTAAGTGGCTCGATTTTCGATTTATTAGTTTCGATTTATTAATCGGAGATCGACTAATTAAAATTAATTAATTAAAGATTACTTAATTAGAGAATAACTGCTGATTTGTAATAAGTTAGAATTATTATAAATAGTAAGAAGAAAGTCGTCGTTAAGGCAAGACTTTCGGCTGCTTCCGTCCCCGCTCTTACTTCTCGCCGTGCCGCTGCTGCTCTCCGAGCTTTAAAACAGTTAGTAAGTGCTTATATAATAATTTATTTAAGCTATATTAATAACGCCTTTTAAATAAAAGATAACGGTTAATACTATAATACCGTTAGTAAAGGTGCTTGCTGCTTCGCTTACTCGTCCGGCTATAAGTGCGTAATTACTCCCGCTGCTACTTAGGCTCTTTTTTTTATATATTATAATACGTTAAAAAATAAAACTAATAAGAAGGTAAGTCGATTTAGCTGCTCTTTTCTTGTTTTTTAATTTATTATTAATTTTTTTAAAAGCTAAAGTAATTAAGAATCCCGGTCTGTGCCGCTTTTAAGAGTAGTAATATTAATAAAGCTGCTGCTTTTGGCGCTACTATTAGTTTTAATAATAGAGTTGCTTTAGGAGTTATTAATAGATTTGGAAGTAATAATAGAGATAATAATAATAAAAAGAATAATAAATTACTTACTTTATTTCCGGAAAATTAATTTAATTTAATTAATTTTTTAAAAGAAAAAGAAGAGCCTTTAGCTGCTTTTACAACTTATATTTGTATTATTAAAAAGAAGATTATTGCCGCTGCGAGTGCTCTTTTCGTTAAGAAAAGTAGCGAGAGAACAACTGATTATTTTATTATTACTATTATTATTAAAGCTGCTCGCGCTGCTGCTACTACTGAGGCTATTACCGGAGCTGCTCGCGCTTATAGTCCGGGCTTTAATATTTTAGCTTTTTAAGTTATATTTACTTGTGGAGTTATTTTTACTCTTAAGTAAAAAGCTTAAGCTACTCGCGTTAAGGAGCTAGTTAATATAATAACTAATACTTTAAGCGAGCTAATTCGGGAGGTTTTAAGCCTTTTACTTTTTAATAAATAAGTTATTCTTTTATTTTCTGAGGCTTAAGAACTTTTTACTCTTTAAGTATTTCCTTATATTTTAGAAATTAAAGCTTATGTTTGCCTTTAAAATAAAGAATCGTTAAAAGCAATTAGCTTTTTAAGATATAATAATTTATACCCTCGAGCTCAGTTAATCTTTAATAAAATAAAATTATAAATAGAAATTTATAAAGGAGAATTTTATAAAAAAATATATAATAATATAAATAAAGCTTTTTAATTAAAAACTAAGTTTATTATATAATTATTTTAAGAATAAATAAAAAGTAAAGAATATATATAAAATATTATTTTAAAGCGAGTCTTTTAAAAGAATTGCTTTAATTGAGCACGAATATTTATTAAGTTAATAAAAATAATAAATACTTTAAATTTCTGCCGAGAAAGGTTTTTAATAAGTCCGTTAATTAATATATAACTTATAAGAAAATATTTTATTATAAAAGTATTTTTTAAAACTTTTAACGTAATTATATATTCTAAATATTAACGTAACGTAATTTAATAGGAATACGTTGATTTTTATTAATAATTAACTAAATCGTTTATTAATTATTACAGAAAATTATTTAAGCTGCTTTTATATTAAGGCGTAATTCTTAAAAGAATCGCTGAAATACTATAAGTTTCTTATTAGTGCGCTTAACTTTAAGAAGCTTTACTTATATTATAAACGTAGTAATTATATTTTATAAAGTTGCTTTTTAAAAAATTAAATTTTTAAAAAATATAAAAATATATTTATTAAAAGATTACTTTATCTTAATATCGTTTATAAAAGAAGTATTTAATATTATTATAAAGTGAGAGTCGCATAGTTTATAACTATAAGTAATTGCTAAGAAATAAGTACCGAAAAAGTAACGAATTATTTAATTAATTATAATTAAGTGCTTTCGGGAAAGATTAATTAAGAAATAAGAAAGCTTTAAAATAAGAAAAGCAATGTTTGCGCGTAATATAATTATAATATAAAATATTAATCTAACTTTTTCTTGAAATTCTTTAATATAAGCTAGAATAGCTTATTCTTAATTTTTTAGTAGCTCGACTTAAAATAATAATATACTTAAGCAGTTTTTATTTATTAACTCAAATCGAAGAGCAACTTTTTAAATATAAGTATTATATATTAAAGAGATAATTTTCGCTAATCGATCTTTAATAATACAAACGCTTAAGAACTACTCTATTTACTCTTCTTTAATAAGCTTATATATTATATTCAAGCCGTCGATAATTAATTTGGCGCCTTTAAAAGCCGAAGTATAATAAAGCACTTAAATATCGTCGATATAAAATTTCACAAATACCGTACGTTACTCGTTTATAAATATATAAGGCTCTTCTTTATAAGCAATTAATTTTAAAGTTATTAAAATATAAATGAAATTATTATATTATAGCGCCAGTAAGTCCTTAAGTCCGTAAAATGCGCGATTAACTTTTATTATTATTCCGTTTTATTTAAAACCGTCTAATAAATAGCAGCGTACGCGAACACTTGTCTTATTTCGTTTAACGTTAATAAAAATATTTATTATATTAAATTGAATTATTTTTAAATTAAATTAAGCTATAATAGTTATAGCGGTTTTAAAGAAGCGAGTAGCTAAAATAGCTATATATATTAATAAAATTGACGTTTTAAGCTATAAGTCTTCTTTTATAACGACTCGAGAGAAACAGCGGGTTAAGTACTTTAACGAATCGACTTTAGCGTGAAATACTTATTTTAAAGGAATTAATTATTCAGTAATAAAAGTGTATTTAACGACTTTTTAATAATTACGCGACTTAAAGTTAGTGATTTTCTTAATAGCGTCGGCTCGGAAGTGCTTTTTTAATAAGTAATCCTTAAAGTTTCTTTAATTTAATAAGTCCTTAAGTATTTATAATTAATGAATCCGTAAGAGCTTAATTAATTATTAAATTTTAATATTTTTAAATACAGACGCTAATATAATAGCGTGAACTACGCTTAAGTCTTTTTCGTCTCTTTGTATTAGTTTTTAATTAAGCCAGAAAGTCCTTAAAAAATCCTTTAAGTGCTCGCGGTTACTTAACGGTTATAATAATTCCGTAATTAACTCTTTAATAATTATTATATAAACGCTTTAATTCGGTTTCGTTATCTTATTATTAACTTAAGTCTTTCGACTTTTATTAATTACTCGGTCTTTTATTTTTTTCTTTTTAAAAGGTTTAAGTAAGCCGGAATTTAATTTAATTAAAGCCGAGAATAATAAGCGTAAACTTAATTCTTTGTTTTTTTTTTTAATTTCAATAATTATAAATACTCTTTATATTTAATTATTTAAAGTAAAGCTTTTAATTACTTAAGGCTAATACTTTCTTTAAGTATTCCTTAACGCTTAAGATCGCGCTTTCGGTTATATAGCCTTTTAAAGTAAATTATAATTTATAATATCGACTTCCGTTTAAGGCTTATATTATTCTGGAAATTTAATATATTATATAAGATACTTCTTTTAATTGCGCTTTTAAACGCTAATTATCTTAAAGTATTGACTCGTTTTAAGACTTAATTAAGGTGCTCGTAAGTAAAAAATCTAATATTCTTTCTTAGCTGAATTACCCCTGAATTCTTATTAATAAGCGGCTGAATAAAATTAAGAGGTATTAAATTAGCTAAAAATAGCGTATTTACTTTTATTAATTTAATTAAAAAAGAAGTAAATAGCTCCACTTTTAAGCTTAAAATTTTAATTAGAGGTTTTAATACTCCCGAGCTTATAAGCTCGTCGACTTCTATAGCGCTTATTGCTTCGCTTAGTTATTTTCCGTTCGGAGTAATAGAAGGTGTTTTTAATTTTAATATATTAAATGCGCTTAATCGGTTAATTATAATAAAATTAGCGTTTTAATTTCTTTTTTCTTTTTTTAGTTTTTCCGTAAGATCTTTTAATATTAAGCGCGATTAGCCGACCGTTCTTTTTATATTTAAAGAGCTTAAATAAAAGAAGGTTTTATTAAAAGTAATATTCCGAGTTATTATTATATATTATAATTAAGGCACTTAGATTTTATAAATATTAAATAAGACGTATTTAATTAAGTAATTAAAGTATATTCGCGGGTTAATTTTAAAAGCTCTCTTTTAATAGAAAACTTTTCGGTCTTTAATTATAAAGTAAGCTTTATAGCCGTACGTATATAAGTTGCTTTAATCAGGCTGTAAATCGGTTGTCAGCTTTAGCGTAAGCTTAAAGTTATAATACTGAAAATATTACTTAAATTAAGCTTAAAATACTTCGTTCGGACTCTTAAAGCTTTTGCGAGTAAATAAACTTATATTATAAAGAACAATTGCCGCTATTATTAATTCCGTTTAAAGCGCCCGGGGTAGATTAGCGAAATAGCGTATTTTAATTAATTTATTAATTATTTCTTTACTTGCGCGCTTAGCTTCTTTATTAAGTTAATATATATATAAAAAAATAAATTTAATATTAATATTATTCTTTTTATATTACTTTTTATATTTAATTAATTTATTAATTATTTCTTTACTTGCGCGCTTAGCTTCTTTATTAAGTTAATATATATATAAAAAAATAAATTTAATATTAATATTATTCTTTTTATATTACTTTTTATATTTAATTAATTTATTAATCTTTATAATTAAAGTATTATTATCTTAGCGTATTTTATAAACCGAGAGCCCGAATTAGCGTCTTATTTACGTCTTAAACGGTTTAAGAGTATTTAAGACGGCGATTAACTTTTTAGTTTTTAAAAGCCGCTTATAAAATTTCTTATTATATTCGTTTTTAATTAATAAAAGCTAGTTATTTCCGTTAAATCTTATTAAAAAGTCGAATAAATCTTAAGAAATATAATAAAAAGGACGAGTAACCGCTCTCTTTAATTAACGACGACTTATTACTTATTATATAATAGTTATCGTATAATACTCGCATTTTAACCGAATTAAACTTTAAATCTCGACGTTACGCGCACTTTTTATTAGGTTTTCTAAAGCTTCTTTTCCTAAGTAACTTACGCGCAAATACTATAAGTAAGCTTTATTAATTCGTAGCTTTAAATATCGTCTACTCGACTAAAAGCCTTTGCGGATGCTCTTTTTTAGCGTTAAAAATATTAAAAAATTATAATTTAAGCGAATTAAAATACGGCGAATAATTAAAGAAACTAAAGAGTAATTAAAAAGCTTATATTTAAAGCAAGCTAAGTTAAATTATCGCTATAATTGCTTTAAAACCAGACTTTTTTTAGTTATTTTTATATATAAAGTATAATTTAAATTATTATATTAAACTCTTGCTTATAAGAAGCGAGCTTTTAAAATAATATTAATATTAAAGCTTTTAACGATAGCGACGTTCGAGAAGGTTAAATCGCTTGTATTCGGACCGTTAAGGCCGTAGAGAATACTTTTAAAGACTCGAGTACCGCGGCCTTTAATTATTAAGCTTAACGTTCCGGCCTTAACGCTATTATCCGTAATAAATTTAATAAAGCTTTTAAGGACGAAAAAAGCTTTTGAATTTATTAAATAAATAATAACTCCGTTATCGAGTAAGGTGCTCTTTACGAGTAAATAGCGATTTATATTTATAATAACGTATACCCTTATAATAGTAAGAGCTTCGTCGAGAAATTCCGGGCTTATAAGATAAGCTTAAACGTTTTTAAAGTATTATACTTTTATTAAAATAGTTAGCTTTAAAACTATAAGAGCCGCTAGTATTTAAATAAAAAAGGAATTACCGGAAGGCGGTCCAGAAATTAATTACGTTATTAATAATATATTTTTATTAAGTTTAATAATTTCTCGGCGGAGATTAAGGAAGTCGCTCTTTAATTAAAGTCGAGTCTTTTTAATTTCTTTTATTAATAATAAGTTCCTGAGGTTACTCGCTGTCGAGCCGTCGTAATAATACCGCAGTTTATGATAATTAATAACTTTATAATAGTAAAAGCAATACTTATATAAGTAAGTATTTGCTCGCGTATTTAGCGACTAATTTCGTTAAACCGACGGAGTTACGGGAGTATTTAATTCTTTTTTAAAAGTAATATATAAGCTTATTATTTTTTAGTATTTAAAAGCTGTAAATAATTCCTCGTTAAGAGTAAATAACTAATTGACGTAATTAAGTAAAAAGTATTAGTTTACTATTCCGAGAGTATTATTTCTTAGTAATTTAGAGTGCCGTTCACGCGCTTATTCCGGTGCGAGCTTCTCTTGCACCGCTTTAATAAAGTTAAGTATTATTAACGGTCTTTTGACGTTTAATAAGTCGTATAAAAGAGTATTTTAATAAGCCGCTCTTTATTTTTAAAGTTACTTTTTAAGATTAATTCGCCTTATTTTAATAATAGCGAGCTTTTTCTTATAAGTAAATTATATTAACGTGCGAGCATTTGTTTCCGAAGGGGCGTAATCTCTCTTAAGGATCCGGAGGAATAACTAAAGAGTTTATAATTTTAATTAAGAATCTCCGTTTATTATTTTAATTAATTACTCTTTTTTTATATAAGTTTACTTATTCTTGCATTTCTTAATTATTCCTTAATAAATAAAAGAATTAATTATCTCTTAAATCTACTTATAAGCTGCCTTATAAGCTCGAGCCTTTTCCGTCTATTATACGAGCTTTTTTACGTATTCTCTTATAAGAGTAGTATATATTAAAGCTATATTTTTAATTATAGCTTTTGCCGGTAGTAATGCGCTCGGCTTAAGGCTTTTTTTTATAAGGTCGTGAATATCTTCGTCTTATTTCGCTTAAGTTTAGAAGTTGTGTTTAATAGCCTCTTTATCTTATTATATTTTTAAATCGTTTAACGATAAGAGTTTCGGTTCGGCGTCAAAAAGGTTAAAAGTAATTAATAACGTAAGGTTTATTAAATTTTATATTTTATAAAATATATAAAAGGATTTAAACGCTTAATATTAAAGAGTTTAAGTGCGCTTATTATAATTAAGAGGAGTTCGATTATTTAAAGAAAAGGCTAAAGTTAAGTTTATTATAACGAAAGAGTTGCTCTTATAAGCTCCGAGTATTCGATAAAAGAGGAAAGACTAAAGAGGTATCGAGTCTAGTTATTCGGCTTTTATATTCGTTTAAAATGAAATAAAAGAGTTAATAGAAAACAGCGGTATAAATTACACTTTATAATAAGGTAGAAAACTCTATAATATATAATAAATGCTCTTTACTTATAAACTTATCTTATAAGCTTTATTTAAATTAATAGCGCATAAAAGGAAGAATATTAACTTAATAGCTTCGTTAAAAGGGCTTATAATTATAATATAAAAGTAGATTAAAGCATTATAAGTAGTTATAGTTAAATTAAAATGATTAATTGTTATTTTAAAAGCTTTAAGAATTAGGAGAAAACAGTTATTCTCCTAAAGGCGGTTTATAATAGCAGAACCTAATTAGGTCACGTGTAATGCTAAGAGAGCAGCTGCCCGTGCCTGTACGACAATTAATTATTAAGCTAATAATTATCTTAAGCGCCGCAAAGATTAAGCCTTCAATAAATCGATTTCCGAATTAATTATCGGCGAAGACTTAAAGAATAACAAGGTTTTAAAAAACTATTAAATTATAATAAAGACTTATATTATAATATAAGTTATAACTTATAAAAAGATTTAACTTTTGATTTCCGTGCTTTTATTAAAAAACGATAATTCTTAATTAACGTTAAATTAAAACGAAATAAATTCTTTATTAAAACTTTTATATATATTAATAATAAAATAAATATTTTCAGTATTATTAAAACTTTTTTAGCTTACTCATTTTTTTAAGTAATTCGACGTTACTTTTGTTATATTCCTTACGTTAATTGTATTAATTAATTATAATAAAAAGAAAAGCAAATTTATCGATATAATAATCTTTTTTATTCTTACGATCGATAAACGACGAATTAATTTTCTTTTTTTAGTAACGGATTTAAAAAATATTAACGTTTTAATTAACCGGAAATTCCTCGAGTATTAATCGTCAGCTAGCGGGGCGGGCTTCCTTAGCTCGCATTCGCTCTCAGTCAGAATAAGCGAATGCGGATCGGAAGCGAATGCGGATTTTCGTCCGCCATTACCTTTAAAGTCATTTTTAAAGGTAAATTAATGTGAATTACAACTAAAAGTACATAAAGAATAATAAATTAAATTAAATATCTTCCGAATCTTTATCGCTATTAACATTGTCAAATGAAATGCTGTCCTACTAATTAGAATCCGACTCTTTAAAATTAATATTACTATTAATTCTACGTAAAAAATCGTTTAAATCTCTACTATTATTTAAATTAAAACTATTATTATTAATTCCGAGGTTTATAAAAAGTGAAGGAAGAGGTAAATAATTTAATTAAAGCTTTTTATTACTTATAATATTAGTAATTATTTTTAAATTGTCGTTTTTAAATATTAAGGTTAAGGCCGGTAATTTAAGCTTTAAAACGCCTTTCTTTTGCGGACGAGTAACTTGCCGTTTAAGAGGTTATTAAGACCACTAAATTTCCTTTATATTAAGAATAAGAATTAATAAAGAATCACTATCCTCGATAATTATGTCGTTCGTAAAACGCTCCCGAAGTATTCTTTTTCGTGTACGCTTAGCGACACGGGAATTAACACCTTTTCGATATTTAATATCGCGCTTTTCTCTTTATAACTTATTAATATAACGCTAAGCTTTTAATACTTTAAAACGTTCTTTTTTAGCGTCTCTTTTAGCGATTAATTAATCGGTAATATTTATTATTAAACTATTTTTATAATAAAACTATTTCTTGCCTCTTTTCTTGCTTTTTATCTCGTCCTTTTATTATTAAGATAAAATCCCGAGTTCTTTTGTTTATAATGCCGATATAATTACAATTTAACGTGTATTACGTAAAAACGACTTAAATTTTGGCCGGGATGGACTGCTTAATAAATCCGTAACCTTATTATATTATTATTATATTAATTACTTTATATATACGGCTTTTTTTAGCGTGTAAAGTAAACTAGGCTCTTTAGTCTTTTAAGTATTAACTTCTGGTAGAGTAAATGTCTTTAAGTTCTTTAAATAATAATTGCAATTAATTAAGTATATACTAGACTTCTTTTAGGTTTTCTTAATATTATGCCGGCTAAAAGTTTGCTCTCGAATTGCCTTTAAATTACGTAAAAACGAGTATATAATATATTTTAAATTAAGCTAGGCAAAGGCGTTCTTAATAGCTAAGTTATAATAGTATTTATACGGTTAAAAAATGCTTACATTTAAAGGTTATATATAATACGTAAGATATGGAATTAATAAGTAAAACAAAATACGATTTCGATTCGTTAAGTTAATGAATTCCGGAGTTTTATGACTTTTATAATTGTCTATAAGTATGAGTTTCCATAGTTTGCTTGGCTTATAGTCGAAATTCCGAATGTAATACTCTAGGTATAATATAGTAATATAATTATTAATAAAGCCGTTTTCGCTTTTTTTAATATATATGCCTTAAAGAAGCTCTTTTTTAAATTACTTTTGCATAAGTCGTTTACTTTAAATGAAAATTATAAAAGGAATAGGTTTTTAGTCGGTAGTATTAATTATTTTAATAATTGTTATAAATTATCGGTTTTCGGGACTCATAAAGTAATATTATAATTAAAAGTTAATTAATAAGTATATTTAATATAAAGATATAAATAAATATACCTCTTTAATATACTGTAGAATTAATACTTCCGAGCCTTTCGGATATTTAATTCTAAACCCGGTTTCGTCGAAATTAATAATATCATAAGGTTTGATTTTTATCTTTTTAAAAATACGTTTATAACTCTTAAACTACTTCTTGACTTCCTTCTCGTTTTATGCCAATATTCATACTCTTATAAAAGGTTTCGTTTTAATCTTATATAAGCTATTCTCTTTTTACTACCTTATAAACTAGTTTTATAACGGATTTAATATTACCTTGTCGTATTGCCGCCGAATTATATAAATAACCTTATATATTAATTACGTAAATAACTAGAGCTAATATACGATTAATTAAAGTATAAATACGTGTAAAGCGTCGACGTAATATAGTTATAGTATTTTGTTTTATCCTCCACGCCTATTTCTAGTGCTTAAACGCTTAAGAGAGCTATTTAACGTTATAAGGCTAACTTTAAAGATCTTTGCCGCCGTGCTTTGTTTTTTTAAAAGGTGCTTTTAAAGCTATTCTTTTATCTTACGTAAGCGCGTCTTTAAATTGTCTATAGCGTTAAAAGAGCCTAGCTCGGAGGTTTGCTGTCGCTTTAAAGGTTTAAGAGGCTTTGGCTTTTTAATTAAACGAATTCGCTTACGTGCCATCGTAAAGTTAAGCAAAAGTGTATTAAATAATAATATAAAAGCGTCGCGAATTTAGTGGGGAACGCGTATAAAATCGCGAAAATCCGCATTCGCTTCCGATCCGCATTCGCTTATTCTGACTAAGACTGGAAGGATGTAGGAAGCCTACCGTAGGCGAGCTGACGATTACGATTTAAAATAATTATATATTAAAAACCGTAATCGATTAAAATAGCTTTTAAATATATTAGCTTAATTATTTTTCGATTAGCGTATATTTATTAATATTAATCGCTTTAATAAGCTTATTATTAAATCTTATTAATTCGATATAAAACGGTAAGATACTTTTATAAATACTAATAAAAACTACTGACGATAAGTTAAGCTCGCGGCACTCGACGATTCCTTTAAAATAAAAGTCTTTATACGACTTACCGCTAGCGCCTCGCTAATTCAATTCTTGAGCTTTATTAAAGAAGTTAAAAAACGCTTTTAAGTTATAAAAGATTAATTAAATATTTTAATATTTCGTAATCCGGGATTATTACTTAAAAAAAGGAACTCTTATAAAACTCTTTTAATAAATTATTAATTAAAAGCATTTATTATAAAGATTTTTCTTATATTAATAATAGCAATATTTATAATATACTTTTAATTTAAGAAAGTTAAGAAAAATAAAATAAAAACTTTCGTAATATTAATATATAAGATTAATTAAAAGTTAATTCGCTGCCGGCGAAAAGCCTTAAATTAATTAAAAGTCGAGCTCGTATCGATGAACGAAAACCTAATTTCAAAAGAGGCTTTAAAAGCTAAGTACGAGTAAAATAATAAGTTAATAAATAAGAAACTCCTAGTAAAATATTAAAAATATATTCCTTTTTTCTTCCGGCGAGCTTCCGACGAGCTATTAACGTATTATTAAAGCGTAGATTATTAAATCGAGCTTATTAAAAAGAATAATTTGTTTTTTAAACTTCTCCGGCGTATAATTAAAGAATAATTATGAAAAACTAAGCGATATATTATCGATAATTTATATAAAAGTTTTATTAAGCTTTTTAACGTATTATATACGGCTTTTATTCTCTTCGCTAAGAAAGCCGACGGCAATCTCCGGCTTTGCATCGATTACCGGAAGCTGAATATCTTATTAAAGAAAAACCCGTACTCGATCCTTTTAATCGATAAGATAATAATTCGTATTTATAAAATAAAAGTTTTTATAAAGCTTAATATTTAATAAGCTTTCTACTGTATTCGTATATTCCCTAAAAGCGAAGATTATACGACTTTTTGCATTTAATATAATACGTATAAATATAAAGTTTTTCTTTTTAGCTTTACGAATAATCCGGCGATTTTCTAACGATTTATTAATAATATTTTAATAAAGCACTTAAACGATTTCTGCGCAGCTTATATAAACGATATTTTTATATACTTATTAACTTCCGAAAAGTACGAAGTTTATATTAAGAAAGTAATAATAATATTATAAGCGTACGGATTTTAAGTTAATATTAAAAAATCCGAATTTAACGTATAAAAGATAAAATTCTTAAGGTTTATAATTAAGATCGACGGTATAAAAGTAAACTCGGAAAAAGTTAACGTAATTAAAAACTAGCGATACGCTAATAATATACGAGATAAATAAAGTTATTTTAGTTTTTATAATTTTTATCGCCGGTTTATTAAAGATTATAATTATATTATTTAATCTTTTACGATATTTATCGGGAAAAACGTCTTTTTTAACTTCGATAACGTTTATAAAAACGCGTAAGAAACTCTCCGAAAAGCTTTTTAATCTGCGCCGGTCTTTTGCTATTATGATTTAATAAAGTAGACGCGGCTAAAAACTGATTTATTTAACGGAATCGTCGCTAAAATCTTATTTTAATTTTAAGAAAACGATATTTTCTATTTTATAAATTACTTTTTTAAGATTATAATAAATTCCGAGCTTAATTATTCGATTTATAATAAAGAAATATTAACGATTTTCTAGTTATTTAAATAATATTACTTAAAATTATTAAGTATTTAAAAGAACGTTTACGTATATACGGATTATTAAGCTTTAAAGCACTTTATAATTATTAAATATCTTACGGTTAAGTAAGCACGTTAAGCTAAATTCTTTGCGGAATTCTATTTACGATTATATATTATACCAGGATTATTAATATTCTTATTAATATTTTCTCCCGGAAAGATTAAGACTTTACGGTAATAAAAGCTCGTAAGCGAGTTATCCGTCATTAACAACTTATTATAAACGATAAAATCGACTTTTTAATCGCCGCTGACCTCTGAGAAGAAGAGATTTGGTGTGAATAATTATTCCATTACTTCGGGGGAAACTAGGTCTATATAACTACTTTTAGGCGCCAAGCTATTTAGCTCTCGCATCGGTTATTAGCTTTATATTGAAACTAGCTTTATATTACCAGAGCTTCCGAGGTTTAAAACACGGAAGCTTAAGGCTTGATAAAGCTACTGTTTTAGCCCTGAATAGCCCTTTACCGGAAGCTTAAAGCTTCCGAGGTTCAAAGCACGGAAGCCGAGGCTTTATGCGAAGCCGGAGCTTTATGCAAAGGTAGTTGAGTTATGAAAAGGTATGCTTAATATAATCTTATAACCTCCAGCTAATAGCCGTCGATTCTTTTAAATCGTCGCAATTTCTTAATCGAATAGCAGAACTAAAGAATAAAATACTTTTAAAGAAAAAGCGTCCGGCACCCGAAGCTGCTCGGCTAGAATATTTAAATATATTTCTCTTTTACGAAATTACTTTCCGTTCGATAATAGCGCAAAACGCTTAATTAAAAATCCTAAGATAATATATGCGGAATAGTCGTATAGCCGTTATTTTAGCTGCTTCTTTAGCTCCCGTAGAAGTAAACCAGGAAGTAAACTAAGAGGTAGACTAGGAGGTAGACCAGGAGGCAGAGCAAGCTCTAGAATAAGATCACGTGCTAATCGACCCTGAAGGACTTGCCGCGGAAGAGCTAGATTTTAATTTTATAATTATATATAATATCGCTGAATACGACGTGATCGATTAAATCCTTATAATTAATAAAGAATCTCTTTTATTAAAGCTTTTTTAATAAAAAACCCGCGAGAATAACTTAAATTACGAGCTATTGAATAGCAAGCTTCCTTTTTAAAGCCGTCTGGAAATACTTATAAAATCGTTAAAGCTTCGTATATTATTATTGTATTATATATATTTATAACTTTTAATCGCTTATGCCGGAATCAGAAAGATAAAAGTTATATTAAGCCGCAAATACTATTAAAATAACTTTTTTATTAACGTAAGCCGTTATATCGCGAATAATAATTATTTTAAATAAAAAGCTAAAAAAAAATAAGATATTTAATTTCTTATATTTCTTACTTATTCCTGCTCGGTCGTATTAATATCTTACGATAGATTTTACGAAGTTATTATTAAATAAGAGCGACTTTAACTTTATTATAATTATTATAAACCGCTTATTTAAGAAACCGGTCTCGATACTTTATTATAATATAATTATAACTAAAAGAATAGCTACTTTTTTCCTCGTTTATTAAACTCGCTATTTCGGTATGCTAGAGTTTATCGTTTTAGACCGAGATTCGTAATTCGTCTCTTCCTTTTAGAAAAAGTACTGCCGTATACTCGATATTAAAATAAAACTAATAACGGTATATAATCTTAATATCGACGGCTAGACTAAAGTAATAAATTAATATATTAAATAATAATTCCGCTTTTTCTGCTATTATTACTAAGATAATTAAAATAACTTCTTACTTTTATAAATATCGCGCAGTTTATCTTATTTCACGAGTCTTTTAACAATCTTACGCTTTTTTAATTACTTAATAACGTAAAGCTAAAGACTTCTTAAGACTTAATAAACTCAGAATTGCCGGTTATAATAATAGAAAAGCTTAACCGCGAAAAGGCTTTATAAATCGCCTTATATATAAAAGAAATTATAAAAGCCGTATAATCGTCGCTAAAAGCTTAATAAAAGAAAATAAAACGTCTAGCTAATCGTAATCGACGCGCTATTAATTAAGACGTTAGTAATTTAATACTAGTCGATACCCAGAACTGGAATATCGATCTGTAACGATACTAGCCAAGAGAGCGGTGTAAGAGGTATATAATAGTACTTTAGCTAAGGCTATCGAGAGCTAATAAGTCTAATACGAAGGAAACAAGAAGATGAAAAAGGAAAGAAGAAGTGAAGGGAGTGTAAGTTTATATATATAAGCTCTTTCGAAACCTTTCCGGTATTAGTCCGACTCGACATAATTTAGTTATCTTTAAACCCTTAGATTCCTTGACTTGTTAAGAAGCTCTTAAGTGCACTTATTATTATATTACTTTTTTTTTAAAAAAAAGATTATTCTTAATTTTTAATTAGTCGTAGTTTAGTATTATTGCGGTGCTAAGGGCTATTATCCGAGGTCAAGCGAGGTTACGCGAGCGTAAGCGAGGTCTTATATAATAGTAAATAATATATTGTAAGAGGGCGAGCTTTTATTTGTTTAATTAATGGAATAAGCGTCCGAATCTGGTCCGTTACTTATCGTATTATACTACCTTAGCGCCATCGATTTATTTGCTTGTATTAGCGTATATATACGTCAAACTTTCTAAGGAGTTAATTCTTTTTTCTTTAGTAATATATACTTCTCCGTAAGTTACCTTAAATTGTCGATTTACGTTATATAATTACTAACACGTATAACTTAATTAATTAAAATAAATAAATAATAATAAGTAAGTGAAATCCCGTGACTTTTATAATAAAATCCGAATTCTGATTATAATAATACCTCTTTTAATCTTATCGAGAGCCTTAGCGGCGGCCTACCGCAACTACTGCGTGCGCTGCGTGCGCCGGATAGCGAAGGAGCCGGGCTACTCTTATCACTTCGATAAGAGTAGCTCGAAGAAATATACTTATTATATAACTTAAAAGGGATTTTACTGCCTTATAAGTTAAGGTCCGGAAAACCTCCGAAACGAGTTTAATATTAATACTTTTGACTTTTTAGCTTCCGTAGTTTATAAGCCCGGAATACGACGCGTTATTAATAGCTGCCGATAATACGGAAGTCTAAGTTACCGCCTCGTCGATCGACGAAGTATTATTTATAGCGACCGCGAAAGCGCTTAAGATTATAAAAGAGCTGGGGTTTACGGTATTAGAGGAGACTCGAGCTCTCCGCTATATTATATTTAAGTAATTAGATAACGTTATTATAAGTCGTTGAGTTTATTATAAATAATATTAATATTTAATACTTAAAAGCCTTATTAGAATTCTCGCGGGTTTTCGTTATTTTAATAATTGAAATAGCTCGCTGTAATAATAATATTAATAATAAGAAAAAAAAAGAAGATAAAGATAAGAATATAAATATAGCTCGTCGCCGTATACGTCGTAGTAATATTAAGCGTAAGGCGGCTGTTGCTATTATTAAGAAGAAGAAAAAGAAAAAGAAGTTTAGCTTTTCTTATAAAAAGTTAAATAGCGAGTTAACCGAGCTTTTATTAGAAGAAGAGAAAGACTTTTTTAATAAGGATTAAGAAGTCTTATTTTGGATTAGTTTCGGTAATCTTTTATAATCGTTATTTTCTTTAAATTCTTATATAAAAGTAGCTGTTTATAATGAAATCGATAGCTAAGTCCTTATTAAAGTGCGGTCGTAAGGCCTTATTAATACTTTAAATTAAAAGGTAAATAACTATTAATTAATATTATTGTTTTATTATTTCGAAAGGAAATTATAATTTATTATTTTTCAAGTAATTATAATCGTCTTCTTCTGATTCCTAAGCCTTAAGCTATTCGGATAGGTTCCGAAGTGATCCCGGTTTATTAAAATACGCTGTATAAAAATCTCTTAATTTATAAAGCGATTTTATCAAATCGGAAGTATTATATTATTATAGATCGAGGTTATGGCTTAATTATTTCATTTAATATTTAAATACGTTACGATATAATCTAATATTAAAGATTTCCTCGATTTCTTATTCCTTTTGACCTTCGATAATCTCCGGAAGAAGTTTCGACGTCTTTTAACTTAACAAAAAGTCTTTCGAGTCTTTAAAAAAGAATTCTAATGCAAATACGTCGTGTATTTAAGAGCTTATAAGTAATTTTAGCTTATAAAAGTAGCCTATCTTCTTCAGAATCTTAAAAAGGCCTTCTTATTAATTTGCAAGCTTACGATTAAGATAATAGCTTTTAAAGTTCTTAATTAATAAGAAGACTTTTTTTCCGATTTCCCAGTCGATAAGCTTCTGTTTTTAATCCGTTACGCAGGCTATACGGTTTTAAGCGGCTTATATATTTCCTTTAGTAATTTTTCACGCTTATTTTATACGTTAAGCTAATTTCTTTACGTCGGCGTAATTAAGCTTTTTTAATAGAATAATAGCTTTAAGCGTCTTCTAGTCCTAGTTATTACGTAATTCTATGCCGAATTTAAGCTAATATAAAGCTATATTAATAAATTCGTAAGGCAAGGATATTTAAGTTTTATTAATTAAAAGTATTAACTTACTTTAATTATCTTAATAATAAGTGACAAATAATTTAAGCCTTTAATCGATATAGCGATTCATAATCTCCGTTTATTCGTCCGTCTTTTTATAATAAGCTATGAAAAGCTTAATTTTAACGCTAATAATATAATAAAATTCTTTTTAAAAAAAGAAAACAAATTAAGCGCTACGATTAAATATAATCGTTTCCGAAGTGTATTTAAATCGGTAAATTTATTAAATAAATAATTAAGTAATGCTATAAGCGTCGATATCTTAGTAATAAGGAATTATAATAGAATCCTTTTCGAAGCAATTAATAAATATTAAGATTCGGTTAAAACCGTATTTATCCTTTAGGAAATCCTTATAATTTATATATAAATATTATATAAGGTATGCGGGAATAAATAAAGAGTATAAGAACTCTTATTACTTAATTTATTTAAAATAAGAATATTAATAAGCTCTGTAATTTCTTATATACCGGATGCAGTCCGAACTTATTCCGAACTAATAATACTTAAAAATAAAAAGTTAATAAGTCTTTTTTTTACTTAGATGCGTTATAAACGACTAATCATAGGCTTTTCGGATCAGTTTAATATATAATAAGGTATTCTTTTATATATATAAACGGCCTTTAAAGTATAAGAGTCCGTCCGTTATTATATAACCCTTAAGTAAGAACTTCTGTTTTTTTATAAAAGACTCGCGGTTATTTTAATAAAGCTTCTTAATAAAGTTAAATAAAGTTTTAAGTAGCTTTAGAATCGAATCGTTAATAACGTTTTCCGTTTTTAAAAAGAAAAAATAAAAAGAAATAACGTTAATTATAAACTTATCCGCTAATTCCGCATTAATTCTAAAGTTAAGGCGATTAGGCGTAAGTAAGACTCTAAATCGGCTATTTAACTTTACTTTTTCTTAAATTTTTAAATCTTATTTTTTTCGATTAAAAATATCAGTTTTTTAATTTTATTTACTTAACGTATATATAATTTAGAAATTAAAATTAAATAAGAATTCTATCTATCGAGCTTGCTTATTTATAAAGACTTTTATCGTTATAAAATACTTTAAGAATCAGTGATCCGAATATACTCCGAGTCTGGTCCGAATAAATATAAGTTTAAGACGCTACTTATAAAACGATCTTACGATCGTATAAAGTTCTTTATCGTAGATTTCTTAATTAAGTTTATAATTATTTAAGACGTAAGAATAAAATCTTAAAAAGTATTATAATCCGTTAACGTATTATTAAGAAACTACGCTTATAATTACTTTATCAGAAGCGTCAGTTTTTAATTACGTTAATAAGTCGGGGTTAAAATAATAAATCTTTTATATAATTAATAATTAATTTCGTAATTCTTTAAAAGCTTTTTTATATTCTTCCGTCTAATTCCAAAGAATCGTAAATCGAGTAAACGTAAAAAGAAGCTTCGCGATAAGTCCAAAGTTGCGAATAAATTATCGGTAAAAACCGCAGAAACTTAAGAAAGATTTTATTATTATAATAGTCTTTAGGTATTTCCAGTTCCGTAACGGCTTTACTTTTTTTAAATCGGCTTTAATTCTTTTTATAATTATAATATAACTTAAGTATTTGGTATAAGTAACGTGGAATTCATACTTCTTAATATCGGCTTATAAATTAGCTTTTATAAGCTATTTTAAAACTATTTTAACGTATTCTTTATATTCCTCCATCGATTCCGAATAAATCAAGATATCGTTAAAGTATGCTATGTAAAAGTCGTTTAAATAATCTAATAATACGTCGTTTATATAGCGTTAATACGTGCTTAGTCTATTATAAAGTCCAAAGGGTAATACTTTATATTTATAAGTCTTATACTTAATACGGAAGGTCGTATATTCTTCCGACTCGGAGTTTATTCGGATGCAATTAAATACGGCCCGAATATCGAGTTTAATAAATATTTTAGCTTTTGATACGTAGGAAAAGAGCTCGTCGATTCTCGGTATAAAATATAAGTCCTTCTGCGTTAGCGTATTTAAACGACGGTAATTAATATAGAAACGTAATTCTTTATTACTCTTCTTTATAAAAAGGACGGAAGAGATAAAGGGATTTTAATTCGTTTTAATAAATTTTTTATTAAAGTTCTTTAAAAAGTATTTTTTTAATACTTTTAATTCTTTTATTAATTAATAATATAAAAGAGAATAAGAATTAAATAATAAAGCTTTTAGTTAAATCTTATAATTATAATATTGATAGAGTAGTAAAACGTTTAATTTCGTCTTAGAAAATGCTTTCTTAAGAAATTAATATTGCTTCGGAAGCTTTTCGGCCACGATCCGGAAGGTATTCAGATTTTCTTCTTTATATTTTTCTTATAAGACTCGGTTTATTTCATAAATGCTAATTATAAAGAATTTAATATTCTTACTCTTTATATTAAAATAGAATGCGTTTGCGCTAATCTTATAAATAAAGAAGGGAGTTCTTTACGGAGTTATAATAAGTTCCGGGCGATAACGTAGTCGTAAATAAGGCTTTCTTGCTTTTAGTTTTCCGACCGGCTCTAATAATAAAAGTTCCGGAATTATTTCTGGCTTTTATTCCTTAAAAAGATTCTCTAGTAACGTCGATACTTATATATAATTAATAGCGAATTAATAGTATTATCGTTTCCGATTAATTTAATTTATAATTAAATTACGTCAGTTAATATCTAATTAATAATAATTAGTAGTTCTTGCTTTAATTTTAATAAAAAGCGATATAATTAACTCTTTCGTTTAACGAGGAGTTCGTGGGTATACGGAAGGCTATATAAGACGGTTATTAACCGAATCGAGTTTGACGCGGAAGCGTCTTATTTATTTAACGCTAATTATTATATTTTAATTTCTTAGGTTAAGTACGATAAAAAGGCAGTTATATACGCGTTTGCTATTTATTATTAGGTAAAAACGCATATAATAAGAGACGTAGCTTCGTACGGAATTCTGGAAATCACGGATTAAGATAATATAAGAGAAGAGTAGAATCTTTATTTTTAAAGCCTCCGAAAAGCGTACGGAAAAGGTCCGATTCACGAAGAAGTAACCGTTTATTTTAATATCTGCTAAAGCGAAGAGTATAACGCTATATTTATTTATATTAATAATATAAAAGACTAAGAATTACTTTCTTCTTATCAAGGAGTTTAAATTAAGTTTTAATAGATTATATTTATATAAACTTAAGAAGAAGTCTTTCTTTAAGCTTTTTCGTTTTCTTTTATTTATCCTTTTAATAATTCCTCTTACTCTTCTCTTAATTCTACGCCTTCTTCCTCGATTCCCTCGGATAAGAGCTAAACTTTAAGAGTCTCGGGGCAATCGCTCTTATAATAACTAAATTTACCGCAATTATAATACTTGACTGGATTATCGCTTATAAAGGTCTGAGGCCTTAGATATATAAAGCTTTAACGCGGTGAAAAAAAAGTAAACTATTATTAAAAAATAGAAGAGCGTTAAAACGAAGTAAAAGAAAATTAATAGGCAAAAGTAATTCTTTAAGTAAGCGTTTAAACGAAAGAGGTAGTCTGACCCGAATCGGACGGCTTCCGGGTCACATTCGAGGTACGAGTTAAAATGAAATTTAAGTTAAGTATACGATTCCGGCGGTTCTTTAAGTCTAATAAGATAAGGTAAGAAATTATTTTATTATAATTATTCTCTTAGATTAGCTTAATAATAGAGGTCTTATTTTATAGCTTAAGAGAGAGCTTTTGCCATATATAAAAGAATTATTCCGACTTAACGACGCTATTTTAGATAGCAGCGCTTTAAAATCTTACTTTAAATTTAATAAAAGTCTTTTTAAAATAAGGGTTTATATATAAATCGTGAAAAGCAGACCGGAACTCGTCCGCTTTATAACCGGTTAAAAAGTAAGATTTTAAGAGTGTGATTATTTCTTTAGCGGTTTTAAAAGAATAAGTTTCCGAAAAGTATTAAAGTTTTAAGTAAGATTGTGCCGTTCTAGTAATTAATTTTTAAACAAGAGTACGACGAGCTCTTTCCGTTAAATAAAGATTAACGTTAACTTTTAAGCGGTCTTAAATTAAAGCACGTTATTATTTAAACGAAAAGTTTAAGTTATTATTTAATAAGGTAATCTTTTCTGTTAATTAAATCTTAAGAAGCCGAAACGAGTTTAAATAAGCTCTAAGAATAAAAAAGGCATAATCCTTTAGCGAACTTTTATTAAATTCCACTAATCGGAATGAAGAAAGAGTAAAAGTTCGTAAGCGACTTTAAGGTAATTCGGAAGGCTCGGAAGGAGTAAGGTCTTTTTTAAGATTATCGTTAGATCGTACTAAATTAAGCCGAAAGATAGCAAGAGCTACGAGCATAGCTTTAATTTTAATAAAGTTAAATTAAAGTTCTTTTTATTTATTTGCCTAGTCTTTAATTCGATTATTAACGGCTTAGAAGAATCTTTTTAAAACGTTAAGGTTATTATAATCCGTATCGTCCCGAGCTTTGCTTTTATTCTTTCGGGTAGCGACGCTAGTTTTAAGAGGCGAAGCAGTAAATGTTTTTAAATCAGGAGGCGCTTTTAAGGAGATCGTAGTAACTAAAGGACCTAATCTAATAAGTTCTCCAGTAATTAGTTAAGATATAATAAGTCTTAATAAAAACAAGTATCTGATTCGAGGCAAATTCGGAGGGATTTCGTACTTAAATAATGAGGTTCTAGGTATAATAAAAACACTTCCTCAAAATCTGTTTATAGCGGCCTCTATGCAAAGGGGGTTGTTTAAAGCGTAATCAGCGAAGACTGCTCCAGGCGTTATTAATTGCGAAGTGCTAAATTAAATCTTAATTCCTAATTATTAAGAAATCTTTAAAATCTTAATTCTTTAAAATATTAATAATTAAATCTCTAGTGAGGTATTATAAAGCCGTCTCCGGCGGAAGTAATCTTCTTATTTAATATAACGATACTAACTAAAAGAGCGGTATAAGAAGTATATAGTAATACTTTAGCTGAGGCTATCGAGAGCTAATAAGTCTAATATAAAAGAAATAAAAAGATAAAAAAGGAAAGAAAGAGTAGAAAGAGTATGAATTCATATATATAAGCTCCTCCGAAACCCCTCCGGTACTAGTCCGACTCGGCATGACTTAGTTACCTCTGAACCCCTGGATTCCCTGACTCGCTGAGAAGCTCCTAAGTGCACCTATCGTCACACGATCATCTTTTAAAGAAATTCTTTAATAAATAATATAACTTAATTAAAATACTCTTAAAAAAAAGAAAGAATTAAAAAGTAAAATTACCGATAAATTAAATTATATATTTTATATTTCATGCTTATTCGTTACGAAAGTATGTTAATAACCTTTTGCTAAGATAAGTAAGACAAACGCCGGTATTAATTCAGCTTTTACTAAATTAAAACGAATAGGAAATTAAGGCTATATTGAGCTTAAAGGTAATACGGAATAAGCTCTTATACCGTATTAAATAATTAAATGCCGATAAAGACCTGGAATAATACCCGTGCTCCGACGTTATAATAGTATCTTATATAATTAAACGATTTTATTTAGAATATCCTAACGCTAAAAGTCTTTTATTAATATTACTTAAATAACTAAAAGCATATAACGCCGGTATCGACGACTATAACGACTTAAAGGACGATATTATTATAACTGCAATTATAAAGACGCAGTTTTTCGGGAAGAAGAGGTAATATTACAATTCCCTAAGCCTCGTATTTTAACCGAAGCGAGCTCGGCATCGCTTATAATATTACCTTAGTATAGCAATTCTAACGCTAGGCTTAATCGGGAAAAACTAAAGGGATCTTTTATATATTTATATTAAAGCTCTCTTTTATAAAGAGCTTTTCTTTTCTCCTTATCTTTTCTTCTTAATTCTGATCGTAGCTTTAGGCCTAAATATAAAGCTATCTCCTGCACCGTATCAACTTTTGGCCAGCCGTAACATAAGATAAGGATAGCGTATAGGAGAAGGAGCATCTGGCCGACCGCCGAGTATAGCGTATATAAAGGAAACCGAGTTTTTAGAATCGTATATCGCATAAAGTTAAGCTTAGAAGATGCGCGCATACTCTTTTAAAGACTTAATTAATTCTCTTAAAGTATCGGCTTCAATTGCTCTCCGGAACTGCGGAATAGCTCATTCGGGAGCTATCTTCTCTGCAATTACTTCCAGGAAGTCTTTCTTTGCCGTAAACCTTTTAATCACCGGTAGCTTTAATATCGTGCAATATACCTTGAGGCTACGACAACTGCATTCTTATAACAACCCCAACCCAGCTAATGATTCTGGACATTAACCCCGCGCGGCTTTTCGACTTCTATCTTCTAAAAACCCACGGTCCATGACAAAATTCAAAACTCCCGGTTCAGTTAGTTCTACTCTGTCGGCCCTACACGTCAAAGTCTTCTCGAAATACTTGTTACAATCCCTCGCGAGGTGTGCCCACTCGAATAGCGCCGCCCCAACATCCCTGCCACAGATCTGGTCGACTGCGTCAAAAATCAAGACCCCTTATCCTCACAGTCATCATTCAGTCTTATCCCTTCAAAGAAGAGACTAGCCTTATTCCTGGTTTGAATGGATATCCTCCGCGCGAGCTTCATTGCTGTAGTTGTCATCTCGCAAACGGTGAGAGCTTTTCCGCCATACCCATACGACCTTTATGTGCCAGGCACAAATGGCAGCGTCGGCGTGGACGTCCCAATACTCCCCCTCAAGTTCCAGGAATGGTACCCCGAGCTCGAAGATGCCCTGCGCGGAGCCTCGACAACATCATGTCAACTGAGTCTCCAAGCTTATCTGGGTAACATGACTGCCCGAATAGAGCTCAAAAAAGTTGGTTACCACCATAATTACTGCTCCTTGCACAACGATTGCATTCTCGGTACGGTCTACCAGTCTGCGGTTGCGCATATGGCAGCCGCGAGTATGCTGCTCGATCTCACACCTACAATACTCGCCAGTCTCGGCCCCACAATTTCTGAAATCTCCCTTCTCTCCTCACAAAGACCGTTCCTATCGCTCTTGCTTGCTATGGGTGCACCAGCAACCTTTCCCTCCCGGTTTTTATCATATAGCGATCCACTACAACTCCTCCACAGATCATCTGGACTTGGCCTACGGAAGATCCGGCAAATACCCACATCTTGGGCTGCCGTTCTTTCATTATTTCAATATATTGTTGCCGGCATTGCAATTTGGAACATAATCGCCACATCTCGTCAACTTGGGAGCTGGACAGTCATTAGTTGGCAGTGTGACAATTCCTGGTTCTCTCTTTTTTGGTCCTTAACACCTATCGCCATACATGCTCCAGCAGTGTTAGGCTTTCGGCTGTACCGACGGAGGTCCAAAGGGATAAGATTACACAGAGGCACCCAGAGTGACGATAGCAGGGAAGCAAAAGAGTCTTTTCTTCAAGTAATGTTCCGTAATCTAAGCCGCATATGGAGGAATGAAACTATTATCTCCGCCAAAATCGACAGCCTGGTTGTGCCTGAAGAACTTGCTGAGGCTGGGGGGTGGGTTATATGGATTCAGGCGCTGGCTACGCTATTTAGCCTATTGCAAATTGTTCTGGGTACGGCGATTTTCTCGTCGTTGTTATATATTGGCATTGAAGATGCGGCATTGCTGTTTCTGAGGTACGCAATTTCAGCAGTAGCTTGTAGGATAATTATCTATATCGAAGTTGGGGGACTAGCGGGGGCTACACAGGGAGGGAAGGCAGGTTAAGTTTGAAAGTGTTACGAACAATACCCAAGGGGGTAGTCACATGTGTCTTGCCACTAGATAGGAGCTTAGTACTCAGCTCAAATACTATTCTTTACCGTCTACTAGTAACTGTTCCCCCGTACGTGATACACCTGTTCCTCGATCATTGAGATCCACTGATACTGAGCATTCCGTATTTGCAACGAGTAAATACACGGACCGTTATAGAAAGTTAAATAAGAAGACGAGTATTACGATTTTCTATAAAAATAAAATGTCCCTCTGAAGTATGATCACTTTCCGTTATTCGATTCCCCAAGGGATTTGCTATGTACTATTACTTATGTTGCTAAGAATTTATCATTATTATACTTCTTTATTGTCACGGCCCTGCAGGAGACACAAGGGTCAGGAACGTCACGGGGACGTGTTTGCAAGAAGTGCTGTATTAACGAAGGAAACTAAGCTAAAGGAGAGAAGAAGAGTGCGTAACATAATGGATATATCTGTTTGCATTCGGTCGGTAGGGAATCCGAGTTATGAATCTGCATTTTAATACCTGCTTACCTTTGTCTTATAAGTGTATTGAAAAGGGTTGAGCTTCATGGTCTTCAGAACACGGAAGGAAACTTAGATATTTAAGGAAGAATTCTTCATCCATTCATTAGGATACGCCTGCGATGGAAAACTCCAAATGCTCCTTCCAAGTCTCAGACGCTAAAGAATCCTCCAGAGTACCTCTTAACGCCAGAAATATCATCGATCTACCGCCCAATCACACCCATTGTGTTCATACCCTCTTGCCAATGCCCATAAGGTCTCGCCCAGAACCAATGGTCGGTAGTAATCAAGAATGTGTGGAGAGAGGCGAGCCTACGGTCAACGATATTAGCATTGTTCCATGGAATAGAAACTTGATGCGTACCGAAATGGAGTAAGTTCTTAGAGATGGGTTCAGTTGAGCGCATCAGCCAAAGTTCGGAGCGCACCAGCCAAGGAACGATCTCCTGCTTGTTGATCCACCTGACCGCCCGCATGTTGTCGAAGATGAGCACCCAAATATTGACGTTCGCCTTGGCGATCAAGACGTTCGTTTTGGCGATCAAGGTGTACAGCATTCAGAAGCTGAGCATTTTGTTGAATAAGCTGAGCAACTTGTTGAGTAAGCTGAGCATTTTGTTGAGTAAGCTGAGCAACTTGTTGTTCAAGAAGCCGAACCATGGCAGCCCCATGCTCGCGCTCTGCTAGTACTGCTCGACCTTCAGGCATTTCTTCGTAATCGTCTTCGTCGTTGAGGTTGTCTGCTGCGCGCCGAGAAACTTGGAGATTACTAGCCATGATTGAACCAACTTGTCGTGTCGTGGGGGTTGTGGTCTATTGGCTTGATGGATGTGTTTGGAAGTGGACAAGAGATGGGCTATCAACGTACCTTTGTGGGGTCGGGGATGGAACTTAAGTAAACAAAAAATGATCATGTGACCTTATTTAATACCTCCTGGATTTAAGCGAGGGACTTACATGAGCGCCA
The DNA here is from genome assembly GCA_020746875.1 of Rhexocercosporidium sp. MPI-PUGE-AT-0058. Taxonomy (NCBI): domain Eukaryota; kingdom Fungi; phylum Ascomycota; class Leotiomycetes; order Helotiales; genus Rhexocercosporidium; species Rhexocercosporidium sp. MPI-PUGE-AT-0058. Next base: position 1,462,240 of record JAGTJL010000018.1, read on the forward strand.
AGACTTGACTTTTTCGCAGAGCCTTATAGCATGAGTCAGAGGTCTAATGTTATTTCCTGATTAGGATTAGTGTAACGATCGGCTCACGTGTTCGGGCATTCAAGGGAAAAGGGTTATAGCGAGTCGGGTTAGCGCTAAGGGGGTTTCGGAGGCAGATCGTGTATATAAGGAGGTTTTCCCACAGTCTCCTTTTCTTTCCTTATCTTCTTGTTTCCTTTATATCAGACCTATTAGCACCTAATTGCTTATGCTTATGTCACGTACTCCCATATACCTCCGCATCGCCGTCTTATGCTAGTGTGGTTACAGGGGCCGAGCAGGCTATTAACGACTAATTCAATCACGGACATTCAATAAAACACAAAGAACCCAGTTTTTGTTTTATTCTCACTTTGACTCTTGTAAATTCGCACAAATCATACCCGACACAAGCAAGATGTTCCTCAACCCGGAGCCAACATCCAAACTCGCAGGGCCGAATTCCCAAACCCCCAGCATTGTGCCCTCGTCGATATCTTCTGGTTTCCAACGTGCGCTTTCGTCTGCATCAGTGCCGTCTTCTTGGGCGAGTGGCAAAACGGTGCTCTCAATCTTGGAGATATACAGGGGCATCTCAGTAATCGTAAGGTAAACTTGACTCTCAGAGATAGACCAAAGGAGTTGAGATGCAGTGACAGTACGAGCACTTGTGTTATAGTTAGCCTGGTAGAAAGAAAAGCAGGCAGGGATGTTTGGCAACCACTAGGAAGTGAAAAGAAGAAATAAAGCATACCTGGGTGATCCATTCGCGCGTTCAAGGAGTACCTCTCGATGCGTATAAGCATATGCAACTTGCTCAGCGGTTTCTTGACGTCGTACCTGATTGACAGTATCCTTTTCTTTCAATGAAGGCCACAGCAACATGTGCTCTCTCGGTCCTCGCTTGCTTTCTATCAAGGCTATGAATTGCTACTTCTGGCCCTGTAGACAAAGACCAGGACCGTATTGGATGCCATCGACACAAGAAATATATGCAGAGGTTGGGCTGTCAGGACCGTGGATCGGCTCGGGATCACCGAATGTCAAGCGGATCTGGTCAGAAGCTGCGGTCAGAACGGGATGAGGCCTGAGTTGGATAATCGACATGAAAGCATTGAGTAAAGAAGTGAATATCTCCATTTGAAGACTCTCGGTCCCGTGAGACCAACGTAACTAGTTCAGGATTGCCCAATCAGCCTTCAAGAAATCTGCGGGGCTCCCGTCAACACGTGCTCATGTGTAAACAATGGAGAAGTTAAACGTGTTGTGACTATTTAATGCCTAAATGTCCATTCAGTTGTAACTACTTCACATCGCAACTGGCTTGGACGAGTATTAGAAAGCATATAAGCAAAATAAACAAATAAAAAAATCGGCTCGCTTGTTTACCATGTCTCTTCGTCGAAAAGCTTTGCAGCATATTGATTCGAATAAGGCGATCAAGCCGCGCGACCACGACCACGACCACGACCACGACTGCACCAAGGCAGACACAGACATAGACGCAAGCTTGAACGCGAATCATCTGTAACAAGTATCCGCACGAGGGGAGGAAGATTTGGAAGACTGGGCAAAGGGTGGACAAGGGGACACAACGCCGACACAAGATGGGACGGGTAGAAAGGATACAGGTGGGCAGTGGACTGGGAGTGAGAGTGAGAGTAAGAATAAACAGGACAGCGAAGGCTACAAAGGAGGCAGAAAAGGTGTAGATGACACACGGGTTGGCGTTACGATGACCGATGTGAAATCTACAGATGCAGATGCAGATGCAGATGCAGGAGGAGGAGAAGGGGCAGAAGAAGGCATACGAGATACCGAAGTCTCAACAAGTCCTGTTGATCTACAAAAAGCTCGCTTTTGCGTTGGCAAGTTGATCCAGCAGGTTCAGGCCAGATTCCAAGCCCAGAAACTAGGACGCCAACATCGGCTTGATATGTCCGAGATCGTGCAACCCTCGTCTACCAAATCAACCCGTCTCGAGTCGCCTCTGCCTGTCTTTACCTCTGCATATGCTCGCACCTCTTTACACAATCTTTCGACGGACTACAAGCCTCGTGTGCTCATTCGAAATTTTCCTCATCTCACAATGAGGGCGGATGACTGGGCTTTGGGATTTAGGGTTAAGAAAGCCTATTAAGAGCAAGTTGTGGTAATTAGTAGTTGAATTCAAGGCATTTTTGGGTGTTCTCGCTTAATTTGCCCCGTATCACGACTCCCTGCACCCCCTAGTGCTGCCACCCAACATATTGCATCAGGGAGCAGAAGCTTCGCGAGGGGCTTGATGAGCTCATAGATATTTACAAATATCTCTGCTCTAGTAGCTACTTATCTGAAACTGTCGCATATTCGCCCTGAGTTGGGAGATGTGTATCGTCTGTCCAGTAATAGTAGGTGTTAGGCCTCACCCCTATCTCACCCGTTCGATAGTGGGGGAAAGCGAGTTGTCCGCGGCAAGCGAGTTGTCCGTGGCCGACATTCGGATTTATTAATAACCCTACCAAAAACTCCCCTCTTTTAATGAACCTCTACGACAATTTTGACTTAAGGACTAACTTTTTTACTTATTCACTCGTAAATCTCGTGATCTTTAAAAATAATCATAGCTCGCCTTTCTTTAACTCCCTTACTTCGTCTTATTCGTAATATGCTAGACGTAAATAAGGTGCAAAAGGCACTTAAATTCCTTCGCGATAACCTATCGGAATCACTTATTATTGTAGCTCGAATATATGGCGTATCGAAGCCAAATATTATATAAAAGAAGTGGAAAAGAGAGCGTATTAAGAAGGAGGTTTAGGCGCCCTCTCTTCGTAAAGGACAGAATCGAATATTATCGGAAGCGCAAGAGAAGGCTATAATATGATATATTATCGATTAAGCAACTAACGGAGGCAAAGGAGCTACAAAACAAATAATTTATAATTATGCTATATATTTATAAGCTTAAGAAGGCAAGCCTAAGCCATCGAGGAGATAGTGTCGCCACTAAATAAAGACGAATCTATAAATCTATACTATTAAAACGAAGCCTATTGCGTCCCATCGAGTCGATATACATAAAGAGTAGCACTTAAAGGAATGGTTTCGAAGAGATTTAACTCCTGCGATCGAGGCGTGTGGGATCGAAGGAATTAAGGATAGACACAGAATTTATAATATGGACGAGAAAGGCGCTCGAGTTTGTACGCCGTCGGGAGAAGAGGTTATTGTCTTAATTGAAATTAAAGAAATATATATTAAAAACCCCGAGAATCGTATGTCCGTCACAGTTATCGAATATATATACGCCGACGGTGTAGCGATTCCTTTTATAATAATCGTGGCAGGGAAGCTTATAATGACAGACTAGTTCGCGCTAGAAATGACCGGTTAAGAGGTTATTACAGTCTTTAAGAGTAGTTATACTAACGACGGAATCACTATGCGCTAATTAGACTATTTCATCGAACACAAGCAATGTGAACCTAATAAACTATGGATTTTACTACTCCTCAATGGTCAGCTTTACTACGAGAACGACGCGTTTATAATTAAGGCAAAAATAAATAAAATTTAAATTATTAAATTCCCTTCGTATTAGACTCACCCCCTTTAGCCGGCTGACGTAGGCTGCTTTCGACAATGGAAACAATATTAATAAGTTAGTATTATAAACTCAATTCGATTGTTTAAGCCAGAATATAACTTATATTACTTCTTCCGCGATTTACTAGAGGTTCGCAAAAAGACGTTTACTAAAAGGTTAATTTAGTATGCTTTTAAGAACGCCGGAGTATAATTAGTAAAATTTAAAATAGTTTAAAAGAAGCTAAAAGAATACGGAAAGAAATCGAGAAAGTAAACCGGTTTATAATACCTTTATTTTAGCTATTTTAAAGAGTCGAATACTGAAGATAAAGCTAATGAAATTAATTAAGCTTAGTTTAACGAAAAGCTTGCTAATAATTACAATTTCCCTCTTCTTTACGAAAAACGACTTATAATATATAATAATCTTACTTCCGAATTAAAAGCTCTCTAGCCGAAGATTTATAACGCTTTCTCTTTACCTTTACGCGTCAAATTCGATATGCTAATTTTAATTAAAGAAGAGTTTTAGCTCGAGGCAGTTTACATAAAATGGAGGTTTTATAGGCTAGAACGAAACAAGTAGCATATTACAAAAAGAAGCTTACCTCTCGAGTAAGTCTATAAAAAAGTAGTTTACTTTTAGCTTCGACCGCACTTTAGAAAATTAAAGTAAAAGAAGCTTAATTACGTAAGGCTTAAGTTAAGAAAGCTCGCAAGAACCTTAGAATTAAGTCTAATTAAATTAAAAACGAACTTTAAAATATTGGAGTTATAAATAAAAAAGTAAAACGAAAACGGAAGAAAATAATAAAGGACTAGCAACGCCTCGGTTTACTAGTTTTTCCTCGATATCTTACTCCTATTCGAGACCGTCAAAAAGAGCTTACGGAAGAGGAAAAAGAGGCCAACGAAATTCGTCTTCTTTTATTTCGTAATAAGTTAACTCACGAGAAGGCTACGTTTATAGAGGTTTAGGCTAAAAATATCACGGCTTTTACGCCTTTTAATATTATTATCGACCCCGCGATATTAAAAGAAAAGCGAGCATTTAGCCTTAAAAGAAACTTATTAATAGTTATATAAATTAATAGCGACGATAATGCCGAAGGCCATGATATCGATGATATTACTCCGTCCTCTCCCTTTAAATAAATAAAGCTAAAAGATAATAGTGACGAAGCTAACGACGATATACCTTCTTCGCCGCCAAGATTAGTTGCGTCACTCGATTTAATTATAAGCAACGAAAACTTTATTAAATTTCAGTAAAACCAGTTATATAATAGTATATCCTTAATTATAGATTTTATTATATGGGAATGTTTCTTTATTTATTACGTCGTGTTATCCAGACTCCCATATAAATTTGGTGGGGTGGCGGACAACTCGCTTTCCCCTACTATCGAACGGGTGAGATAGGGGTGAGGCCTAACACCCACTATTACATATAGTACGTGGATACTGAAAAGGGCCCGTGCCTATAAAAAGCGCGACTTTTCGCGACACGCGTCTTCTACCCTTAGTAACAAAATGACAAATATTTTAATATTACGTGCGCCTTTAGGCCAGATATTAGGAAATCGTCGACGGGGGAAGGAATTAACTCCTGAGATAAGAGGAAAGATTATAAGGATGCACTTAGTTATAATATGCTGTATATTATAATACGCCTAAAAGTCTCCCGAAAGTCGTGTCGGATTACTATCGAGCAACACGATTTACACAACGACAGCTACTCTTTATCACGTCCCGGTGGAAAGAAATCATTTACTCTTTTTAACGAACGAAATATCTTACGGCATACGCGAGAATTCCCGAAATATATAAAGGCTTAGCTAAAGGAGGCTATTGAGGTCATTTGCTCTTTTTAGACGATTACTTAGATCCTTATAAGTCACGAAATAAAGAATTGGCTCTATAAAAAACACTCCGAGCTTATTAAGAAAAGCTATAAAAGCTAGGTACGAATAGTATAAGATTAAATTAAGTTAAACAGCCGAGGAATAGGGTTTAATTATATAAAGTAACGAATATTCTATTAAGAGAAGAGCTAAAAAATAACAAAAATAATACTTTTGTACTGCGAGTCAAAAATAAGACCTTAAGATAATCTAAACTTACGGATGCGGCAAAAATATAAGGGTTATAATCTAGTAATGCTTTTAGGATACCGGACGAACTCCCTTTTATTTTATAGATCGAGATTTCGAGTCGAAGAAGTATAGGTACTCCGCAAACTCTTACTTAGAGGTCCTCGATGTTATAATCGGCCTAATATTTAAGGAATTAAATGATCCGGGCTATATATTTATATAAGATAACGCTTTTATTTATCAAGCTTATAAGAGCCGGGATTAATTTAAGAGAATAGATATAATTTGCATCGATTGGCCTTTTTATTCCCTGGATTTGAACCCGATTAAGCATGCTTAGGCTAAGCTTAAAGAAATGCTTAATAAACACTTCTCTAAAATCTCTCGAGGGCTAAGAAAAAGAGAATATAATTTAAAACAACTTAAGAGTGCTTGTTAAGCTTATTAGGATATAATTTCTAAGGAGTTCTTCAATGCTTTATATTAGAGTATGCCATACCGAGTAAGAGCTTATTATAAGGCTAAAGGGTGGCATATTAAATATTAAGCTTAGTTTTAGCTTAATAAATGAGATATTTGTATCGTTAGGAAGGAGAAGGTTTAGAGATTCTAATATATTAAATATTTTATGAATAACTCTTAATTTAATAGAGATATACGCAAGTAAAGAAGGTGGAGGAAATAAGAAGGTGCGGGGTAAACCTGCACGGACCTTTTTCAGTGTCCTAGTACTGTACGAAGGCGACGGGAGTTGAAATCCGTCCATTTTTATTTGTTGCTTAAGCGAGAATTTTTCTTAGCGAACCTTACTAAAACTTTCTCCTTTTATTAATATTAATTAATATAATTCATTTTCTATATACTCCACTTATTAGCTTTTCTTATTATAAGTAAATACGCTATTAATATTAATAAAGCTGTGTTCTTGACTTAGTTACTTTACGTATACTAAGCTGAGGCTGTATATAAAGCAAGGCTTGCTAAATCTATTGCAATAGATATTAAAAATACAGCTAGCGAAGTTTATATTAAGTACAATGCGAAAGGCCTTCCTCCGCTTTTAATTAAAAAAGTAATTAATTAGCTTTATCGAAAAGAAAGTTCCGGAGTAAAGCTAAAAGTTATAAATAAGAATATTATTTTGTTAATAAAAGCTTATACATTAAATAAGATATAACGGAAAAAGTTTTAATATATCGTCTTAAAAGAAGAAGGCTTTTTTAACGTATATTATAAAACAATTAAGAAGAAGCTACGCGCCTGTAGCTTTCGCCGGCGAAAGTCGATAAAGAAACTTAGCTTTATAAAAGACTAAAAGCGCTAATAATACGAGGTTATATACTTACGGAAGGATTAAGAGATTACAAAATAACGGAAAGTTATCTTCTTTAATAAAGCGTTTATTATTATTTTTGCCGCGCGTAATATATAGAATATCTCACGAATAGTCGGAAATAAAGAGAGATATTACCCCGATTGCACCGAACGACGGCATAACAATTACACGAAAGCAATATTCTAAGGATATTTTACGTACAATTGCAAAAGACTATGTCATATTTATTATAAAGAGACAGACGAGCAAAAAGAGGCTAATTAAGTAGAGATAAATAGAATCAACGAGGAAGAGATGGAAGCTAAATGCCGTGCTGCGTTTAATACTTAAGAGAAAGAGAAAGAGAAAAAGTAAGATATAAAAAGCTAAAAGTGGCCGACGAGACGTGTATTTTGAGAAGTCTATTAGAAGAGGAATATATTTAAAAAAAAAAAAAAAAGGCTATTACGAAAAGGAGTCGATAATTTCTATTATATATATGAAGTTCTCGAGCTATTATTGATTCCATTCTAGAAGGAGCTTATAATACAACGTCACGAACCAGACGAGTTTAAATGCGATATCCTTCCTTACGTTTTCTAATAAGATAACGCTCCTTCGCACGCAAGTAAGTGGATACAAAAGAAGCTAGAAAAGGAAGGTATTCCATTACTTAAGTATATTAGTAACTCTCTAGAAATAAACGTAATTAAAAGAGTATAGATACTTTTGAGAATTGCAATCACTCGGGAGTGGAATAACTCTTATATAATAGAATAGACTGATCGTGCGTAAAAGGCTGAATAATTAAAGTTTCTATAAGATAAAATACGTTCGTTAGTTACGCGGCAGGCTACTATTAATACTTTTATTATAGAGTTTAAAAGAGGGAATGAATTTCACGGTTAATACTTTAGTTTTGGTATGAATTACTATAGTAAGGTCGGTATTTTGGTAGGGTTTCTTCGCTTGCGCAACCAGTGAAAATGGACGGATTTCAACGCCCGTCGCCTTCGTACATGAGCAAGAATACAATACAAACCATATTGGTGGCGACACACTCATCGGTTCGTGCAGCTAAAGCCCCATCCTCCACTGCTGACCATCACCTGCCTCCCTCGGACCCCGCTTCGAAGGATCAATCACCTAAGATTTATAACTACTCCGCGATGCGTCGACAATCCTCAGGTTCTCGGTTCATTGCTCACTCACTAGCAACAAGGCAACAAGCACCGATGAGGAGGATCGTGCTCTGCAGCCGATGTGTCGCTGTTGCAGGTCTTCAATCAGAGGCTTACCGACCACGCAGGCAGACCCAGGACCCTTTCGATCGCTCTCGCACGACACTGCCCAATATCCTCCTTCCAGTCGATTGTGAAGACGAAGTCCCCGAACACGTTGTCGGGGCGGGCGTCCCAAATGTCCACTGGGATCCCTGAAAGTTAGCATATTCTTCACCTAGCGCGGCAGCAAACAAACACAAAAATTGATAGGAAGGCTGGGTGGCCTACATGGATAGCATGATTGCAAGGCCGTCCTCATCTCATCTCCACTCCCACTCAGCCGCAGCTCATAATACCCAGAAACGCGCAGGAGCGTCGCGTAATTCGGAATGAAATCGAGCTGGATCTGCGTATGCGGCAGCATGTCCCAGTGTCTCTGCGGCGGGTGGACCGCAGTTGGCGCATTAACCGCCCTCGTGCCGAGCTGGTAGAACTCACCGAAATTCGGCCCATTGAGCCAGCCCTGGCGGTAGTACGGGATGCAGGTGTTGATGATTTTGTCTGTCGCGTCCCAGCAGTTCTGGCCGGCCCCGGTGGAGTAGAGGTACAGCTCCAGGTCCAGGGCGATGCGGATGCTGAGCTCGCACCCGCTGGTGCTGACTCCCGCCGTGACCGAGTACTGGGTGCCAACCCGGGGGATAGAGGCGCTGTTGCACAGGTTCTGACACGCAGCAGAGCGGAGACGGTAGATGAGGTTGCGGAGAGAGAGGTGGCTATCGTCGTCGACGGAGTAGAAGATGGGAATGTCGGAGACCCGGTTGTCGAGGCAGCCGGGGGTGGCCCCTGGGTCAAGAGGGCTTGGTTTAGGGGGTGGCGGCGTCGGCGATGGTGATGGTGCTGGTGGCCCGCCTTCGTCGTATGGGGAGAGTGGGTTTGCTGGGAATATAGAGTTTTTGATTGTGTACTCCTGATCGCCTTGCTTATAATACCCTCCGTACCAGTTATTGTGTCGAAAGCAGTTGTCAACTATAGCATTCAAAGCCCAGAGGCAATAGCTCAGCGGCTCAGTATCAAAGCCACGCGTAAGAGTGGTAAATATGTATTGATGGTTGAACGTGATGGTGAGGGGGCTGATCGTGGTAAAGGTCGTGGAACACATCGTTTCGAGCCCAAGGCGTTGTGTAAGCGCGTTTGCAATCTGATCCCCAGTGGGAGCATCAGCAGGCCGCTGATCGAAACAGAAAGTCTCCGCAGGGGGTGGAGGGCCTCCGCCATCACTGGTTACGAGGGGATTGTCGGGGAAAATCAAGTTGGATATCGTAAAAATTTGATCGCCCCGGGTATATATTCCCCCATAGTCAGCGCCGTTCCGAATGCACGCATCGATGATTGCATCAAGCCCTTCCACGCAATAAGAAAGCGTTTCGGTATCAAAGCCACGTTTGACTTGTACCTGCAGGGAGCCATGATAGAAAATTTGTGACAACAGGTCACCAGTATCAAACTCTGCGGCGCAGAAGTTGGCGACTTGGTCTTGGCCGCTTATCGCATTTGCAATCTGGTTACCTGATGGGGCGCCTTCTGGTCGCTGTTGCTGGCAAGTCACCATACCCGGCCCAACGGTTGGGCTGAAGGTTGGAGAAGTTGTCGAAGCAATCTCCGAAGTTTCCAGAATCGTGCTCGTGGCCGGGATATCGGTTGAAGTTGACTCCGCACCGGTTGAGGTAGTGCTCGGGGTTGGCTTATCACTCGACACAGGCGTCGATCCTCCCAAGGTAGTACTCGTAGCCAGAATATCAGTCGAAATCGTCCCCGTTCGGCCCGGACTGATGCTCGAAACCGATACTCCACCCGAAGCTGTTCCCGCCCCTCCCAGCCCCGTGCTTGCAGCCGGCGCAGACGTCACCAGGCTGGAGGTTACCGCAGTCTCAGTCGCGGAGGGGTCTGTAGCGGTCGAGAGCGGCTCCCTAGTGGGTTCCGCTGACGAGATGGGTGAAGGTGATGCCGATGCTGTTGATGAAAATGAGATAGAGCATGCAGCTGGTGCGGGCTCGTCCTGGCGGCGGCCAATGGGGGTGTGACAAGAGAGCGGCAGTTCGCCATTCCACTGCAGCCACGAAAGTCAGTATACATTTCCTTTCTTTATAGCCATATTGTCTGCGATGATAGGGACTTTTGGTGTTCGCTTATGTGCAGATTGAAGCTCTCGCTGATCGAAGCGAATAACCCCTGCAGAAACAAATAACAAAGATAGTCGAGCAAAGCTCACAATGACGCGCCCAGCGCCAGGCACCCTCTCCCACGCGAGGTTTTCAATGTGCGTCTTCAGTGCTTCGACAACTTCAGTCCAAGTCTGGAACCTTCCCTCCTCACTTAGGTACTGTCTCTCTGTAAATCTGGGATTGCCGGCTCGGAAGTATGCCGCCAGGCCCACCGTTAGTGCTTCAGCTGTGATAGATTATTATCAGAACTGTAGTAAGTCTTTGCTGAGAATGACAAGGGCGTGGTTACCATCAGAAGTTCCGGAAGATCCTACACCCGGAATCACACAGTCAGCGTACTTCATCTGTAGTCATTGACGAGAAGAGCTCATCTATCACAAAAAGACAGCACAACGAATTACGCTGAGCATCTCTCAAGGGGTCAAGTATCAATGTTATCCGAGAATAGAAAGATTAATAGGTCAAATCCACAAAGCCGCCCAACAGAAATCATTGACCTCCGAAGAATTGCGACTCACGAGTTTTTGCTCCTCCATCGCTCGCTGCGCAGTGGATGTTCACGCCAGGGGCCATCACTTTGACCCACGGTGCTGTTTGGCTTTTCTCGTGTGGAGCACCGGTATTGGTCACTGCGCCCACGGTCAGGATCTGGGGGACGGCGACTCGGTGATCTGGGTCGCTGAGTAGCGCTGGATAGCCGTTGACGGGGACCAAGAACCCAGAATTTCCAGCTCCAGTGACGATGAATACGCCTTGGAGGACTAGCTGCTGTAAGATGAAGGAGAATCTCCTGACCCATGCCTCGGTTACGTAGTAATGCTGGATACTTATGGCCATGCTCACTATGGCCTTTCCTTGATTATCGTTGGCAATTATGTGATCATAGATCATTTGTAAACCATCAAGCCAGATCTCGGGAAGCGCAGTGCGAACAACTCGAGTGAGCACCGGCTTGGCTCTTCTCGCTATGCCCCATTGCGCACCAGCCATTTTGCTCAGCATGCAAGATCCGTGTGCCCCGGTGGCACCGCCCGTATTATCGCGGAATGTAGGGGCATCACCAGGACTATCCGCTGGACTTGGTCCTGGGTATAACCACTCTGCAGATTCAGCGATATCCACGAACTCCTAATGATATTTGTTAGTGCAAATTCAACCTAGAATGAAACCATCTGGTGCATAGCAACCGCATTGTTCAAGTCAGCACCCCTATCAAGGGAGTACAGTGTCTGAGATTTTGTCCCGCTGACTGTAGTGTCGTTGTAAGTATAACTTTTGCCAAGTTCATCCAAATTGAAACCTGGCGGCTGGGAGACAAGTCTCAGTTCATCTACTGCAGCAGACTGTTGCGCGATGCCCCGCTTTCCTAAACCAGAGCTTTTTTGATCAAGATCAAGCACCAAGTTCGAAGGATCCGTCCAATGTGCTCGTGGTAATTGCTCTGAATATTTTGAGAGGTCGGAGCTACGAATTCGCCGTCGAGGCTCTCTGGGGTTGCTCCCGCTGATGACAATCAGCACCTGGCAGGACCGTTAGCGTATTAACGAGCTTAAGGATGAGGACATGAGAATCCCCTGCCCTGATCGTATCAAGTTGAATCGAGGCCAGAAGGAGTTGTAAGAGCCCCTGCAGCGATTTGACATTGTCTGTCGGGGCATATAGTATGAGACACATGAATTATCCCTCGTCCGAAACATCCAGGCAGTTCATATTTTCTCATGACTGCCCAAGCAATGAAATCACTCTACCAGTCTAACCCAGCAGAACTTGATACGACCAGGGTGGGACAACATGAGAAAGCAGGGGTCCATCCTCTCACGCTCACCTACATTTATATTCCTCCGAAACTCTGCAACCTGGTCTGGCGTTAACATAGCATGCCAGAAAGAGACCCCGAGGTCCTGGGAGCTCCTTGATGTATAGAACGGGGGCCCCAAAGGCACGTTCAGAGACAGGAACCCCTGGGCGATGCTTGTCGTCTGCTCGTTATCCGTACCGTCACGGGGGTAGATGATGTACGGCTCCGCAGTGGGCACAGCGCAGGACTCACCGGTGGCACCCGTCGCGCGGCGGAGGATGGGGTTCACACAGGTCTGGGTAGTGGTGGCCGTCACGGCGCATCCGGTGACCTGGACGCACGTAGAAGTCGTAGTGCAGGATGCTGGGAGTCCTTGGGCGGCTGCAGAAGCTGGACTTGGGCAAATCGTTGTGACTTCGCAGGAGCTCACGGTACTGGCAGAGCAGGCTGAAGTCGTGCTCGAGGTGGTGGTGGGAGTGGCCTGCGTGGATTGGGGAGCGCCATTCTCAGCAGTGGCTGCTAGAGACACCAGTGCGCCAACCCCACTGAATGCGGCTTTGAGAGCAACCACAGAAACAAGCCCCGGGAAAGCAATAGCTGTACTTGCTGCTTGAGAGGTTCGGAGAAGCTGCTCGACAAGGTCCGTCAATGCCACCAGTAGTGGACCGGCCGCGGTCAACGTGAAGGCAACCTCTGCAGCTGTGATTTCGTTAGTAAGAATGTACAAACAAGGCAGTTAATTGACTTCTTTAGAAGTGAAGCATAGTTAATTACCAAACAGTGCAGTGTTTATTGCTTCTGACGCCAAAGTGGCCAGAATGGCCGAGCTTGGGTCAAGAAGCAAAGCGGCAATGGCAGCATTAGCCACGGAGATATCGGCTGCGATAGCTGGTACCACAGGAGTACTAGTTGGTGTTCCTGATGTTGCACCTATCGTCGAAGACGGAAACAGCAATGTTGTCGTGGCTGGCTGCGGTGAGGTCGGGGGTCTAGTGTAAGGGTCTAGCGGAAACTTTGCATTCGTGAGATTGTAGGTCTGTTCGAACAGGATAAACTGGCCACCAAAGAAGGCTTGAGAGGTGACGCACTGGTCAAGTATTTCATTGAATGCAGCGGAGCACAGGGTACTGTTATTCGCAATGAGTTGTGGTTCGCTGGGGTCGTTGGCGTCCTCCTCGCTGTCCGGATCAAGAGTGTAGGTGCTGAGAAGGAAGTAGCCGTCCTGCTGGACCGATGCTGTTCCATTGGGGTTAGATGTTAGTATGGTGCAGATATCTTGAAGCTTTGCTTGTATGCGCCCTGCTAACTCAGAGGCGGAGAGAGATCCAGGAGGGCGCGGCTGGGAACAGTTAGCCGCCGAGCAGAGCCCTACCAACGACAAACAGAGAGCAGCTATGATAAACCTCATGATTGCAATGTGTTGAGAGATCTGGAAATGAGAATACCACCTGATGATATATGTAACTTGTCACTTCACCTGGTGTGAAGGTTCCTTGCAGGGATCATGCACTCCTTTAGGAAAACGCTCTCTTTCTGGGATAGTGCTTACTTTCTAGATCGGTCAACGAGAGTGGAGAGTATTAACCTAGCGAATCCCAGATTCCTAGAAGCCGGGGTTCCTCAGACTCTGCGGAGTACATGAGAGGATTTTACTACAGGAAACATCTGGCATGTTGCGAGAAGAAGTCCGCCCGCTCATTGAGTGGCTGAGAGTTGTGCCTTGGTACACCGTAATTATCATGTACGAAAGCACCTTGTCCATGCCCAAAATGATACAAGAGCATATTTAACAATTCTGCTTGACCGCAAACCAAAGCATTGGCAATCGCATCGTATTCGTCTCAAAGACAAGTTTTGAATCATAGAGATGGCAAAGTGCAGCGACTTTTCGGGAGATAGAGGTGCCAGCATTGAAGGCACAATACCGTTCCGATGACAGCAAAGAAGTGGCTTGACGCAAGCTGCAGGCTGTCCCCTTAGTAAGCGCCAGCATGCCAACTCGAGCTCCCCTAGTTCCTAGACCTATCTCTCCCTTATATTGATTGATTGATTGATTATGTCATACACGGATCCAGCAGTCCGCAGGACTGCTATGCCGGAGTGGTCCTGTCGGGCCCCGCGGGAAATGGCAGATTTGAAGGCACGGGCCACCCTCATCCAAAAACATCAAAACACCCCCTTTCTACACCTGATTCTTATATAATTAATACATTGCAATGCCGACACATTGTTAATGATTTGCGCATATCAATGACCTCTTTTTGTACTTAAATAACTGTAGTTTAATGTACTTATTGAGTTGTTGACATTTTTTTGGTGAGGTAAGCACGTGCCTTCAAATCTGCCACTTCCCGCGGGGCTGTAGAGGTGGTCCAACTTCGGCGCAGTTGCCGAAGTGCGCCTTACTATATTCGGTAGTCGCAACTTCACTTTATCATGATAACGTGATTAGCAACCTCCTCCACTGGACGGTCTGGCTCTTATTTACGATTATTTATATAGGCGTCAAAGGAGTGCTTTGCTTATACTTTAAGGGTATGTTAGGCTCTTCGGCTACCGCTCCTAATAGCTATCCAGTGTCTTTATACCTTCAGTCTCTCTCCAGTGTCTTATTTTCGTCTTTATGTGCTGTGCAACAACTCCGAAATTGCTTAAGGAGGTACGTCTATTCTATAAATCGTATTGCCTTCGTAGCTAACTTTGACTCGTTCAAGATTGCCCTTGGGTCTATTCGTCCTCCCGTGCCAAATTCCCTCCGTCGTAAGTTGCGATATATTATAACGACAGGTATGCTTCGGCTAAGTCAGGGGTCCGGAACAGGTCCGACTCCCCTCCGACTCCTTATATATATGTCTCCCTCTTGTACAGTAGCTCTGTAGTTTTTATATTCTAAGTATTAAGTCTATCTTCACGTCTAAGGCTCTTGCGTCGTTACATATTTCCGGCACCTCATTAGGATATGGCCCACGGTTTGTCGACCTTCGCTGCAATCACATCTCGGGTCATCAACCCTAGTACCTTCCTTTTCCACAAGAAGTCCCTTATCCTAATTTTCTTTGTGCGCATCTAAATAAATATAACGCTTTACTACTTCTTTAAGCCGTAATATATTCGCAGGACTTTATATATTAAATATAAAGTATATTTAAATATAGTTCGTCCCCGCGTTTCTATTTCTTAATTATTTTTCTATTTAGCTTTTATTTATCTCATGATTTAAATTTGCAAGGTTATTTACAAATAATATGCCTTTAATTGTATAACGTTTGGGATTCTTAAGCTAACTCTTAGGTATTATCTGGCTGTTGTCTTAGCTGCCTTATTTACTGCTTCATTTCCCTAGATACCCGTATTGTAACGACACTAGCCAAGAGAGCGGTGTAAGAGGTATATGGTAGTACTTTAGCTGAGGCTATCGAGAGCTAATAGGTCTAATACGAAGGAAACAAGAAGATGAAGAAGGAAAGAGGGAGTGGAGGGAGTGTGAGTTCATATATATAGGCTCCTCCGAAACCCCTCCGGTACTGGTCCGACTCGACATGACTTGGTTACCTCTGAACCCCTGGATTCCCTGACTCGCTGAGAAGCTCCTAAGTGCACCTATCGTCACACGTATAACCTAAGACTTATCTTCTCTCGACTGGCGTCTTTCGGATTATTTATAGCTTATTTATTAGCGATATCGCCTCCGCAATAATATACGCGCTTAATCTGCCGGTTAAAGTCTAAAATAACCTAATAGCCGCTTAGTTATCCGTAAAAATAATTACTTTATCTCTTTTATTCCTTTCTTTATATTATCGTCTGCGATTTAAAGAGCTAAGTTAATGCCTTATAACTTAGCTGCGTATACCGTCGAGGGTTTACTGTTCCCTATATGCGCCATTTTTATACATCAGGTTAAGGGCAATACGGCTGCGGCCCTTATATTATTATTAATGCTATTGCCGTCGGTATAAACGAAAATACTATTCGAGGGGCGCTTAAGAAACTTTTTGTGCTAAGTCCTGGTTATTTCTGGGCTCGGTGCGACCCTTAAGTTCGGTCCCTGCTACTATAATAGTGCAAGGTAGGCTGGGATGACTTCCTGTTCTTCGATCGTCTCGCCTCGGCGCTGATAAAGACGTCTATAAGTGTGTGCTAAAAGTCTTACGTATGGTGTCTGTCTTCCTCGGCTTGTCGTAGTCCTAAGAAGTCGAAATCTTATTAAGGCCGGTATCTTGTCTATTAAGAGGATTCTGCTAACCGTCTCGGAGCTTGTTTTCCAGATCTACTGCTCTATTTGGAGGAAGTAGAGCTCTATGTCTAGGGCCGGGCCTGATGTTACTTTATATAAGCCTCTAATGATTCTGGCAGCTTTCGCTTAAAGTCTTTTTAGGGAATCGATAGTCTGTTTTTATAAGATTATATTAAGCATATTACCGTATTCGGTATAAAGCATACCTTTCCATAACTCAACTACCTTCGCATAAAGCTCCGGCTTCCGTACTTTGAACCTCGGAAGCTTTAAGCTTCCGGTAAAGGGTTATTCAGGGCTAAAACAGTGGCTTTCAGAAGCCTTAAGCTTCCGTGTTTTAAACCTCGGAAGCCCTGGTGATATAAAGCTAGTCTTAATACAAAGCTAGTCTTGATACAAAGCTAGTCTTAATATAAAGCTAGTTCTAAAACAAAGCTAGTTTCAATATAAAGCTAATAACCGATGCGAGAGCAAATAGCCGATGCGAGAGCTAAATAGCTTGGCGCCTAAAAGTAGTTATATAGACCTAGTTTCCCCCGAAGTAATGGAATCATCATTCACACCAAATCTCTTCTTTTCAAAGCCTTTAGATTACGCGACTTCTTTACGTAACGACCGCCAGGACCGATAAACCGCCAGAAGTCCAGCGGTCTCAGCGGTCCTGAGAGCACGAGAGGTTTTATATAAGACTAGCACGTCTGCTATTAAATAAGAGCTTCGTGCTTAACTGAAAATAATATCTTAATTATATTAATTATTATTTATTCTACCGTACGTGATACACTTACTTCTCGATCACTAAGATTAATATAACTTACCGTATCTACATCGAGTAAATACACGGACCGTGATCCTGGCTTTTCTTTAAATATATATATTTTGAAGCCAGTTATATCTGAATTATATCCGCGTATAAATAATATAGAATAGCAACGTAAGCGCAATCGATGGAGCTTAAAGCAATTATTGTAGATATATTCGAAAACGAGGGGACTTAAAGAGCGTCGGCAAACTTATTCTTAAATCGCTCAGTCGTTGATTTGGAAGAATCGCAAACTGCTGCTAGCTGTAAGGTGTTGTCCCTCAAGAAGTAAGGAATGGCATAGCGTTGGCTGCGTTTGCCTAATCTACGTACAGTTATGTAATCTTCTGCTCTTTCACTGTCAAGCTTGTGAAGACAAAAGCATTGATCTAAGGGTATACCGCTCTTAGAAACGCGATCTTCTCACAAAGTAGGCTGTCCGTAGGTTGGGGCGGGCAACCCATGGGGCATGATCACCCATGGGGTGGGGCATGGTGTATCCTCATGGGTCCCCCGACAGCCTATCACTAATCTGCTTGTCCCAGATCGCAACTCCTGTTACAATCTTCCCTCTTCTTTCAAGAAATATCTTACCAAGGGTTTCTGATGCGCCCTGGGTTCACAACCGATGAGATGTCCACATATGACGCTTCTCAGACTATTTGGACCGATACCTTTTACTTGCGGAGGCAATTTGAATATTCTGTCATTCTCTATAAGCTTCTTATTAGGCTGGACAGATCTTCGTGCTTATATTCTTTTGAAGCTTTAGCCAGCGAGACTATTCTTGTGTCTACAGTCGCTAAAAAAATCGGCTTCACCACTGATACCTGAGGAATTTAAACTCAGCCATGCTAGATCATTGACGCTAGAGTCATTATGGCTAGGACCCCTTTATCTTGCATATCACCGTTGTGTCACGAGCGAGCCAAATCAACTTTGTCTTGAAAGATAAGGGAGCAGGCTCTATACTACTAGTCTGGATGAGGGATTGCCATATTATACACTTTCCTATGTTTGGGGTGAAAACCGGAAGGATTGCTCTATCCTCGTCAACGGGACCAGACTCCTAGTCACGAAGAGCCTTCTGGCTGCTCTGAAGCGCATGCGAGCGATAAAAGAGCGGGACTCAATCTTCGTTTGGGTAGATGCAATATGCATCAACCAAAGAGAAGACAAAGAGCGAAATCACCAAGTTGGCCTAATGGGGAAGATATATTCGTCATGTAAGGAAGTGCTGTTTTGGATGGGCGAGCATGAATCATCGGCTCTTGCGAGTCACATTAGAACCCAGCAGTTCCAAGGAGATGATTCGGATTTCAAAGAGCAATGGACAGACTATTTGGAATCCTTTGAGTTTGAGGGAGTCGAACAAAACCACGCCTTTGTAGGTTTCAAGACATGCGCATCCTTTAGACCCAGATCAGACGTCAACTATCTTTTTCATTGCGCATGGTTTTTTCGCCTTCTCGCCCTTGGGGAGCACTTTACGAACTTGCCACCGTTCTGCTTGAATTTCGTCAACCAGAACGATTACTTATCAAAGTTCAGAAGAGCGATGGAACACTTATGTAATAATTCGTGGTTCCGGCGCATATGGGTTGTTCAAGAATCCGTACTCGCACCATCAGCTACAGTCCTCGTCGGACCCATTTCACTACCGCTCAAAGTTCTAGTCGCGGCTGGAGATAATTTGCGGTCTCATACTACGAAAGGCTGCTGCGCAACGTCTACCAGCTCAGCTTATATGGATCGTGGAACCATTCGGACTTTCCTCGACAATATTGACGAAATACTATTCTTCAAGAACGAGATAAAATTCGACTCAAACGAAATGTCTCTTTTTCGGATATGCCTCGACCTTAGCCAGAGAGAGGCTACAGAGGACATCGATAGGGTCTACGGTTGTCTTGGCCTTGTGACAAAATGGCTTGGGCATGAGCGTATGCGTTCAGATTACAGTCTCTCTGTATCTGAAGTCTACCTACGAGTTTGCACAGAATTCATAACGTCAACCGGATCGATTTTGCCCCTTTCATCTGGTGTTGAGAAGTATCGTTATAAAGATCTTCCATCCTGGGCAATAGATTTCACAACTTTTGGCCGGGCAGGGCCTATTGACTATAGCAGTTGGCTATCCCAGGTGGACACGTATGATGCCTCTAGGAATTGGACCAGTAAAGCAATTGTCCGTGACAATAAAATTCTCGCGGTTAGTGGAATCGAGTTTGATAGCATTCTCGTGCAAGGCGATGTAATGAACTTTCACGATGTCGCGACCAGGATGCAGACCTTTCGAGAGTGGAAAAATTTGATGGGCCATCCGGACCAACCATATCCTGGTGGAGGTACCCGGCGCGATGCTTGGTGGTACGCTTTATGTGGGGGCTGCTGCTGGGGCGCAAATTCAATTCGGAGGATAAATACCGATGACTTATCCTTTTTCTCCGCAATAGCTACTGAAAAACATATGGAAATCGCTCCAAGCAGCTTCTTCGCTAAGACTGATACAAACGCAACTCCATCCGTATTTTTCAAAGACGGCATCCCATCGCTAAATCACTTCGCAGATATAATGAATATGGTCATTAGTACCGTCCACGGTCGGAGACTTTTCATGACAAGAAACGGATATCTTGGCCTGGGCAGAGAAGATATTTTAGTTGGCGACAAACTCTTTATTCTTGCTGGGGGGCAAATACCCTTCCTTCTACGGCAATCTAGGAATGAGTTTGTTCCAGAAGAAGAATCCCACAGTTCCCGGTTGGTTTATAGGCTCGTTGGGGAATTATTTGTACACGGGGTGATGGACGGAGAGATAATAGAGAGCCACAAAGGCTCTGATAGCACGGTCTTTATTGAGTAATTTGAACGAGGTGAATGGATGATGATTGCTGTTGTGCAATAGTAGTGTGTTGCCTCCAGGGGGAATGGCATTAGAGAAAATAATTCACTAGATTTGCTAATATATTCGCCTAGTTCCCCTTTGATGAAATACAAAACTTTCGCAAACGGTTGAGTGGCTTTTGTCACAGACCTATGTCTGCACGCAATCCATTCAGAATCTGAAAACCAGCATGGACTGGAATCAATGCCTTAATATTGGCAAAAGGGAGTTATAATCCCAAAAATGAATATTCTTTCCGGAATTCATGGCCTCATGGTTATGCCTGTATCGAAGGTTATACAGTAACATCAAGAAGGAATGAGCCTATAGGGTAGTTTCTGCGAAGATAAAAAGTAGAGAATAAGAGAGATTAGTTTTAAGGTTGAATCATCGTACTAGACAACTTGGATTCGCTGGTTTTTCTGAACGAAGTTGGTTTGATTCGCACTTGCCCTACACACGTGTGGGTTGAGCACGCCGGGGTTTATTATGTCTGGCCAGGAGTATGCAGCCAAAGCGCCTTGGTAATCTAGCTAAGTCAAAAATTTTAGCGAAAGCGGCTGAAATTTCACTGTGAGTTTAAGGGGAAGCCGATTTCGTTGGCGACTGTATCTCTATCAGAAGACTTTTTTAGAGGCTTTGGAGTGTTCGAATCATTCATCCCAACAATTTTATAACTTTAATAAAGAAAGGAGATGGGCTTATATACTATTATTACGGCAATCTAAAAGCTTCAAGTTTATTCTTTCGGTCAGCAGCGCTTACAGTAGTGGATGTGTACTTAGTACAGGGCGGAAATAATATACAATTCTAGTCTCTGGGTAAACCTACGAAAGTCAGAAACTTAGCAATACAGCGAATTAATATTCCATTATCATTGGATAGTACCTTTGTATAAAGCTCTGTCTAATAGAAAACTCTAGAATCGCGCTCAGACTACGCGTGCACATTATTTCGGGCATATACCTTCGTACCAAGTACGTGGTATCAGATAGTCACATGATACTTAGCTTAGCCCCATCTGGTAGGTGGGGCTGTGTGAGTGGGTATGCTTAAAGAGCTATTGTGTGTATCTATCAAATTAAGAGAATTGGAACCCGGCCTCATTGGCCTGGTGGTATGCTTTTGCGTTCTAGCTTTACAGCTATTTCTGGCTGAGAATCTTCTAGCGAGTGTGGAGGGGAAGCCGGTTTTGTAAGCGACTGTATTAGTCCACACGGGGTTTGTTTATGGAATCATACGTATCGCGTCGAAGTTGAAGATAATACTGGGTTGACTAAATGCTACTTCTTAAAGGAAAGTAAATATATATTAATATAATTATTATTTGTCTAGCTAATACTCTCGCGTTAGATTATGATAGGAAGCCACGCAGAAGAAATGAGACGTGGCGAATATGAATCAGCAACCTCTCTTTCGACATGGATACCAGAGAATATACTAAAGGCTATCTTGAGAGGCTCCTGGGATACTATAAGAGTAGCTTATTTTATTATCGTCCGAACAGAAAACCTTCAGCACTTGCCTTCTGTCCTGGCCCGGCTTCATTAAAATAGCGAATCAATGAATGGAAAATTTAGCTTTTCAGTCCTAACTTATTATAATATATATCGGCAAGAGAATTCGTAAACAGATTTATGGGAAAACTTCTTTATTTATATTTTATAACGCTTATTTAGTATTAAATAAAGCGTTAACGGAACGAGCAGCGAGATTATTGGCTTCTGCGATTTCTTTTTTAAGTTTATTATCCTTAACTTGTTAAGATCTCTGTAAAATCAGAGTCGAAAGCTGAAGCCGTGTTTAAACTATAAAGATTTATAATTTAGAAACTTTATTATAAATTCAAGAATAAATCGTATTATTGTTTTCGATGACTGCTCCTTTTAAGAGCATAATAAATGTAAGTTTCTCGCCAACGATATTTTGAAAAAGATATTTGCAATTTAATTAAGAGATATCATAAATAACCTGGCCGAATAAGGATTATTACGATCGAACTTCGACTATTGCTTATTAGAGATATATTATAAGTGGATTCCGATATCTCTGCTAGAAGATTAATATAATAATAGAATAAAGTTATATTTTTTGTAATTTTACGTAATAATAGCAATAGTAAGTTATATTAATTAGCTTTAAGACGTTTTAATCTCCACGACTCTATTCTTTTCCCGACTTATCTTATACATAAAAAGAAGTTTATAATAAGCATTTGCTTTTAGCGGGCTATATAATGCTAACTTTAAGCAGAATCATTAAAGATATAATATATCTTATCGAAAGATATTGTCTGGAATCGCAGGTCTAACAAGACTTAACAAGAAGAGATATAAATAAAGTATATTTTCAGAAGAAACTAAAAGATTAAACGCGTTTACGTTTAATTGCAGTTCTAAGATTTCTTATACTATTAATTTTATTAATTTAATAATCTGATAACTCTTTATAAATGTATGCTTTAAACTTTGCTCGTACCCTTTAGTCCCGTCGCATAATAATAGCTTATTCAAAAGTTTCCTTAATCACAACTCTTATTATACTTGTGATATCTAGCTTGCTTAACTTTCTTTTCGTTATTTAAGTACTTTCTAAATATTCTTCCGCATTTAGCTAATATCAGCGTCCGAATCCGCGACCGAAACGACGTAATTTAATTAAATGCAGCTTTTAAAAACAAGGATTTCTCGACCGGTATTATTGACTACCGCTTTCTCTGTCGTATATATTATCGGTTTTAATTCGGTGAAGATATTATTAATTTTTAGGCTCGTTTCTTCGTGCATCTCTCGAACGGGAGTATGCTTAATAATAGGATTAATTGGGTTAACTTTTCCGCTAGGCAGTTCGAAGACGTTAGGGAAATAGACTTCGTAAGCAGCCTTCTTTAATAAAAGAATTTATAGAATTTTATTAAAAGCTGAAGCATCTCGAAGAATAGCTGCTCCGATAACGACCTTATCGTACGATTGTTTAGTAGCGGAAAGCTAGTATTGAAGAAATTCCTTTTATGAGAAGTTAAGGATTGACGGATTCGCCTAGTAGGATTATATTAACGCGACTCGGTACAGTTATAACTTTTTTAAGGAAATAGATTAAATAGCGTGAAAGCAATCATAGAATGCGTCGTATAGTGGAAAAACATTAATAACAGAATGTAATTAGATAGCGCAAACGCCGTTACATGAATTGAAGGCGGTATATCCCGGAGCTAGTAACCGAAGTCCCGTGCAAAAGCAGACCCAGAGCCTGCGAATTTTTGAGCTACCTCGCAACCTGAAAAAGTCCTCATTAAATAACGTTAATCACGAATTTCTTCGTAACAAATTGCGAACTTGAGATTTTATAATTCTTTTGTTTTCTTAAATGATCTTTAGTAAAGCCCGGCTATAGACAAACTGAAGGATAGCAGCGAAAAGAGGCATATTTGTATTATGTTTAAGTCGTAATTGCTGCTATGCAATAGCTATACGAATGCTAGTATATTAAGCGGTCCAAAAAAGCTGTAATTTGAGGACACACCTTTAAGGTCTGCATGCCCACGCTGTAAATATAGCTTTAAAGTGGCATAATAACCTTCGATAGGACTTGTCATAGTGATTCCGAAGTGATTTAATTAGTTGACCCAATAGGCTATAAGCTTTTTCTTTTAAAGGAGTTAAGTACTTTTATAGTAACTTATCGCTTGTAATAAGAACTAGATCCTTATCTTTTCAAGTAATTTATTATAAGACTGTTCCGTTGTATTAGTTAAAAGGGTATTCTAGTAGCTGAGAAATGCTTAAAACCGCGGGTGACGTACTTATTTCTTATTATCTCCTTTAATCGGACTTAGGAAATACTTCTTATTCTTTGTTAATATATTTATATTAGCCTGCCACCGACAAAGAATATAACGGGATCGAAGGAACTATATATTTAGACACTTAATTAAAGCTAGTTCCCTATCTGTTATAATAGAAACTAGCTCTGCAATAGTGTTTTTAAATATTAAAGATTGAAGCTGAGTAAGAGCCTATGTGTAATCGCATTAAGTCTCCCTTAACAAAAATGCCGACCCTAATTAAACGATTATATTATTCCTTATTACTTTATATATATTTAGCAATAGCATGTTAAATCGGTTGGTCTTATATATGCAATTAAAAAGTAAAACATCGGAATGCTACTTTTAAAGCTCGACTAAAGTAGGATAGATAAAGAATAGTCGTTGTAAGGGACCGGTTTAAGGGTAATACTGAAGGTGGAAATCATTAGCTTGTAATTCTTATATAACTTATTAGTATATAAGTAGACAAATATTATTATATAAAGTACTTTCATAAGCTATTGAATAGGTGTCTTTCCGCCTAATTGCTTTTTACGCTTACTTTGTATAAGATTAGAGATATTTTTAGAGCTTAATATGATACTTGAGTCTTCTTCTTATAGAGCTGACAGAATCTGAGCGTTTGAGAGACTAGCCTTAGCTAAGGTATTAATGGAAGCAAGAATCTCTGCGGACGCAGAAGCAATTCTATGTGCTGGATGCACCAGTAGGTGCTGGAATTCGCTGCGCACGCTAATTAAGCGAGATTTTACAAAAGGGGTAAGAAAGCAACAAATATTATTATTCTAGCTACGTATTACCAAAAGGCAGTCTTAATAGCTTTCCCCCCATTCTTTATAAGGCGATCGCATCGGCTAGGCATATTTGAAATACGCGCGCGAATCTCCTGCATAATAACCTTATCCCATTCCTCTTGAATCGCTGCTCTTATATCCTCGTCCCTGTAGAAGATTCGACGCCGTAATCGATTCTTTATAATATTCCAGCATGCCTTAATAAGATTAAGATCAGGTGATTAAGCTAGGTGCTTGAGATTTTCGATTTAATTGAGCTCTTTTAACTGTCGAGTGAGGCCTTCCTTGCGCATGCTATAAGACGGGTCCTTATCCTCTTATAAATACCACGAACCACCGTATGTATAACGTAGCTTTTGTACCGTATTAATATACACGGGAAAGAGTCTCTCGGTATAGTACTTTTGAGTTATATAGTTACTAGCTACTCTTTTTTCGACCTGATATAGCTTCTGAGCCTCCTAATCGAGCACTTTTTAATGATACTCTTCTTTAGTTTCGGTCTTTGGTCGACGACGAGGCTTAAAAAGCATTAGAAGTTGCTCGATTTCATCTTCTTCGTCGTTATAAAACATTAATATGTCGCACTTCGTATACTAATTAACCCATCCTGCTACGTGAAACTTTAAGCCTTCTTTTAGTAACTTTTTCATAATATTCTCGTCGTCATATCGCGTCCCTTGCTCTTGTAATATATCTCCGACAGCTTGCGAGGAAAGATTAATATGCATCTCGTCCGTAAACACAATATAGCTCCAGAAATCCTCGATCGATTTGCCTTTATACTCGATTCCGTACTTGATACGCGCATCCCGATTACTTTAAGAAACCTGCTTCTTTACGAACGCTATTTTATATCTCCGACCTCCTTTTATATGCTCCTTTAACTTATATTATAATTAACGCTTCTTAACAAGTAAATTATAATATGCGATTTGAGCTTCGTAGAGCTGGTTTCGGACCGGGTTGCGCTTTGGATCGACGAGCATATAGCATATCGCAAGAGTAACTTTCGAGCGTCGCCTAAGGTTTTTTAATAGCTTACGTGTTCTCTAAATAGCTAAATGACTTAGGTTCGCCTTCTGTTAGTTCTATAATCGTCCAGTGCTCCCAGCAAGCTTTTCATTACGGCAAATCTGTCGTAGAGACTTTACCTCAAGATCTTGATCGAACGCGTCAAAAAAGTGCTAACGTCGCGTTATCTCTGAAATGCTATGCTTCAGAGGTATCGGAAGAGGTATGAATCGGTCGGTTTGACGTGTGTTAACTGGTATAGTGATTTATTGAAGTTATTATTATGTTAAGAGCGCGATGCGCGATTTCGTATTTCCCGCTAATTTTAGCGTGCGCAGCGAATTCTTGCACCTACTGGTGGATGAGCTGTAGAATCTGTAGAAGCCGTATGGTTGTGTGTAGCCTTTAAAACCTTAACCTCTTACTTCTCTAATACTTTGCCTTTTGAAAGAGTAATTCTTATTAAGTAACTACACTTCTTTGAGCTTGTATTATAGCGCCTCTTTAAAAGATGGATATCTTTTTGCTTTTTTCTTAAGTCGTATTTACTTGCGCGGTCGCAGACAAATAGTGCACGGAATAGCTTAGTGTCTTATTGTTTAAAGGCATACTTATTAGCTTTCGTATGCGCCTGGCACGCAGTAAAACTAGTGGCAATATTACTGTAAATTGCTGCAGGAGGTGTAGGGCCGTAAGTTTGAGGGATGGAAGCTATGAAAGTAATAGGAATGGTGGTGGTGGGAATTAATTAAAGTGTGTATACCATACAGGTAGTCTAAATAACTTCAATTTTTACCGTTAGGGGTGATTATATAATTATAAATATTTATACTATATATAAGGACCCCTTGCCCTACAGTACAAATTACTATGGCAGGGCAGGCTTAATAAATGACGCTCGCCAAGTCAATAAATTTTAGCGTATGGCGGTTTAACAATTTCCGTATGGCGATTTAGCTGTGCCCTTCAATAATTAGGAATTAAGGTTTAGTTTAATATTTCGCGACTAATAACGCCTAAAGCAGTCTTCGTTAATTACGTTTTAAATAACCTTTTTCGCATAAAAGCCGCTATAAATAGATTTTAAGAAAGTGTTTTTATTATATTCGGAACTTTACTATTTAAGTACAGAACTCCTTCGAATCTGCTTCGAGTCAGATACTTATTTTTATTAAGATTTATTATATTTTAATTAATTTCTAAAAAAACTTATTAAGTTAAGTCCTTTAGCTGCTACGACCTCCTTAAGAGCGCTTCTTAATTTAAAAACACTTATTTATTTCGCCTTTTAAACCTAGCGTCGCTACTCGAAAGAATAAAAGCAAAGCTGGGGATAATATAGATTATAATAACCTTAACGTTTTTAAAAGGACTCTTTTAAGCCGTTAATAACCGAACTGAAGACTAGGCTAATAAATAAAAAGAACTCTAATTTAGCCTTATTAAAATCGAAGCTATACTCGTAGCTTTTATTAACTTTTGGCTTAATTTTAAAAAGGCTAACAATAATCCTGAAAAAGACCTTGCTCCTTTCGAGTCTTTCGAACCCCCTTAAAGTCGCTACGAACTCTTACTCCCCTTTACTTTAATTAATAAAATTTAATAAAAGTTCGCTAAAAGGCTATGCTTTTCTTACTTTTAAAGCTTAATTAGGCTCGTTTCGGCCTCTTAAGATTTAATTAGCAGAAAAGATTATTTTATTAAATAATAGCTCGGACCCTTTCTTTAAATAATAGCGTACTTTAGTCTAAGACCGCTTTAAAGTTAACGCTAATCTTTACTTAACGAAAAGAGCGCGTCGTGCTCTTATTTAAAGATTAATTATTAAAATAATAAGATTTTATTTAAAATCGTAATACCTTTTAAAAACTTATTCTTTTAAGACCGCTAAAAGAATAATTATATTTTTGGAATCTTATTTTCTAACCGGCCACGAAGCGGACGAGTTTCGGTCCGCTTTTTACGATTTATATATAAACTTTTATTTTAAGGAAACTTTTATTAAATTTAAAATAAATTTCTAAAGCGCTATTATTTAAGGTAGGGTTACTAAGTCGGAATAATTCTTTTATATATAACAAAAGTTTACCTTTAAGCTATAAAATAAGACTTTTATTATTAAACTAATTTAAGAAAATAATTATAATAAGATAGTTTTTTATCTTATCTCGCTAAACTTAGAAAATCGCCGGAATCGTATACTTAATTTAAATTTCATTTTTACTTATACTCTAAATATAACCCGAAAACTATCCGGTTCGGGTTAGATTACTTCTCCTGCTCACGCGTTTACTTTAAGGGTTACTTTTGCTCGTTATTCTTCTTTAATTTTATATTAACGCTCTTTTACTCTCTTACGATAGCCTACTCCTTTCTTATCGCGCTAGAACTTTATATAACTAAAGCCTTAGACTTTTATAAGTAATAATTTAATTAAGTATTATAATTACGGTAAATTTAATTATTATAAAAGCGACTACCCCGAGACTCTTAAAATTCCGCTAATAAACAAGGGAATCAAAGAAGAAGGCGTAGAACTAAAAGAAGAACAAGAAGAATTATTAAAAGAATAAATATAAGAAAACGAAAAAGCTTAAGGAAAGACTTCTTCTTAAGTTTATATAAATATAATCTATTAAAGCTTAACTTACACTCTTTTATAAGAAGAAAGCAATTCTTAATCTTTTATATTATTAATATAAATAAATATAGCGTTGCATTTTTCGCTTTAATAAATACTAAAGCAAATAATTACTTCTTCATAAATCGAATCTTTTTCGTGCACTTTTCGAAAACTTTAAGAGTAAAAATTTTATTCTTTTTTTATATTATCTTAATCCGTAGTTTTTAGAATTCCGTATAAAGCCACGCTTCTTATTATATACGTCTTTATTTAATAATAAATAATAAACGCGTATATAATTATCATTTTATTATATTTAACTTAAGAAACTAAAATATAATAATTAAAGTCAAGTAAATAAGAAGCTTTTACGTTAAACTTAATCCGGTTAATAACCGTCTTATATAACCTCCCGCATACTTATTAATTCCTTATTAAACGAAAAAGCTAACTATATCGCTTTTTAATAAGGCTAAGACAAAAACTACTAATTATTACTAGCTTAATATTAACTGACGTAACGTAATTATAAACTAAATTAATTAAAAACGACGGCATTATTAATTCGCTATTAATTACATATAAGTATTATCGTTATTAGAGAATCCTTTTAAAAAAAGACTAAAGCTAGAAATAGCTTTAGAACTCCTATTATTAAAGTCGGTCGGAAAACCAAAAGAAAGGAATCCTTATTTACGATTACGTTATCGCCTAAAGCTTGTTATTACGCTATAAAAAGCTCCTTTTTTTATTAATGAGATTAGGGCAAACGCATTCTATTTTAATATAAAGCGCAAGGATATTAAGTTTTTTATAATTAATATTTATAAAATAAACTGAATCTTATAAAAAAATATAAAGAAAAAGATTTAAATACTGTCCGAATTATAGCCGAAAGGCTTTTACTAACGCTCGAGGACGAGCTTTTTCCGGAGAAGAAGGTAATATAACGGTTTAAAGCTTCTAGAGCCTTATTTCTAGCCTTAGCTAATCCCTTTTTATTTAAATAATTGCCGAAATTAAACGAGCTTTTACAAAACTTATTCTTTTTTATACTTTCTTTCTTACGTAATTATAAATTCTAAGAAACACTGAATATCTTTATATTCCCGCCATAAAATATAAGTCGTTAGTTATACGTAATTACCGTCTTTTATAGAGCAAGCGTTATATTATTTGTATGGTTTTTTGTATTCTACTTAATGAAAAAAGTATTAGTAAAGTAAATAGTTTAAAAATAGGGTGCAATTAAAGAGCTCTATATACTCTTATACATTTCTTAATTCTGAAGGTTTTGAATCATAATTCAAAAAGATATTTCAAAAATAATGAAAATAATTTTCATACTAAATTTGTATAATAAGCGAAAATTCGTAACGTAGGTGGTAAGCGACCCGTGCACGTAAGGGACCCGTGTACGTCCCCCTACCTACTCTAATAAAAAATACTAGTATTATTTAACACGTAATTATAAGCTCTTAAAACCAGTTTTATTTTACCGTATACGTATAAGATATATACGGGCAATATACTCAGCTAATCTACATATATTATACATACGCATAACGCGCGGTTATGGCTCTTTAAGTAAATCCACCTCTTTACTTATAGGCCCGTTTTCAGCTATTTCTACTAGTTTTATACCTTATTAAACTATAAGAACTCTTTTAAATTATATAAAAGATCTTTTTATTACTTTCTTTCTCTTTTAATATTAATTTTCGGCCTGTAATTACTTATTCTCTTTTATAAAAACTATATTAATATATATAATTATTTTCGCGCATTTAATTAACTACTAAAATGCCGATTCTATAAAACTAAAAGGGATATTTAAATATATATAACGTTATAAAGACTTTTTAATTAACTTTACTTAAAGATCTATTGCTTTCGGGTGCTGTGGTATCTCTAGAATCCATTGCTATAGTAATATAAATACTAATAAAAGGGTAAGTATACGGATCTAAGTATTAAGTTTTAAGAGCACCCAATCTGAATCGTATAATATTAATCTAATAGCTATAAAACTATTACGTGCAATAGCAGAAGTCATAGCTTTTATACGTGCTCTATTATATATTATAAGAAAGTCTGGCTTATTAATATAATTAACTCAATCACGCATTAATTACTTAATTTAACGTCCGTACGCCCGTTTTAAGGTCGTAAAACAGTTAATATTTAATAATTATAAAAAGTATAAGCTATGCGACGGCATATAAAGCGTAATAATCTTATATTCTTTAATAAAGAGGTCGAAATCCGGTATTATATAACTTTTATACCCATCCAGAATCAAGAGTTTATATACCTCTTTTATACGTGGCGCTATATACGGCTTAAATACATTAATAAGCTATAAAAGACTTAACTAATTATTAATTTACTTCTTTTCATTAAGTGTAATTACTTAATCGCGTAGTAAATTACTATTATATTACGTAGAAATATATACCTTTCCCTTAAAGATAATCACTAAAAGAGGCCTATTACTTATAAAGTTAATTAATTTAATAGCTATAACTCATTCGCGATTCCTTAGTTATATAATAATTACTCTACTTACTCTTTTAAAGCCTAAAACTACTTTAGCAATAGCTATTACTCTTATTTAAAAGCCTGTCTTATTAAAGTTATATATACCCTCTTTTAAGATGTCGTATTTCGTAATTGTATTCCGTATAAAGTTAAACTAGGCCCGTATAATTAAGATATCTTCGCAAAGAGTACGTTAATAATTGTATTTTCGTTTATATTTCGATTAAAGGTTATTATGCCGCTTAATATAATTGTAGACTTATTTATAATTAATAATAATAGCTAAAACTTCATCCGCGCTAGCGCGTTTTAAGAGTAATAAATTGGCTATTACGCGTATAAATTAAAATCTTATAAGTAGACCTCTTTTAATTATAACTAATATTTATTGCTTAAGGGTTTGCTCTTTTAAATCCGTGAGTTTTCTGCTTTTAGATTAAGAATCGCGTTTTAGAAGGACCCTTTTGACGCGACCGAGGGCAGTCGAATACAATATATTATACGAGTTACAAGCCGCTTTAAGAAATAAGAATTGGCCTCGTTAATACGCCTATATAGCTAAAGCAATTTGCCTTTCGTTTTAAGCTATTTAAATAACAATTGGTCGAGTTATTAATATTATTGTAAAGAGAGTCACGAAAATGTGAGGGAAAAAACACGGGTCCCTTACGTGCACGGGTCGCTTACCACCTACGTTATTTCAAATACTTATTACGTAATATAACGTAATCTAAACTAGCTTATAATTTCTAATCTTAATCACACATATATTAATATTCTAAGTTCAAAATTTTATTTTATTTAATTAAAGATTCATTAAGTAATAAAAGTGTAAAAATCGTTGGTTTTGCCTTAAAAGGGTGGCCCGAATGGTGGGGTAGGGACTTAGGTGGTCCCCTCGAATCGCACAAAGTCGCTCTCCAAAAATCTTGACTTGTGAGTGAGTAACGCTATGCCCTAGGGTCTCTTGCGTCAAAATCCACTGCGTAAGACGATCTTCTATCGTCTTTAGAAGCCTTTACAAGTAACTGGCAGCTTCTTAATGGTTGTTTGGGTTCTAAGCCGGCCTTGAAGTGTGCTCCTTGGAATGCCCTATTAACGTGCAGCCTTACGTAATGACTTGCCATTTGCGACCTCGAAAAGAGCCCGCATAACGTCATACTCGGTATATCTTAGCTCTATCTGGATTTCAATTCACATTTCAAAAATCAGAAATATTTATTAAAAGTTGCGATAGTTATTAATTATTAAAGGTAGGTGGGTGAAAGTGGCGGTGAGTTTAGCGAGGTGGCCTGAATGGGGGCGGACTTAAAGTAAAAGTATATCACATCATCCCGAAGCTTTGGAAAGGCCACTCCGGTCAACAGCGCCACAAGGGGGCTCAGACGATTCTTTGGTAAGAACCAGCGCACAGGCTAATTCTATTGGCTCACTTACTTCCACTTACTATTTAGCGTGGAGCTACCACATAATGCGGTAACGCACCTTGGTGCGGTCTGTGCAGCTTCAGTTCTCACAGCGAAGCAGCTGAGACATTTATCGAGCGCAAGTTGTGGTCCTGTAATGGAGAATTTTGTTTTACTTGGTGTACAGAAGGTTGTGACTCTGGTACGCCCAGGCACCCATATGCCCCATACATTATGAAGCGTAATCTCGAAGGACTTCAGTTAGAATTCGTCCGTCTAGGCTTCGTCCGTCTAGTAGAAGAACAGCTACTGTACTCCGTACAAGAATTTGTATATGGTGTTCGAAGCTTCAGTCACGACAAGAGCCAATTGCCTCGCCAAAGAACGTGTTCACGCAGAAATCTGCCTCGTGTGCCGTCGTGCAACCCAGATGAGGCACAGCCATTAGCCAGCATAGCCTCACCGCGGCCTCATTTATTCATTCATAACACTCTGCACTCTCCATTGTAAATTCCTCCCTGTGACTTTGTTAGTCCAAATCAATCGCCAGTGATTGTGCAACTAATCCAAAAGCCAGAATAGTACGTACTAAAGATCTGATTGGATACCTCACTTGTGGCAAACTAATAAAGTCACAGGATCTATGTCCAGTAGTTGCACTGTCCTAGGATCTGAAGCTCCTGCTGTGCCTTGCTCCGGTAAGGCGACTGAGCTCTACAGGTTGGTGGCATTGCTGTCACCAGGCGGAATCGTGGTTCAATCTGCCACTTAACACACAGCTTGAGAGGGCGAGAGAGGCCTTCAGTTTTGTGTTAGGTGTAGGCTTATCTCAGGGCAATCGGTGGGGGCTCTACAGAACTGAGAATATACAGTCTCTCACCTCGCTGCTCTGTTTGGATACTCACCAGATTCATCTCTCTCTGCTACCAGCAGATATTGCGGATCGCCCATCTCTCGCAGCTTGCACCTTGCTTTCAGCACTCAAATCCTCCAATCCCTCGCCGCGGTATATCATTCAATCTCCAACGATGCCAAAGAACGACAAACCTACTTATGTTCGGGAGTGGCTCTGGGCATGCTGTAACTGTGGTAGCCAAGCAGGAATGACTGTGGACGCGACTCTGGCATGCCCTGGCCCTAGCTGTTATCATTTCCGTTGCGGCAATTGTCCTCTAGAAAGTGTCAAGCGCAAGGACATGTTCTCACCTAGTACCCCTGCAGGTAGACCGCCAGGATCTATCATAAACGAGCGCATTGCGTCAGATAAGAACCATGGAGTCCTTGACATGGAGCAAATTGCAGGCCAAACTAGCTTGGGGGCAACTCTTTCCAATGGTTCCAGCTCGTCAATAGCATCCGAGCCAGACCCTTACTGTAGTACGGTCACACTCCAAGACGACGCGGGCAAACACTACAACATCGTCGCCCTATACGACACAGGAGCTCCGTCTAATTTTATCGCGGCATCAACACTCTCGAAAATTGGAGGAATTAAACAACTTCCTATTCCTCCGAATGCAATTAAGACTTATGCAGGCTTTCTTTCGAACTCGAATATAACACCAAAAAGATATGTGATTGTCAAGATGTCTGATCCGACAATCGGTATCGAGGACTCCAGTGTGCGGCTAGAGATAGCGGGAGGGGTTCCAGAAAATGATATTGGTGTCGTCTTGGGACGAGACTTCATCCTGAAGCATAGCAGAGAAAGCTC
This sequence comes from Rhexocercosporidium sp. MPI-PUGE-AT-0058, assembly GCA_020746875.1. Lineage (NCBI taxonomy): Eukaryota > Fungi > Ascomycota > Leotiomycetes > Helotiales > Rhexocercosporidium > Rhexocercosporidium sp. MPI-PUGE-AT-0058. The sequence goes on from JAGTJL010000018.1 coordinate 1,496,329, forward strand.
GCTAAATGCACGGATCGAGCAAGCATCGCGCAACGAAGTCCAAGTGGAGTGGATGAGACTAAGAAACAATCCAGACAGAACCACGGTTTCCCTCGCCGCGAGCAGTGAGCCACTTGGCAAAGCGAAAGAATTCGACAGTCTTCAGTCTGGAAGGCGAGAAGGAGACAACGATGCTTGGCTGCATCGTCGTTCTCATGGTGGGCAGGATACTAGAGGTGCCGCTATAATCCAAACACAAACATCCCTAGCCAACTCAAGTATGAATACTGTCGAAACCATACGGCCTCCAACCACTCTCGAATTCTACGACCCAAACGATGTTGGCTCGCGCGATTCTCCTCATCTACAACCAATGACCTTCAATCTCGTGCCCTCGCCGAGTCCGCCGCCGGCTGTCCCTCTCCCACCACTCGGTGCTGAATCCAGTCCTAAACCCGAAGACGGTCGCAAAGGCACCACGCGATCGAAGCCTCGTCCGAGTCAGGACGATGCTGTGTTAATCGCATTCATGCCGGATAGAGAACATATTGATATTACGCGCGACGCTAGAGAAAACCCGTTGGCGTTAGAAATCGACGAGGAGGAATCGCCGGTGAAGGGGGGTACAGATGTGGTGGTCTCGACCTTGGCGGACAAAGGGGACCCTATGGTTGTGGTAGAAAAATCTGTCGCGCAGAATAATAGCATTTATTCGGATACACTGGCTACCATGCAGACTTTGGCTGCGGATGCTTTCAGACAGGCTGCGCGACATAGTCCCGAGGAGGCGCAAAAGGTTGGCCTGCCCGAAAGTCCAAAGCTAAAGGTTAAGCCACCTCAAACAGAGTCCGAGCCTACGGATGGTGTAAAGGCAAAATCAGTATCCTCAATTACAACATTATATGTGGATGGGCCGTTGCCAGCCCCGCATCTTCCACCGGAGAGGAGGTATGACACAGTTGCGCCTTTACCTATTGCCGCTAGAGTACTTCCACCGATTCAATACCACTCTCCTCAATCTAGCCCAACAAACGGAACTAGACCAAGTCAAATTACTTTGCCATCATTATCTGACCAGCTTGGAGATATAAATCAATTCACAGAAGCAGCTCCAACTAGCGAGAGCCCATTTTCACAATGTCCACCTGGAAGACCACCACTTAGATTTTCAGCTGTCCCAGGTCATAGATCTCCACCAAAGTCACCTAATGACGTGTTCAGAAAAACCATAACAACATATTCTCATTCACCTCTGACAGAAGTCGTCGCTCAAGTTTCCGGGTGGGAACCCGGTTACACCGCTTATCTACCATCTCCAGGGCCCCATGGAGAAGTCGACTTTGAGGAAAGCTTTGGCAGTACCTTTTCCTCGGTCGAAAACGATCAGCCTTTCTCTCAGGAAATAGCAGAGCAATCTAGCAAAGGAAAACAGAATACCGGGGAGCTGACCTGGGAGCACACGTCTCTTGACAAAGAAGAATTGCATCTTGTGCATGAAAGTCAACTTACACAAGAACACAAAGCCATGCATCAGAACAGCAACACGGATTGGGAGGAAGTACAAAGCGGTGATGCAGAGTCCTTACACGACGATGGAGCTTCAACCACAGGAACATCCTCACTTGCATTATCGATTTTTTCACTCGCGTCTCATGGCACATCGAATGATGAACAAGCCGTTGACGGCTCTGATGTTGTAGCCGAGCTGGCCACTTTACTACTCAAGGACCAGGACCTAGCAATATCATTTTCAAATGCATTTGAGAGCTCAACATCTAGCTCTCAGCGCTTTGAGAACAATTTCCGCCGCCTCTTGAAAGTGTTTTCCCAGGAACTGAAGAAGGAGGCAACTTGTCCACTCCATCACCAAGCCATCTCATTCGTACGGAAAAGGGCGGGGGCAGTAGCGAGAAACATCTGGATGGCAATTGGAGCAGATAACGATGGTCAGCTACTGGAGCAATGGAAAGAATCGGAAGGGAACCGTCGAGCTCGTCTCAATCAACGTATCTACGATTGGAACCATGGAGTTTCCGCTCCAGATGAGTCCGATCTTACAGGTCAGAAACAGGACATGGACCAAACCTCTGATAACGAAGGCGACCTTGATGATGACTTCAGCGATGAACTAGCATCACTTACTCAAGTCGTGGCGTTCCTCACATTGAGCGAAGCATTCAGAAAGCTGCGCCAAGATGTTCACGACTTTGTACACCCTCCCGCAATAAAGAAGGATGGAAAGGTTTCAGCAGCAAATGAAGTTGGTTCAATCCAGCCAGTGCTCACGGCGAAGGAGACCACGACCTCTCTTAGTTCGGCAACATCACTTAGCCAGAGCGAGGATGTCCCAATGACCAGCACCGAAACGATATCCCAAACTCAGATCAAGAGTTTCCTTTGTCGTGGGAAACATGTCTACTTCAAGATCATTCCTGGTGCCCTGGTTCCTCGGCCTGGAATCATCGATACAGCGAAAGCAACAATAGAGAAGCAATTGGCTCATCCTGTCATTTGGTGGCCATTACAACCGACGAAGTATCCATGCCCAGTTGACAAGACAAGAATGTCGTGGGCTTGCGTAAGTGCTGTTTCGTATAACCTCCAATGCGCGAGGATTTAAAGCCTGAACTAACATCTATGATAGGGATGTGGTAGAGAGCTTCATGTAGATGTCTTTCCTCAAATAGCGGAGGAATATGAAAGTCTTTGCAGGCCACTGAAGTGCGCAGGACCTTCCACAAACTTACCGCTCCTCCCTATATACATGACGCAACCTTCCAGCTCCTCCGCTAGTGCATCACTCCCGGTTCCCACGTCCAATTCTCTCCAGGCAAATCCTTCACAAGTTCAACGACAGGCCAATTCCCAAGGTACAATTGTCAATCCCGGAGGCAATTTGCAAAATACGCCCAACTCAGACAAATTGTTCATTCATTGGTGCATAGATATCAGCAGAAGTGAGGTGCAGAGCCTTTTTCACATCCGCGTCCAGCATCTGCGAGATATGACAGTTATCCCCAGATTAAAAGCATACTACCGGCAGTCAAAGGGGTATCGTAACTGGTTCTCTCTCACGGACTGCTACGGTGTCAAATTCGTCCTGGCAAGTGCATTTCCTGCCGTCCAAAGTGCACTTATAGCGTGAATCTAACAGCTTGATTAGTTCGTACGAAATCATCTGACGGATGATATCGTCAAATGTTTGGGCGAAGGTCTCCCCAAGAGAAACGACCCAGATTACAGCTACTCGTGTTCTAGTCCTCGCGAAGATTTCCTGCAACAACTAGAAGGCTTGCTCAGCCATAGCTTCCACAACCCTTCCAACTGCAGTGAAGAATTCATCGAAACCATACTCAGTCGGATTCCAAAGAAGACAAAGGCCATACTAGGCATGGGGATGGAGAAAAAAGGATACGGCATGCGAGCTATATCTGGCTGGGCGGTTTGGAAACTCATCACGGCGCTGTTTTTGACGCATATTGGGCCGTTGATCTTTGCGATTTATTGGCTGCACTTTAACCCTGGCCAGCTTAGCGATGCTTTTACACCAGCATTGTACGCTGCTGTTTTGTTTGATGCGCTTTTTGGGATTTTTGTGGTGCTCCCAGATATCCAGAGCATGCCGAAATAGGCGTTTGGAGTTACCGCCAGTGGGATTAGTCGTATTGTAAGAGACCAGCCCTGATCATGTGATCGAAGATGAACGATATTTCAAGCGTCAAGGGATTGATGGAGGTAACTATTGGGTGCTTAGAGAAGTTGACCAACCGGTAGAGTTGCACAAAGATCTCCCGAGCAGATTGACGTTCGAGGGAAAATATAGCACAAGCAAGAATGGTGTTACTTTTCCTGTGGAATCTCGTATTGACCTTGCGAGTATTGGTTCCACTCAGAGTCGTCGTATATGCCCGGGATGTTTAGGACAGACCTTCCCAGAAGAAAAAGCAGACTTGGAAGATTCTTCCGAGCTAAGGTTCTGGAACTCGCTATGGAGAGTTTATAAGCGCAGTCTTATATCCCCGGCCAATTATCTTTTAAAGTAAAAGTAACCTATTTAAGCGTATAACTATCGATGCGTATATCGTAGTTAACGCGATATAACTTATAAACAAACTTTAAGGAGATTATAAAACGCGAGTCAAGTTAAGATAAGTGCTAGTTTATATAAGTATCTTAAGAAATAGCCGTAAATAAAGCGGCTAAGAAAGTAGTTAAACAAAATATAAGAGCTAGCTAAGGAAACGAAGACGTTATATTAATAAAGATATATTATTTACAAATAACTTTAAAGACTTAAGTTAAAAGACAGATAAAAGCCGAATAAACAAATAATTAAAACGTAAAAATAAAAGGAAAAACTATATTTAAGAATACTTCGCAGTTATTTTATAAGACCTTACGATTATATTATAAATTAAAGAACTAATAAAGTGCTTTACTTATTTAAATACGTACAAAGAAAATGAAGCTAAAAGACTTCTTGTAAAAGAGAGAAGAATCAAAAGTCGACGGCCCCGGATACGATTACGGCAAAATACGGCAAATTATAAATTATATTTTATTAAAGTATTAAATATATAACTACATACGACGAAAAGGATTTAAGAAAAAAGAAGACGATTAAACTTAAGGGCAATCTTAAATAAGTTAAAACTAAGTATAAAGTAATGAAATTTATAAAATAAACGCGCCTTTTTAATAGTTTCAGAGTTGCGATATAAAATAAAAAGATAAAGTAAAGCACTAAACGGAGACTAAAGGTACGGAGGCATAAGATAGCTAGTAGAAGCGGCAGTTAAAGAGCTTAATATATTATTAAAAGATAAAGTAAAACACTTTTACTTAACGCTTATATAAATAATCGTAAATAAGAACACACCGTTTAATAAAGGACGTTATTAGTTATTATAAAGTGATAAAGTGAAATACAAATTACTAAATGCGGTAACGCGTACTTCGGCAACTAGCGCCGAAGCTAGACTATGCCGGTATAACAGTCTTACTGTGGACAGCTGAAACCGAGTATGAATAAATGAATGAATGAATAAGTGTAAATCCTCAAAAGTAAAACTCGCATTGATTTCTTTTCCTGCTGGGACAAGCTGATCCCTAAACTATTGCTTAATTCTCGGACGCTTTCTTATCCGTAATCTCAGATGAATAGCCTCCTCTCCTCGTCTGCCTCCCCACCCCGCCCGTCGTCCCTTCCCCTTTTGGCCTTCTTACCTGCCTCCCCTCCCTCCCCCTTTATTCGGTCAAACTCGTCAAACTCCTCAAACTCATCAAACTCCTCAAACTCCCCAAACTCGCCAAACTCCCTCGATCAGATTCCCATTCCCGGCAAAGAGACACCGGACGCCGGAGGCAGATTCTTCCAGTCTTCCAGCCCTCCTCCCAGACTTCTACTTAAGACTCCCTTCTCCCTCCTCCTCCTCCTCCTTCTCCTCCTCCTCTTCTTCTTCTTCTTCTTGTTTTCCTCCATCACAACCTCACCAACTCTTCTCACGCAGACCGCTTCCCCCACCCGCTCACGCTCTCTTCACTTTCGTTCGTTCGTTCCACTTCTACTTCTCCTTTTCACTTCCGACCTCTGCTCACTACACTCTCTCTCTTTCGCCCCCTTCACTCTCCTACATCTGCTCCCCCCCGAATATCACCATGTCTACGTCAACAGGCACTCCCTCTGCTCCCGCCGTCAAGGCTGCCCGCGACTCCTCGTCCTCCCTCGAGCCATCTCCGGCAAGCACCTTCGGTGGCAGCGCGTCGAGCAATGCTGGTGATGATGATTTCCCCCAGACTCCTGGCGATGGTAAGTTTCCCTCATTTTGACTCTGATCTTTGCCTCACTTCGTCCGCCCTCGTCCTCTTCCGCCCTGGCTTCATCAGCACAAAGGTCACCCATTTCGACGCGTCTTCAAGTAGTTTTCTTCATTCTATATCTTCCCCAAGTTTCGGTTACTTCTCCGGACGAGTCACTGCAAGGACTTTGCTTCCCGTCCAAGACTTGTTCTGCTGTTCACATTGGCAATTTTCACACACCTCACTCCGCTCCCCCGCTCCCCAGCACCACTGCCAACTATTTCACTCTAAACTCAACTTCACATCCTCATTACACAAAATCTGCTTTACTTTCCTCCTCTCCAGGTTTCATCCACCCTCCATTGTCATTGGTGTCGATTTTGACGCGTCTTGCTCGTCAAGTCGGAAGTCGCGAGTTAGAGAGTCTCTCGACACATCTCTTCAACCCTCCTTGTTCTCTCACCTCATGTTTGGGAAGAGACAGCATCTTCAAGCGTTCTCTTTCTTCGCTCACTTTCACCCACTGGACTTCGTTTCAATTTCAGGACGCGTCGTGTGTTGAGTCTCCCCCATCTCCAATTCCTGGTATCTCACATCCCCACATCTTCAACATCACGAAAGTTTCTTTCCACCAGTGCCGGTATAGCTCTTGTCTCGGTGCTCTTGCTTGCCTTCAGGATCAAAAAGCATGGTTAACACCATTATCATTGGTGGTCGTTCGCAATGTTCTATATTGATCGCTGCCAGCCCCGTCGATGACTTGGTGTTGGAATCCACTTTCCTCGCTTCTTTCCACTCCTGGTCAAGTCTATGTTGACTTCCCTCGTTCGACCACTTTCTTTCCATCGCTGCCCTGGTAAAAGCTCGGAGAAGAAAAACCTTGCTAATATATCCGAAGAGGGTGTTCTCTTGAGCAAGCTGTCCAAGCTCTCCGTCAATGATGGAAAGGCTGCCAATCGGTACGTTGCTTCTCCCATGATCCTACGTCGCCAACATCATAAACTGACTTCAAAAGCTACTCCCCACCTTTTGTTCGCAATGGTTCTCAGAGCAAGGTTGAGGATCCCTTCACTTCCCCAAAACACCGTTCAGGCCAACGCACCCCAACTGGTCAAAAGCCCAAGGGTCGCTCTTCCATGAGTGACAACTGGCGCTCAGGTTCGTCCTCCGGCTCTGGTTCTGGACACACTTCCCCATCTGCTGCCGGAATCCTCCGTAGTGCTCAGAGCGGACATGGCATCTTTGTTCAGGAGTATGCGTCGGATGATGGCGAGCTCACGACCAACGAGCAAGTTCTCATCAAGTCCGAGGATGCTCAGGCCATCTTTCCACCATCAAGCTGTGTCTTCGTCGCCAAGTAAGTCCCAGCCGTATCCTCTTCACCTGATCCAGCTGACAGGATTCAGTCTTCTTCAATCCGAGGGTGATGAGGCTCTTGAGGTTGCTGTCACTCAAATCTTCCGAGAGTTTGGAACTGTCTATGTCAAGATTCGTCGTGATGCTAAGCACATGCCATTTGCCTTCTGCCAATACACCGTAAGTATTTTCCTTCCACCCTTTCAGTCCCCACTATTATCTTGATCCACTTACTAATTCTGAATTAGAATGATGCTGATGCTGAGCGTGCCATCAAAGAGGGTCGCGGTCGCCTAGTCAAGGGTCGTCCATGCCGATGTGAGAAGGCGAAGGCCCATCGTGAGTTTCCCTGCTTCCTAACCTGAAACAAAACGTGACTTATTTTCAGGCTTGTTCTTCTTTGAGCGCAAGTACGGTCCAGTTGTTACCCCATCTGAGGTCCAGCAATTGCTTCGAAGCTTTGGCAGAATCTCATTTTGCAGACACATCAACGATGTCGAGCGCGCCGCCTACAACCTCAATGAGGGTGTCATGGTTCAGTTTGAGATGTATGATGAAGGCCAAGCTGCGCAGCAGGTATTTTCCATTCTTCCCCCTTTCTGATGCGATGCTCACATCTCACAGGCATTCCGCAACCACACCGAGTTCAAGATGCAGTGCATGGCCAACATGGCATCTCCCGCTCGTCATGGTTTCAACAAGTCCGATCCTGCTCACCGCTCATATCTTGATACCTACGAAGTTGACAAGCGTTCTGTCTTTGTTGGCAATCTCGCTATCGATGCCACTGAAGCTGAGCTCTTCGAGATTTTCCAACGCTTCGGCAGCATCGTCCAGATCACTCTCCACAAGAATGATTCCACCATTGACGGTAAGTTACTCGGCCTTCCTTCTTCTCTCCTCTTTATAGTACGTGTCTAACAATGACCAGTCAGCCAAAAGCACTGCTTCGCTTTCATTGAGTTCCAACAACAGCCATCTGTACCCCGTGCGCTTGTTGGCATGGTGAGTTTCTCCCCACTGTCCCCCTGTTTCCATATTAACAATCAATCTACCAGGTCGGCTATGTCCTCCGCGACAGAACTCTTCGAGTATCTCAAAAGGATACTGAAGGTGCAAAGGCTCGCACTCGCCGCCAACCCGCCAGAGTTGCCCCAGCTTCAACTAATCCATACCAATCTCCAGATGCTCGTTCGGTTGGCCAACATCAAGCTTCTCCAATGGCTTATCTGTCTCCAGGATACGGTTCACCCTACGGCTTCGCTCAAGGTCAGTACTATAATTACCAAGGAGCTAGCCTCCCAGGTCAGGTCCAGTACTACTCTCCAACTTACTCACCATCGGCCTTCCCTCCTTCCTACTTCACCTACACTGGCAGCCCAAGCTACAACGCTAGTGCGACCTCAGGTACGACTACCACCGGTAGCCCAGCTCATGCGCAGTACTATTACGGAGGCTATCCTCAATACCCATCTCCCGCGTCGTACTGGCCAACTTCAAGCCCAGTTGCTACTCAACAGCCAGTCAGTTACTACATGCAGGCATATTCTCCACCAGCTACCGATCCTGCTCAGGAAGACCGCTCGGCGACCCCAACTCCAGCTGGACATCCTTCAACTTCTGACGCTTCGTTGGAGTCTGAATAAGTGTTCCATCTCCATCGCTTGACGACTTGCACCTGCTTGTTCATGTCAATGAAGGTTCGGCCCGCACCAGCTACGTCCTCATTTGCTCTGCTCATATCACATGCTTCTTCCTCTCAGATACTCTGTGTCTTTTCAACATGTTTCCGACCTTCGAATCAATTCGACGTCGTGATGGATCTTCCAAACTTGCAAACATCTAGCTTCATGTTCTTCCTGACAGGATGTTTTCTCACATACTTCTGTCATCGTCCTGTTGAGGCATATTCATGCAACCTGTCAGATATCTTCTGTTTGTCCGTCTTCCTTGATGTTCTTGCTCCCTTGTTGGACAAGATCGTCGTAGGATAGGGTTCCGAGACATGTTGCACCGAGTTCTCGATTTGTACAATCCTCGCGATGTACCACCATAGCTAGATCTAAATAAAAACCTCAAGCAAAACTTCCTCCTCTTCTCGAACTGTGACTTGCTATTGATCGCATCTAGGCTTGGCTACTGTGAAGGCTTCACAAACAAAATACAAAAATAAAGAGCTAGACACCAGATGCCGAGCCTGGTAAAATACCAGGGCAAGATTCAAGGTGGAAAAGGTGTTCAAAAGTTTCGGGGCTAGGGCGACAGAATAATAAAATATTCTGTAAAAGTGTTAGAAAGCGCTACGTTATATACATCAATTGCTGCCTTTAACAAAACGGTACTTAAAGTATAACGGTTATACAGTACTAACAGACTTAGGCACGGGTACGGGTAGTCCAGGATCCGTCCAATCAAACCCTCAAAATTGCAACCTTAAGCGAAGTCTAACTGGTCAAGTACCGCCTCGTATTTTTCGGCGACTTACCCGGATGGAAACAGATAATTTAAGATATGCTTTTCTTTAATATATATTTCTTTCCTTCTCTCATTACTTATTTTCATATTTTTATACTTTTCTTACGGTTGTTATGTATCAAATTATACTTATGCATACTCCGAGTATACTCGGTATCCGCCTGTGACCTGGGAATCCGTCCGTCTGATATAATCCCGGGCAGGGTACCGTCCGCACGAACCTCCCGGAGGCCTCCGGGTATACCCTTGCCAAACTCTGAGTACTAACGATTTGATAATGTAAACGATCTGACAATACTATTGATTTGACATCACTCAACAGAGAGAGGTGGAGACGTTCGCGTCCCTTTTCGGATACCGAAGCCAGCCTGGAGCCGCTCGGCCTCAGACGGATCCGGCTTCCGTTGCCACTCGAACATTCCTGAATAACTTCATGCCCGTCATTTCCAACTCGAAGCCTTTCCGGGTCCAAATCATGCGCCATGGCCTCCTCTTTACCAGTAGACTCACCCGGTACGTCCTTGTCATTTACCTCGTGGAATGACGATAAGCAAACAACCATTGTCCTTCTCCACGGAGGCTTTACGTGCCGTCTCGAGTTTGCGCTCATCCTTCCACACCTCTCCGACTTCCACGTCCTCCTCCCCGACCTACCGTTGCATTCTGCGTCACGTCACGTCAAACCAGGCACAACCGACAATTCGGCCTGGCATGTCGCGCAACTCATTCGATCACACGCCCACGGCGGGAAAGCCCACGTTGTTGGTGTCTCCATGGGTGGCTACATCGGCCAGTGCCTCGCGTTGGACCAGCCCGACCTCGTCCTCTCGCTCTTCGTCACGGGTGCTGCTCCACTCGTTAGGAAACGATTATTCATGGCGTCCTGGACCAGAGTTACCTATTATACCATGAGGCTTATGCTGCATTGGCTCCCCGACTGGGTGTACCGGTATCAAACTTCATCACTTGGCCTAAGGCAGAGCGACGAATTGGTAGCAGAGCTGAGGGACAACATCACCTGGGAGCTGGTCCAAGATATGTTCCCGTGGATCTTGTCGTTTACGCTGGATCACGTGCGGCAGCTGCAGGTGCGGACCCTATCTATCGCGGGGGCGAAGGGGGATGACGTGCCTATGATTGAGAGGACTGCCGATACCTTGAGGAGCAGGCGGACTTCCCTGAACAAGCCGTGGCCTCGGGATGGGTCAGGAGCAGTTGTGTTGAGAGATGCAACGCATGCGTGGGACTTGCAGTTTCCAGTGCTCTTTGCTCAAGGGGTATTGGCTTGGGTGAGGAGAGAGAAATTACCTGTCGAGTTTGAGATGCTATAATAGCTACGGAGCCCTACTACTACTGTAAAATAAAATCTAATTCTGAAGAAAATCCTTTAATAGCGGTCCTGTCGAGCCACTTTTAGACTGGCCCCGTCTCGATGGCAGGCGGTCCTCCTTCTGGATGAAGCGGATGTACTTCTCGAACGGCGCTCATCTCACGATATCTATCGAAATGCTCTTGTCTGCGTGTTCTTGCGGACCTTAGAATACTATTAAGGAATGATGTTCCTTACTATTAACCGGGTAGGTAGAGCAGATTGACGATGCAATCGCCAGTAGAATCCACTTTAAACTAAAGTATAATAAGTTGAACCTCGAGCAGCGGACCAATATCTGGCGATATTTTCTGGGCACGGCAACCACGCCTCAGGGAGCAGCAATTTACAGCCCGGACGACTAGGCACAGAAGGGGCGCAATCCGATTTTGGCGGTGCAGCGACTTTTAGCGTCATTTTCAAAAGAGTTCCCCTTTTGCGAAGCCACATAACTTGGCCTCACAACGTTCCAAAATAGAACTTCTTTAATAAAGATATATGATTTGGAAGCAGCTATATCTATTTCTAAACTTCGTCTTCGTATATTCGCACATCTGTTTGCGATGCAACCCCCTCGCCTTTTCGCGCTAAAAGTCGCAAGCGAATCACCGTCAGATCGGATAGCCGCGAAGCAGGTACGAAAGGGGGTTTTCAGTAGGTCTCGCCACCCCTTGTACGGCAGTAAGGTAATTTTTCCAATCAACAGCATAAAAATTTCAGAAATTTCTCTATACGTTTTCTTATATATTAAAGCAGAACAGGGGGGGTGGCGAGACCTACTGAAAACCCCCTTTCGTACCTCCGTCACGACTTGGAGGAGCAAATTAATTAACGGTATCGTTTCAGATCAAAAACCTCGTGTCAACGGCTTAAGTTTTGGCGATTCAAGAGGGATGTCAGGTGATGATGTCCTATGTCGAAGTGGCTATTGCCGCATCTGAGGATTTCGAATGCGATTTCAAGGGCGTAGGGTCGACGGAAGCTATAAACGGTTATACTTAGCTGAGGGTTGGAACGAGTAGTGTATATTAGTGTTTTGATTTCTTATTATTTCACTTTTTAATGTTTATACGCTTTAGAATAATAATAATATATCACTTACGTCTTTTGAATAGTGACGCAATTGTTTGAGGCTCTGTGAGGGTAGATATTTTATTGACTGTACCAAGCGTTCGGGAAGGTTCCGTGCACGACAAGACATGCCCTGCCCCGCCGAAAATACGGGTCGTGCTATTATTCCTTCTAACCCTCTCGAACACCAAAGCCGTGCAAGAAACCCACCCGAATCTACGGCCGAAAGAGGTACAGCTCCAAAGCGTACTCACGGTAGCTTTTCGACAACTTTGAAAGTGTGACTAGAATCATGTATAACAACAACATCTCCAATGCACCTGGAACAGAGATCAAAATCAATGCAATCTTCGCACTTGTAACGAGTTCCGTATATTGTCTATTAAATTCAACGAGTTAATATAACTTATTTGGGGCGGGGGGGTAAGATGCGACTCACATGAAAGCAGCTATCGCAGGAAGCACTATGTTCGGTAGCTGAAGCAAGTGTAACTTGCCTTATCTCTGTACTAATTGACCCGTTGAATTGAGACAGAATAGACATTAGCGAGCCATTGTTACAAAAGATTGCAACATCAAGTGGTGTCTGCCCTTGTATGTTTTTCCTTTGCAGGTTAGCTCCAGAGTCCGTAAGCAATCGAACAGTATCGACATCTCCGTTCCGACAAGCCCAGTGGAGAGGAGTCCAGCCATTTGTATCCGAAATATTAATATCAATGCCAGAACTTATAACAAGCTTCACAGCTTGTACAGACCCGCCAGAAGCAGCAAAATGAAGAGCCGAACAGCCTTGCTGGTCTGTATAAGTCCAATTGGCCCTTGCACCGATGCTTAACAAGTATTGTATCATACTTTGCTGATTTCCCCTCATGGCAAAGTGAAGCACCAATCGACCTTGAAAGTCTTCCTTGTTAACATCCGCATGTTTATTCGTCAAAATCTTCACGATCCCTTCGCGCCCTTCATATGCTGCAGCTTGGAGTGCGTTGCCGTACCACCCGCCTTGGGCGTTGACGTCGGCTCCTCTGTCGAGCAGCAGGTTGACCATAGCTTCACTTACTTTATATGCTTTAGTTGCAGCTTGGAGTGCGTTGCCGCATTTCCCGCCTTGGGCGTTAATATCGGCTCCTTTGTCGAGCAGCAGCTTAACTACAGCCTCACTTCCGCGCCATGCTGCAGCTTGGAGTGCGTTGCCGTATTTCCCGCCTTGGGCGTTAATATCGGCTCCTTTGTCGAGCAGCAGCTTAACTACAGCCTCACTTCCGCGCCATGCTGCAGCTTGGAGTGCGTTGCCGTATTTCCCGCCTTGGGCGTAGATATCGGCTCCTCTGTCGAGCAGCAGCTTAACCACAGCGTCACTTCCTTGATATGCTGCAGTTGCAGCTTGGAGTGCGTTGCCGTACTCCCCGCCTTGGGCGTTGATATCGGCTCCTCTGTCGAGCAGCAGCTTGACCACAGCCTCTTCGCCTTGAGATGCTGCAGCTTGAAGTGCGTTGCCGTACTCCCCGCCTTGGGCGTGGATATCGGCTCCTCTGTCGAGTAGCAGCTTGACCACAGCTTCACTTCCGCGCCATGCTGTAGCTTGGAGTGCGTTGCCGCACCACCCGCCTTGGGCGTTAATATCGGCTCCTCTGTCGAGTAGCAGCTTGACCACAGCTTCACTTCCGCGCCATGCTGTAGCTTGGAGTGCGTTGCCGCACCACCCGCCTTGGGCGTTAATATCGGCTCCTTTGTCGAGCAGCAGCTTAACTACAGCCTCACTTCCGCGCCATGCTGCAGCTTGGAGTGCGTTGCCGTACCACCCGCCTCGGGCGTTGACGTCGGCTCCTCGATCGAGCAGCAGCTTTACAGCTACCAAACTTCCTTTCAAAGCAGCACTTTGCAATGCACTTCCCGAATTTCTAGTCTGGTAATTTACCTCTGCACCTCTTTCTAATAGTAGCTCTACGACTGCTTCATGTCCACCCGCTGCCGCGCGCTCCAATGGTGTGCTTTGTGCGACGTTTCTTGCATCTACATTAGCGTCTGCATCAAGGAGTATACTGATTATGCTCTTGTGGCCCCAACGAGCGGCATAATGCAAGGCTCTGTTACCCTCGTCATCTTCCGCTTCCAAAAGCGTTTCCGATTCTAACAGAGCTCTCAATATGCTCTCGAGATTCGAAGCAGCCGCCACATGCATCAATGTCGTTTGCATTAGTGGACACCTGCTATTATGTTTGTAGTCTATCTTTCTGAAGATCTTGATCCAATGAGAGAAGTATTGAGCGGAAGGCCATTGAAATCGTTGAATAAGATTGCGTTGGGGAATATTCAAACTTTCTGCCTTCTGCGCATGCAAGAACCAAGACTTCGTTGCGTACGATAAGAAAGGAAGATTCTTAGTCATCGTTGACCTATCCCATGAGGTCGAGTTCGCGACGCTCTGAACTTCTCCTAGCTTCAAGTAGTTAATACAAGATTTAGAAAGTCGATCGTGTCCTCGACCAATAGCATCTCTCGTGGGATTTTGATTAAGCCATCTAAAGCCATCCTTGAGCAGGAAGTCGTTAACCGACTGGTGGATGAATTGGACAATGCGTTCGTCGTGGTGAAATTTAACTTCTGCCAAGCCTCCAGACAGGGCAATAGTCATATCCTTCATCCGTGTGTCGCTTTCGACAAATCCTGTGGACTGATGAGCAGATTCTTGGAATCGGTGAATGGATGAATCGTCCGAGGCTAGAGCGAACCGGAGCTCGGTCAGTGAAAGGGGTCTCTCGGCAAGGCATATCCATTGCATCAAATGTAACGTCTGGCTCCGGACAGTAGGGTCCACAAGCGTAAGGATGTGCTTATAGATAGTCTCAAGATCTGATGGCACTTTTTCCAGTGACCCAAGTATGCCCTCCAAGGCTCTTCCTTCGTTATACTGCTTTGCGATTACTGGGATAACAAGAGTAACCCACAGGAATACACCGGACGCTTTGCTTGAGATACGTGTCTGTAACAAGTTCAGGTCATCTGACCCTAACTCACGGCCTTGCACAAGCATCTGCCTTCGGAGTCCTGCTAAAGCATACGTTGAGATGTCCTCGTAGTTCTCTTCGTCGACGCAGATCTGAACACCAATACTGGTCCTAATGATAGGGAAATGACGACAAGAGAAACAGATACTTGTAGCATGCTCTGAGTTAAGCAATAGCTCGTTCACCTCATGAAGATAAGAGACGATGTACCGCGCTGAGGCTTCACCAGCTTCATCAAGAGCGTCCACAAAGATCACCATGGGATGGGCTTTCACGGCTGAGATCAGAGAAGACTTTAAAACTCTGCGAAGCTCTTGTTCGCGCCATTCCCAATCATTTCCAATATCTCCTTGGAACTTTCTCGTCTCCTCATACAGCCTCTGGAAGTCAGCACCAGCCGACGGGACTTGGCTCAATAATTGATGTAACATAGTCCGAAACATGCCGATGGGAGTCTGTTGTAACTGAGTACCTCGTCTGTGGAAGAAGAAGGCAAGATGGATGCGCCCGCGGGCCCCGTCTTCATTGAGTATCTGGAAGATCCTTTTCATCAAGGTGGACTTTCCAGAACCGGGTTTTCCTTGGATCCACAGCAGACCATGATCATCCGCTATCCATTTCTTATACTCTTTGTGCTGGAGAATCCATGCACACGAATCCGCGCGTGCGTCTAGCACTTCGTCTTGCCGATCTCTCATTTCTCGAAAGGCTAACGAGTCGAGATATCCTAAGAGATATGTCAGACTGAGGCGAGGGAAGCCCTTCTCAGAGAGTTCAGACCAAGATCAGGGAAGAAGTCTTTCTCTTTCTCAGACAGCTTAGTTCCAAAAAGTTCTGAGAATGACTGCGCTGGCACCAAGTACATCACCCAGCACTCTCGGCATTTATATATTAGAAATGCACATACGTGATTCAAGAACAGCTGGCTGGGATTCAGCAGGATGTATGACTGATGGTGCAGCTGTCGAAGCTGGTAGGGCTGACTCGGAGGATTTCTCAGGAACATATCTTGATGGTACTTTGTCAATGAAGTACTGAATGGCTGCTGAAACTCTGATGTAGCCTGTTTCGGCGCTGTTCGTAAACTTGCATATCTGAGAATGCGTCCCAGGGAGGGACAGATTTTTGTTTACCACTGGGTCGTCAATTGAAGCCGAGGTGTCATTGACGACGCGTCGTCCCACAAGCTTGAAGGATGTCATACCAGAAGACTCGTAGAAGCAACGGGTGTAGAATCGTGCTTCGCGGAGCAAGGCCGTGAAATCACTGCTTAGTTGCTCCAAGGTCTTATTGTTCTTCCCGAGATCTTCCAGGATTGATGTGTTTACGCTCTGCCCGGCAAAGAAAGCCATTTTTTCCAGCTGTTCCGCCCAATCGGCCCCCTTACTTCCATGGTGCGGTGTTCCAATGAATGCTATCCCTCGGGTGGATTTGTAGATGGATTCGTCTTCTGGATTCCACTGTGACATACGTGCGGATTTTCGTAAGATCTCCTTCAGGATGATGCCACCAAGACTGTGCACAATAAATATGAGATGTCGTTCGCTCTGAAATACAAAATGTTAGTGAGTCCAATTATCACCGAGATAGTCATGCCTACGTCGGCTCCCCGCATGCGGATCAAATCTTCCATTATCGCATCTGCATGTGCCTTGATGCCATTCCGATCTTGTCCTCGCAAAAATCGTATTGGATGGGAGTCATAGCCACACGTGAGAATCCGTGCTTGCTGAAATCTTTCATCATAAGACAAAATATCCCGAGGCCAGAAAATTTCGTCCAGACTCTTATCAGATGAATCCATAGATCGTTCTATTTCGTCGGATGGATGGTCTGCCATGATGGGGTGCTGATCTTGATTTGATATCGAATCCTCTTGAGCCTCATCAATCCCAGAAGTCTGAGAAGCCCCACTTAAAGACGTTGAGCTTTGGCTGGTCCCCACCAATTTGTTCTCATTCGACGTGTGATTTCTCAATCCGATTGTATCTGGCCTACTAGCGTCGTCGTCCTGCTGAACTTTCTTTCGGTAGATCCTGCGCCAAATTCTTTTATGCAGACTCTTCTCCTCGAATTCCCCCTCATTTGTCTTTGGTGCGCGCCTTCGCGACTCCTTCCCTTGTCTCGATCTCGACGAACTTCGACCCTGATCCCTCTTGTGTTGCAGCTTCGGCTTGACAGCCGTCCAGGTGTCTACGGGATGGCCACCCAGCCCGTGAATAAAAACGATGCTACTCACAAAACATCAGCCATTTCTTATCATGAAAAGACACGGGGGAAGGGGAAGATAACCCAACTTACTCAAGAAGAGCCCTCTGGCCATCTGAAGGCTCAGAAACGACGCTAGTTCCGACTTCTTGGATATCTGAAAGGGATCGCACTCGATTCAAGACTGGTCTGAACGACCCTCCACCCTGCGACGCCATCGTTATGGCTTAATGGAGCGCACGAAGGTGTTTGAGAAAAGGGTGTCAGCTTCGCTTTATAGTCTATGGAGAGTCGTGGCGAGCAGGATACGTGCAATTATCCAAAAGCAGCATCAACGGCAGTCTACAGCTCGCGATTTTTGAAGCAAGTAACGGTGAGATAAGGCTATTAGAATTGGACTGGAATCGCTCGGAATCATGATTTTGGAAGAAACCCGTCCTAGCTAGCAGGCTGCATGTGGTGTGCTCGGCGGGGTCATACGCTTGCCTATTGCGGTTAGAACTAAGTTATGACAAATCCTCCAGAAGTGCGTGCTGAAGACGTTGTGTCGAGGCTGGCGGACTCAGCTGGGCGGCAGCCCCATGCTTAATCACGACCATTAGAGTGTCTTCAAATATCGGAGCACTTAGGGAAAGGTGCCGTATCAGAAGAATACGGCTCTAATTTTTGAAGACACTTAAAGGGGAAATAATACAGCCCGGGGGTTTCTCCGATATGAGGAGAGGGGTGCATAAACACCACAAGTTTTAGCTTCATTTTATGCTTATTAATATGCATTAGCGGGGTTACATTATACTGTATAAATCCGGGCTACGGAGGTCACGGCAAAATGTTATGATAAACGCTAACGCCTTGGCGCCAAGGCACATTGCGGGGCATTCCCACAATGACTAAAAATGTAAATTCCCACTTTTCATATTATAGTTTGAAGCTATTTACATTATTTGACACTTCCATAATGACTTCTAATGTACGTAAAATATATTATAATCTTGGCACTTGCTTTTAAGCTCTTGCTCTTTTTAATATCGGGATTTCTATAGCTTTAATTAATGAAATTACTTTTATATTTCCTTTTTTTATTTACTAATTACGGATAGTTGTTATTTCTAGAGGTTATATATTAAAAGAAGACCGAAAACTTCTATTTTATTATATTATAAATGCTTTAAAGTCAGGAAGACCTGTAAAAGCTATAAAAGAAATATAATAAAAGGTGGAAAAGATTATTTTAAAGAACTTAATAATACGGATATTCTTAACTTAAGGAATCGCTAGTATTCTCATTAAGAAGAACTTTCTTTTTAAAGTCTTTACACGTATAATTTGGAATATCTTAAATAAACTCGGATATAAGAATTATAAACTAAGCTATAAGCTAAGTCTAATACTTATCGTAAAAGCAATACGTCTTTAATAGTGTAAAGATTATATAAATTAGACTCTTAAAAACTGGAAACGAGTGATTTGTTTTAATAAGACGTTTGTAATAATAAGAGGTTAACGAGGGAGGCTCTGGGTATAGCGAAAGAAGTCTAAAGCTTATAATCTATATGTTATTCGCTGTCGGTGGAAAGGTTTTAAGTAATTTATGTTTTGGAGTTGCTTTTTATATAATAAGAAAGGGCTATATTATATATAAAATAATAAGATAAAAGCAAAGAAAAAAGAAGTAAAGCTTTAGCTTGAAGAGTAACACAAGCTCTTTAAGCCGGAGTGTAAGCTTGACTAAGAGCTTAAGACTTTGATGCGACGTATACGGATTGCTCGCAAAATGCTAAGCAAAAAGCTACTTTAGAAGTAGGGGAAAGTTATAAGAAAGCTTGTCCGGGACTTTAAAGGAGGCATTAATTAATATAAATATCAAAAGCTAATTCTTTACGAAAAGCTTTTGTCTTTTATAAAAGAGTATAAAAAAGACGGTCTTAATATAATCGTTTAAGGCAATAACGCTTCTTTATATGCTCACTTATATTAATAGCGAGTGTATAATCTTTAAGAGATTATACGTATAATTTAGCTAGTTAATTCTTTAGACTTAAATATAATTAAACTTTTATAGTTTTAAATAAAAAGGAAGATTATAAAATATGGAGCAGCGATAAGGCAAAAGCAAATAAAGATAAATTAATTAAAATATTAAGAAAATCTCTCTTAAGAGCGAATTCAGCGGTAGATTAAAAGAATCCCAAAGTATATTTAAGAAGTAATTGCTTTAAAAAGCGAGAATAAATATAAAGAAGGCTTAGAGAATAAATAACGGAACTTAAATAGAGTATACTAATTGTTTAATATTAAAAAGCATTAATTTTCTATATAAATTAAGTAGAGAAGGAGTGCCAAGAATCACTTGATTTTAGTGCCTTAGCATCGCTAAGCTATTAGCGGATTATTATAACATTTTGCCGTGACCTCCGTATATTTTCCTGAGCTACTACTCTTAGGTCTGGTTATGTGCGTGGCGTTGGAATGTCACGCGTGTGGCGCAGTAACTTATGTTACCCAACTTTCTTTGCTGGTCATTCATTTGAGCCTTAGGCACCAAAATGTGAGCACGACTTCAGCTGAAAGTAGACTGCACTGAGGCTGAACTCGAACATCACGTTCATGATAGTTTACAATTTTACTTAAGCTGTTTGTTACTAACAACCATGACTTCTACCTATACTTATTCACAACTCGCTTCAGATAGGCATTCAATAAGATTGCTCACTCTTCATCCAGGTAGCGCTTCTGACGACATAAAAATCTCTATTTACGAGGTTCGGCTTGGCGGTGATGAATCTCTCGAGTATGAAGCTCTTTCGTATGTATGGGGTTCGACAGAAAATCCAACTCATATCGAAATCACAAATCAAACTAGCGCCCTGATTCCGGTCAGATCGAACTTGGCTAGTGCGCTACGACACCTTCGAAACCAGTCTCAGCCTCGAGTGCTCTGGATCGATGCCATCTGCATCGACCAGACAAATCTCGAAGAAAGAGGCCGGCAAGTAGCCATCATGCACAATATATATCGATTTGCCAAGCGCGTTATAGTTTGGTTTAGTCTAGAGGCCGACGGCAGTAATCTCGCTATAAGTCTAGTAAATGGTATTATGGATTAATTTTCCCATTCTTGTGTCCCGTATAGGGTTAGTAAGCTTGCTACTCTTGCTCAGGCGCTAATCACCCTCGGCTCACCCTCGGCTTAGTCGACTCGCCTAAGGAACCTGAGCACCCTAAGCAACTCACCTAAGCACCCTGAGCACCCCTAAGTATCCTAAGTAGCTCGCCTGAGCAGGCCTGAGCATCTTAAATAAGATTTACTATAATACCCTTAAGCACCTTAAGCAGCTCACTTAAGTAAGCCTGAGCATCTTAAGTAAGATTTATTATATTGTCACGTGCTTTAGCTTTTCGCTTTTTAATTAATTACACTTAATTTGCTCTTTGTTTTCTTATATTAGTTTTGTTAAGTTTTAATAATAATATTTAAAGAGCTTAAATAAGTTCTTAAGGAACTTAAAGTAAATATTTTTTAAAAATATTCTTAATATTTTGCCTATAATATAAATTAGTTTAATATAAATGCCCTTAAGAAGAGTATTACTTTTCCCTTTATAAATTCCTTTTTACTTTGTATTTATTTTAATTTAAATACTTTTCTTTTTTTAATTTTATTTTTTAATTAACTTTTTAAATCTTTTTATATAATTCGTTTTATTTAATTATTATAAATTACTATTTTAGTATTTTTAATGCTTAAAAAGGAGTCGTTAGAGGAGTTCTTTGCACGATCCCGGGGCAAAGGCTTTATTATTAAGTTAAAAATTATTAATGAGAAAAAAATAAAAAAAAGAATTCTAGTTAAGAATAAAGGAAAACTATTCGCGTGCCTTAAGGCGATAGGACTAGTGTTATGTGACTGCTGTTAGGTGACCTATTCCTTCGTAGGTATATATATTGTAGTAGAGCATTTCCAGCTATAGCCGGAAATTATAGTCTTTTGGCTCTGATGGCGTAGTGGTGTGAGCTTTACTCTCTTTACGTTATAACTAGTAAAGGCTATTTCTTAATTTTTAATAAAATCTCTTTTAACGCTTATTTTTTTATTAATTAAGTATGAACTCGAACACTTTAAAGCTACTTTAGAAGATATAAAGACGTCGAAAGATTAAGCTAAATATATTATATATAATATTATAGGCGCTTATAGCGACGATATTGTAGGGTTAGGATTTGTTATTCGTTCGTGGAAGGATTTTATAATAGGCTGGCAATAAGCTAAACGTAAGCTAAAAATAGACTTTAAAGTAATTATTATTATTTCTAACGTAAGTCTTAAAGGCGTTGTTTTTATTTCGTTAAGGTATTATATATAATTACTAATAAAGTATAGTTTATAAAAGGTCTTTTATAAGAGGAAATCAGCTTACGCTATAAAAATGAAAAGAAGAGATTTTGTGTGAATAATGATTTCATTACTTCGGGGGAAACTAGGTCTATATAACTACTTTTAGGCGCCAAGCTATTTAGCTCTCGCATCGGCTATTTGCTCTCGCATCGGCTATTTGCTCTCGCATCGGTTATTAGCTTTATATTGAAACTAGCTTTTTATCAAGACTAGCTTTATATTACCAGAGCTTCGGAGGTTTAAAACACGGAAGCTTAAGGCTTGATGAAGCCACTGTTTTAGCCCTGAATAACCTTTTACCGGAAGCTTAAAGCTTCCGAGGTTCAAAGCACGGAAGCCGAGGCTTTATGCGAAGCCGGAGCTTTATGCAAAGGTAGTTGAGTTATGGAAAGGTATGCTTAATATAATCTTGTATTATTAAGCGAGTTTAGCCGAGGCTTAATATAATCTTATATAAAAGCGAGAGAAGAAGTACGGTATTATAATTTATTTTATTTACTTTAAAATATAACTTTAGTTAAATGATTAATATTCTTATAGACAGTCAAGAACTAAATTAAAAGTATAAGGCTAGCTTTAAATATAAGTATTTATATTAGTAAGAGTCGGCGAATATATATAATTAACTTGCCGGCCTGGATTAAGTCGAGGCCTTTATTATTAAGTAAGTCCTGGCTCTTTAGTTTTTTATAAGATTAGGCGAATAATTAATAGTTTATCTTAAGATATTACTTTTATAGTATTTCGAAATGAAGATAAGAGGGCAGAGTTTGTTATATAAGTTGTACGAGACGCAAAAAACATAACATTTAAATTAAATAAAAGGTGACGTTTTACTATTTAATACCTTAAAGTCATTTCTTAAAGATTAATTATGAAATAAGCTAAAGCACTTATTATATGAAAGTTTATAACCTCGACCGCTCTTTTATAATTCGATTCTTACGTATTTCGCTAAATTTATTGTAAAAAGGGTCTTCAGAGATTATAAAACAATAAATGTACTTTTTAGTCTCGAGCCGACCGGAGATGAAATATTTTAATTTTATTAGGATTTAGAAGTCCTTAATTTATTATTCTTTTAGAAAGATAATAAAAAGATTGACACGGTAAACACACTTAATAAACGTGTGAAAGAGTTAAGCTTTCGTTCGGGATATAAGCTCTCGTTTATAATTTATAATTTTAAAGCAGAAGTGTTGGTCCGTAGGGATTCTTACCGATATAGAACTCTTGCTTAGGGCCGAAACGGTGGGGTTTCGGTGGGGTTCCGGACCGGTATATAAGGAGTTTTACTCCTATTTTAGAAGAACACACTTTATAATACTTTTGAAATCACTTAATAATATCGATATTTATTTAGGTGACTTTATTGTTATATGTCCCGGTATAGTTATATCGACAAGAAGGTTTATTTTTTATTAATATGCTTTACGTATTAATTAAAAGGATGTGTTTTTAAAACTAATGTATTCTTAAATAAGTTTTATTTAACGGCTTAAAAAGTAAAGTATAGCGGCTATATTAATGAGAACACTTATTGTGATTATTATATACTTAATAACGCTAAAATTAACGGTTAAAAAAGCTACTTCGGCGATAAGTTACGTAATATTATTAACAATAGATTTCGGTTTATAACTTTATATTATAATTTTAAACTTTAATAGTTTCTTTCGGTAAAAAAATAATATAAACTCAAAAGTAGCTTAGAATTTATAATTATTAAATAAGAGTTAAAAGTTCTGTTTTTAAATATTAAGGACGACTCGGCTGTCACAGATCGACAAAAGGACTTACGTATAAAAAAAAGAAAGCTTATTATTAAAGAGCTTTATAAGAGCCGAAAACTCTAGTCGAGTAGAATTCCTTTTATTAAAGGCGAAAAGTATTTAATCGGGTATTATTAAATTATATTTTCTTATGTCCGCGGCTTAATGCTAAAACGCGACCGCTTAGCATTTAGTTTGTTTATATTACGGCTGGCTAAAGGTTAATACGGTGTAAGAAATAGCTTTGTATTTGGACTTAAAGCTACGCTTAGAATTAAGAAGAAAAGACAAGGAGGAAAAGAGAACTCTTTATAAGAGGGAGCTTTAATATAAATACATAAAGAGTCCTCTTAGCCTTTCCCGATTAGGCCTAGCGCTATAATTGCCATGTTAAGGTAATGCTACGAGCGATGCCGAGCTCGCTCGGTTAGAATACGAGGCTTAGGGAATTATAATATTATCCTTTCTTTTTAAAAAATTACGTTTTTGTAATTATAATTATAATAGCATTGTCTTTTAAGTCGTTATAATCGTCGACCCTAGTATTATATGTTTTTAACTATTAAATTAATACTTTTAGAAGTCTTTTAGCCGCTTTATTATTAAAGTAGAAATTCTTAATTATATAAGGTGCGGTTATAATAATCGAATATAAATATTATTATAAGTCTTCGTCGGCGCCTAGCTATTTAATACGGTAAAATAGCTTATTTTTTATAACCTTAAAGCTTAATATAGCCTTAATTTCTTATTTGTCTTAGTTTAGTAAGAGCTGAATTAGCGCCGGCGTTTATTTTATTTATTTTAATAAGGGATTATTAACGTACTTTTATAGCGAATAAGTATGAAATACAGGGTATATAATTTAATCCGCTAATAGCTTTATTTACTTTTTAATTCTTTCCTTCTTTTAAGAGTATTTTAATTAAGTTATATTATTTATCAGAGAGTTTCTTTAAAAGACAGTCGATATTCCAATTATAAATGTCGATTAATATTAAGTTATTAACGTCTTAATTAATAGCGCGTCGACTATAATTAATTAAACGCTTCATTTTCTTTTATTAAGCTTTTAACGACAATTATATAATTTCTATAACTTCTTTTATATATAAAGCGACTTATAAAGCCTTTTCGCGGTTAAGCTTTTTTATTGCCGTAATAAGTGGTTCAAGGTTTATTAAGTCCTAAAAAGTCTTTAGTTTTACGTTATTAAGTAATTAAAAAGGCGTGAGATTACTAAGGGACTCGTGAGGCAAGGTGAATTATGCGGTATTTATAATAAATAAGAAGTTATTTTAATTATTTTAATAATAATAGTAAAAAGGGCGGAGCCGTTACTTAATATATTAGTTTATTATTTTAATTTAGCCGTTAATATTAAGGTTATATGCCGTCGTTAGTTTTATTTTAATACCGAGTATATAATAGTATTCTTTTTAAAAGAAGGAAACGAATTACGGACTTCGGTTTAAAATAATAGATTTTAATATATTAAAATAACAAGTTTAATAAACGAGGAAAAAGGTAGCTATTCTTTTAGTTATAATTATATTATAATAAGGTATTAAGACCGGTTTTTTAAATAAGCGGTTTATAATAATTATAATAAAATTATAATTACTTTTATTTAATAATAATTTCGTAAAATCTATCGTAAAGTCTTAGTACGGCCGAGCGGGAATAATTAAAAAGTATAAGAAATTAAGTATTTTGTCTCTTTTAGCTTTCTACTGAAAGTAATTATAATTCGCTATATAGCGGCTTACGTCCGTAAAAAGGCTATTTTAATAGTATTTACGGCTTAATATAACTTTTATTTTTCCGATTCCGGTATAAGCGATTAAGGATTGCGAGTATATATAACGACGTATAAAGCTCCGGCGGTTTTATAAACACTTTTAAACGGCTTTAAAAAAGAAGCTTATTATTTAATAGTTTGTAGTTTAAGTCGTTCTCGCGGGCTTTTTGTCGAAAGGGCTTTAGTAAAGGAGACTCTTTATTAGCCGTAAGCACTTAATCGATTACGTCGTATTCCGCGATATTATATATTATTATAAAGTTAAGGTTTAGCTTTTCCGCGGCAGGTGCTTCCGGGTCGATTAACACGTGATTTTGTTTTAAAGTTTACTCTGCCTCTTATTTTGCTTTCTGGTTTACTTTTTAGTTTACTTTTTAGTCTATTTCCTGGTCTACTTTTAAAGGAGCTAAAGGGGTAGCTAAGGTAACGGCTATACGATTACTCCGTATATACCGTCCTACGATTTCTAGTTAAGCGTTTTACGCTACTATCGAACGGAGAATAGTTTCGTAAAAGAAAGGTATATTTAAATACTTTAGTTAAGCGGCTTCGGCTAAAGGACGCTCTTTTTTTAAAAGTATTTTATTTATTAGTTTAGTTATTTATTTAGAAAACCACGCTTAATATATTTTTTAATTAAGTAATCGCAACGGTTTAAAAGAGTCGACAGTTATTAACTAAAGGTTAACGGTAATTAAAGGGTCGATTTTGTCGTTTATAATGAGTTTCTGATTACAAATAGCTTGCTTACGAGCCTCTGTTACCGTAAGGTCTTAATCTCTTTAAGAAAGAGTATTAGTAAAAGTATTAATAGTTTTAATATAATATATAATTGTGAAATAGAATTCCGCGAAGAACTCGGCCTAACGTGTTTATTTAATTATAAAATCTTTAATAATTATAAAGTACTTTAAAGCTTAGTAATTTATATATACGTAAACGTTTTTTTAAGTATTTAATAATTCCGGGCGGTATTACTTAAACGACCGAAAGATTGTTAATATCTTTTTATTATAAATTAAGTAATTAAACTCGGGATTTATTATTATTTTAAAAAAGTAATTTATAAGGTAGAAAATGTCGTCTTCTTAAAGTTAAAATAATACGCTAGTAACGATTCCGTTAAAAGAGTTAGTCTTTAGCCGCGTTTGCTTTATTAAGTTATAATAATAAAAGATTAGTATAAATTAAAGGGCTTTTTAAAGAGTTTTTTATACGTTTTTATAAGCGTTATTAAAGTTAAAGGATATATCCTTCTCAGTAAGTATTATAAAAGATCGAGCGATGCGATTGTAATCTTTAATAAACCGGCGGTAGAAGTTATAGAAGCTAAAGTAGCTTTATACGTCTCGTACGTTGTTAGCGTATTATTAGTCTTTAATTACGCTGACTTTTTTTAGGTTTATTTTTATATTATTAACGTTAATAATAAAACTTAAGAATTTCGTCTTTTATACGTTAAACTCGGACTTTTTAATATCGACTTAGAATTCGTATATTTATAATATTATTATAACTTTTTTAACGTAAATCTCGTGCTTTCGGGAGTTAACGAATATATAAAGATATTATTTATATAAGCCGCGCAAAAGTCGTTTAAATACTTTATTAAAATATCGTTAATAAACCGCTAAAAAGTCGCCGGGCTATTCGTAAAGCTAAAGGGAAGGACTTTATATTTATACGTTTTATATTAAATGCAGAAGGTTATATAATCTTCGCTCTCGGGGGATATACGAATATAATAAAAAGCTTATTAAATATTAAGCTTTATAAAAACCTTTACTTTATAAATGCGTGTTATTATCTTATTAATTAAAAGAATTAAGTACGGGTCCTTTTTAAATAAAGTATTTAATTTTCGGTAATCGACGTAGAGCCGGAGATTGCCGTCGGCCTTTTTAACGAAGAGAATAAGGGCCGTATATAATGCGCTAAAGGGCTTAATAAAACCTTTATATAAGTTATTAATAATATACCGCTTAATTTTTAATAACTATTCTTTTATTATACGCCGGAGAAGTTTAAAAGATAAGTCGTTTTCCTTAATAAGCTCGATTTAATAGTTTACGCCTTAATAATACGTTAATAACTTGTTAAAGGCTTATCGAGAAAAGAAAGGAATATACTTTTAATATTTAATAAGAAGTTTCTTACTTATTAATTTATTATTTTACGCGTACTTAGCCTTTAGGGCTTTTTCTGAGGTTAAGTCTTTATTTATCGATGTGAGTTTAATATTTAATTAGTTTAAGGCCTTTCGCTAGCGGCGAGTTAACTCTTAGTCGATTTTATATATTAATATTATAAAGGTTTTTACTTTATTTGTCTTGGCTTTTTTAAGTCGGAGGTACGTTATAAATATTATTATTATTAATATAAATAAGATCTTCGTAATAAGTGCCTTTAATTAATAATTTGCCGGAGGAACTCGACAAGAGTTCCTTCTTTTAAGTAATAATCTTAAGTCACGAGATATTAAGGGGTTTAATTAATTTTCTATAGCTTAAAGGCGCTTTTTAACGTTTTTAATAAAACTCGAGGGTTAAGTCGGCGAGGCGCTAACGGTAAGTTATATAAAGATACTTATTTTTAAAGAACCGTCGAGTGCCGTAAGTTTAATTTGCTTTCGGCGGTAATTATTTATATTTATAAAAGCGTCTTTTTATTTTATATTAAGTTAATAAGACTTAACGATTAACTTATTAAAACAGTTTATATTAATAAAGACTTACTAGTTAAAGTACGGTTATATAAGTATATTTAACGGCTATTTTAATCGGTTACGGTTTTTTGTATATAATTACTTTAAGTCGTAATATTCGAGGAACTTTCGATTAATTAAGACGTCGGTATTTCTTAAGTTAATTATTAAGAAAGAGAAGTTAATTCGCCGGCAGTCGATAGTTAAAGTAAATAGAATAGCCGTATCGATTAGCTTACTTTTTTTATTATTATAATTAATTAAAACGATTAGTTAAAGGAGTATTATAAAAGAAATATTAAATTACTTAACGAGTCGGTATACGAGGGAGGTTTTAATTATATCGAAAATATTCGCTTTGCTATTAATATATATAAGCATTTTAATAAAGAATCTATTGCTTCTTAATTTAATATTAATTAAGAATTGTTATCTTTTAATAAAAATACGGAAATTAAATACTAAGTCCTTTTATAAGTTATAGCTTACGTTAAAGTATAAGTCTTTACTACGACTTAAGAGTTTTTTAATAGCTTATTAATTTTTAAATCTTTATTAATAATTAATTAAGAAATCGACTTATTAAGAGCTTAATCTTTTTAGCGCTTAAGGCAGTCGCTAGCTTAATAGCCAGTCTTATTATAATAAAGGCAAGTGTCGGAGGAGACGTCTTTAAGAGCAAGGGGCGGTATAAAAGACTTAAGGCGGCGGAGGAACGGAGCCAGAGATAGCGAGCATAAGCGAGCTTCTGGCGACAGTTTATAAATTAATATTAAGGGTCTTTATATTATAATAACTAGCGTAAAAGAGATTATACGCCAGCCTTCTTTTTTAAGAATGCCGCGCGCGTCGTGGCTATTAAAAGTAACGTTAACTTAAGCCTTATGAGTCGTTATAGCTTCTTTTAACGTAATATTATAAGATTCCCGGTTTATAATAATTAGGAATTCGTTAAAAGCCGTATAATTTCCGTTTATTTTATACTTTTTTATATAAATTATACGTTTAAAAGCCAAAGAAATCTTTTTATATACGTTCTTAAATTAACGAGAGCGAGTAATCTTATTAATAACCGTATAAAAAGTGAATTTAACTCGGAAATCGTTATAAGTTATACTACTTATTAATAACTAGTTATATATTCTCTTAATAACTTAGACTCGATTATAATTAAAGAATCGCTAGTCTAAAGCCGTTAAAACGTCGGCGGTAATATTAAAAGTGCTAATAAATTCGGGGTCTATATATTAAAAGATAATAATCTTTGCTTCGCCGGCGGTGCACTAAAAGTAAGTTTTAATTTATAATATTTTATTTTTAAAATTACTCAAGTACTTTTTTATAAATAACTTTATTTTTATCTTTTAAGTATTATACTTAATATCGCCTTTATAGTCGCTAATGGAAATATAAGGATACTTGACTTTAAAAGGCTTTATAGCTTGAATCGAATTATTTAGCTTTAGTAAATAATAGTCGGTAATTAGCTAGAAGTCCGTCGTAAAAGCACGTATTAATCGGTTATAAGAAAAAAAAAGAGTACAAGTCTTTTAGTAAAAGTTATTAAGAGTATATTAATCGAAGGCTTATTTAATAGCGGCAGTAATAATAAAGCTAACGGAGATCTCGATTAATTAATTTACTTTTACTTATTAAGCGGGGGTAAGGCCTTTTATAATAATATTAAGCTTTAGCGAGGCGTCGAAGTAGTTCTGAGGTTTATTCTTAGAATTAAAATCGAGTTCTTCGAAGTTATCGGGTTCTTTTATAAAAGTCTTAATTAAAAAGATAAGAGTATTAGTAAAGTTTAGCCGTAAAAGGGCGCTTCTTTTTTTAAAGCTTTGCCGACGAGAAGGAAAAGTCGGAAGAGATAATAATATAAAGTAAAGAGGTGTTTAAAGTTATTAATCGATTTATTAATTAAATATAAGTCGAAGTCGAAGTTCGAAGTCGAATAGCGCGCGTTAAGTTATATAAGGTAGGTTAACGGCAGGAGGTTTTCCAACTTTTTTTAAGGCAATTTATTACTAATAAAGAAGTATTTATTTATCGAATAAGCCAAAGTATTAAAGTTCGTCGTTAATTTATTATAAAAGTAAGGAGACGTGACGCGCAAGACTTAATAAAATATAACGCTTTATAGCGAAGGAGTTATTAGTCTTTTTTTATATTACGGCTAACTAAAGGTTAATATAATATAAGAAATAGCTTTATATTTAAACCTAAAGTTACGCTTAAAATTAAAAAGAAAAAATAAAAAGGAAAAGAAAGCTCTTTATAAAAAAGAGCTTTAATATAAATACACAAAGAGTCCTCCTAGCCTTTCCCGATTAGGCCTAGCGCTATAATTGCTATGCTAAGGCAATGCTACGAGCGATGCCGAGCTCGCTCGGTTAGAATACGAAGCTCAGGGAATCGTAACAGTTTACTGTCGCTTTTATTTATAATAAAAAAAGCCGAGTAGTCCTTTATAAGATAATTGCGTTTTATTAATAGGAGACTAAAGTAGTAGTTCGTCTGGGCTTAGAATCGAAGAAGTGTTTTTGTTTGTCGATAAAGTTTAAGAGAAAAATTAATAAGTTTATATACTTTTTAAAACCTTTTTTAATATTTATATAATATAAAGTATTAATATTATATTTTTAAATAATAAACCGGTTGTTTAAAGATAAAGATATATTTATAGCTATTATAAAAAAAGCTTTAAAGTTACTTATGGATTTATAAAAATATACTTTTTTTATAATGAATAAGTTACGGGAAAAGACGAGTAAGAGAATTATTATTAAGTTTACTTAAACGGCTATAAACTTTTATTAACTTAATATAATCCGCTTTTTTACGGCGGGACCTTAACTTCGCCTAGTATATATCCCTTTTATTTAAACAATACGACGCTTTTAACTATTAAACAAATGCACTAGTTTTATAATAGGTCCGAATAAAGAGATTATATTTCCGACTACTTTAAAATTTTCGAAAAATATTTTAGAAGTCTATATAAAAGTATATTATTTAAATGCCTAATCTTAAACTTATACTATTCCGACGCTTTTATATTAATATAATAAGTAAAATTTCACCTTTAAAATAATTATAATATTAAATTCGTTAAAAAAATAAAGAAATCTCGGCCCTTAAATAAAGTAGACGCTAAATACCCTAAAATTAAGAGGGTCAGAAGCGTTATTAAGCACGAACAAAATATTAGAGAATGCTTTAAACTAATATACGAATTTATATATTAGACGGCGGAACAATAGTATCGAAAGAGCTATAATGCCTTAAATTTAATAGTTATTCGTTTTGCTTTTTTAAATACGTTATTAACTGCTCTTTCGACAGCTTTATTAACGCCCCTTTTACTTAATTTGAGGGCGTTAACGCTAATAACTAACGTATGCGGGAGTGCAATTTATATATTAGTATTATAAATTCTTAATGACGTTAATAATAATATTAATTCTTTTCTTCTTTTTATATTAAATACCGCCGCACTTATTAAAGAAAACACAACTCGTTTATTACTACGTTTAAGCGTTATTATTACCTCCCGTGAATCGGACTCCGTGACGGAGTCTTTTGAGGTATATAATATAAGGTCGGAATATAATGTAATTAAAGTAGAGGACCTTATAGACTTCGACGAAAAGTCTTAAACTTTAAAGGCTAATAAGTCTTTTATATATATTATTACAGCTCTAAGTATATATTAATAACATCGATATTTCGGAGACTTAAGTTTGATTAAAATATAAGAGCTTTTATTCCCTTAGCGGACGATAGTAATTAGTTAGATCTTTCAACTATTAAAAACACTTTACCTAACGAGAAGCCATTAACAAAGTCAATTAATATTCTAATTTATAAAGATATAGTTATTAGAAAAAGAAGGCGTAAATACTTTAATGAAGATTTTATATTTATTAGCGACTCGTTAAATTTAAATAATTCGAGACTGCTTATTTAATCTTTATATTATTTACTTATTATAAATTAAATTTATAGAATATTCTTAATCGCAAAGAGTTACCTGATTTACATATTAATAGAGCTTATAATAGTCTTAGTAACGGCTTTATAAAAGACATATTTATTTTTTATTAAGACCTAGAATATTAATAGCTTAATAAATAAGTTATTTAGGAAACTAAGCCATTTGCTATAGACCCCGAGGATAACTAGTTCGAAGTTAAACGAGTTATAAATAATTAAGTTGTCCCGATTAGTCGAGGGAGGCGGAAGAAAATGATTACTTAATATTAGGTTAAGTGGAAAGGATATTTAAAAGATAATAATACTTAGGTTAATAAGGCTGATATGCACGAGGATTTTATTAAGGCTTATATAATAAGAAAGGGCTTAGATTGAAGTTATATTATATATAAAATCACTTAAAGGCACGTGTCGGTCGTTCTTTCTTTATCTTGTTTTATCTATACATAATCATATTCTCCATCCTTCTTTAATAAATTGCGAGTTTTTGGGCATTAACAGCAGAGCGATACTGAGTAACGGTATAATAGATAGAATTATAGTAAATTTCGACGTGAGTCCGCCGCAAACGCTCATTTCGGCCACTTACTTATGCGTTGACTCTTGAAGAGTAGAAGCTGGTCCGAGGAAGGTTGTTTTAAGGAATTTGAACGAATCCGACTTGAATTTAATATAAAAAATATATATTACCACGCTAGTAATTATTATTTGAATAACGCGTTATTTAAAGAAGGAACTCCAGGTCTAAGAAATGCAAACTATTAAGAATATATATCGCTTAGAATTATTAGTAAGTATAAAAGTTTATAACGTCTTTTTAATTAATAAATTATGTAAAAATCCTAATAATCTTTTATTAAGCTAAGAGTAAAATATCTTTTTATTAATTAATATTATAAGTAACGATAAGTAGTGTTATATATAGGATCAGGCTCACTCTTTACTGTATTAAGCAAAAGCTATAACGACGTAAGAGAGCACCGATATTTAAATATATAAAAGTGCGTATTAAATAATAAACGGTATTAAATCTTATAAGTTTAATATAAAGAAAACTAAAAATATAAAAAGGAAAAGAAAAAAGGGCGAAAGCTTTTTACTTTTTATACTTAAGTCTTTTATTAATTTACTTTAAGCCCCTAAGCCTACCCCGTATTTGTCCCGTGCTCTTGGTAAGAGTTCTTTTATAGATCGACTCTTATATATACGAGTAGCGATTTAAAAGGAATAAGATAAAGTTATAATAAAGGAGATTCGTACACGTATTAGAAGTATACTTAACTAATATTAGCGCCTTAGAAATAACGGTAGAAAGGCTATTAAAATAGCCCTTTAGTAATGTGTAATTAAATAAATAGCATTTGTTAGTTTTTAACCCCCTTTGTTAAGGCTCGCCTAATTAGCGTGCGTATCGAATTATGACACCCACTAGTGACGTTCTTACCAGCTTATTTATATAGCTTCTCGTTGTAGGTTATATTATCTTATTAAGAGCATTTATATTTATTCGCAACTCTCGAGTGCTTTTAAAAGAAGCTAGAGTTATAAGTAAGGTAATCGTAAACGCGGCTTAAACGTAGCCGGTGTTATTAGTGTGAGAGTCGATCCATTAAGGAACTCTCACTAGGAGCACGGGGCAGATACGGAACGGACTTAGGGGTTCGTAGTAGACTAGTAAAAGACTTAAGTATAAGAAGCCGAGGGCTTTTGCCTTTTCTTTTTTTTTTTATATATTTTTAGTTTTCTTTATATTAAACTTATAAGATTTAATACCGTTTACTATTTAATTCGCACTCTTATATATATAACGACATAAGGAATTACAAACTAATACGGCATATGGGAATGCTATCGTATGATATTCGATGATCGAGCCTATAAGTCTAGTACGAAGGAAACCAAAAGTATGAAGGGAAAAGAAGAGGATCGCGATACTGATCCTACTACTATATAACCCTTGAGATTTGCCACCCCCTGAATCCAACCCTAAAACCCACCCGATACGGCACCGTATACCCATGATGATCATATGGATCGTCACAATATGCTCAGATATCGGTGCTTTCTTGTGTCGTTACAATTAGTTGCGTCGATATATTGTATTATAAGCGCTTTTAGAATATATTAGCTTTAATACAAATAGAATGCGAATTACAAATAATTACTTAATAAAATCATTATATAATTATCTCCAAACCGCAATTAGAAGAATACTAAACTCTTTAAAAGCCAGGTATATTAAACTCGCTCGCTAGCCTTATTATCACGATTATTAGTATTTATATTACCTAGAATAAGTTTTAGTCTTGTACAGCAATTATTACGGCAGTTATTATAGGAACCTGCTCTTACATATTCATAATTCTATTTTTCATTAATTATTTTTAGAATTTAAGATATATGAAGAAAGAATATACAAGATTATTTCAGGCCGAAAGCCAAGACGAGAAAAAAGAAGCTAATTAAGAACGCTTTTAGTTTAGTAGTTTAACTCTAATCTCACATCTTTATTCTATTATCGGTTAGTAAACCTTGCCGCTCAGACCCTAATCACCCTCGGCTCACCCTTAGCTCGGCCACCTCACCTGAGCTACCTGCCTGAGCAACCTGAGCAGTCCCTAAGTAAACTGAGCTTAGAGTGTTTATATAACCCTAAGCGAAGCTAGTACGGGCTAGAGTCAACCCTCGCGCACCTTCCCTGCCCTGGCAAGTGACAATAATTGAAAGGAATACCCGACGAGGATGAGATTGCTACTATTTACAAAGTCTTGAGTACACTGATCCATTCCTCTATTCACTATGAAGTACCACAAACTCGTCCACAGCCTCAAGATACACAGCCATTGGATGTGCCCTAACACTTCCAAAAGCCAGAGTCTGCCACAAATCCTGCGATATTCTATACGCATGCACCTGTGCTCCACCTTCCTCATCCGAAGTGTCTTGCAAAATGACAATCTGCCCATAATTGAAAGTAGTCGGTCTGCCAAAATCCCACGGATCTCCAGACGGATGCTCCGCGCTCTCTCCGTACAATGCCAACAGTGATCTGATATAGTTCTTCTCTGCTCGTGGTACTATATCGCCGTAATTCACCACATTGAGAGTCATGCCTGCAGATGCATCAAGGTCCGTGGTGACGGCACTGTGGGGCGCGAGGACTGGAGGCGCGGCGAAGGTTATGCAATGGATCTTATGAAAGGCTTGGATGATTTCGGGGCAGTGATTGCGGATACGGGCACATATCAGTGCCGCCAATCCACCTCCAGCTGAATGTCCAGTGAACAGAAGTTCAGGGGAATTTTTCGGGTCATTGGTTGCCGTAACAAGCGCTTGACATTCGGACTTGATTTTTGAACAGATCGCAGGTAGCATGCGTTTCGCAACTCGTAGCAGACCCTGATGAGCCTTCACAGGATCATCGCATTCCGAATCCTGTCAAATTTGTTAGTATTATTAGTGTCAAACAAGGATCCGCTCCGAGATTGTACCAGAAAATCACCTGTAGGCTCAAGGTCGCCGTCCAGATTCACTAACCAATCTACTAAGGAAATTGTGCCTCTTATGGCAACAACCAGCAACTGGTCTTCCCCTGTTGTTCGCGATGTGATCATGCAAGCTTTAATCATCCCGTCGACTGAGGCTTTAGACACTTCTTTCGCAACTTCGAGTACATTTAACGAGGGGCTGGCATTGGCTGCGGTTGGTTGTTCGTTGCCTGATATCCCAGTATCCTCATAGGCCGCTTTGGAACACTTCGCTGCGAGCTGAACGAGATGTGTTAAATGAGGTAGGGTTCGAAGGCTATATGGGAAAGTTAGCAATAAAAGTGCATCGGGAGAGTTTTTACTGACAAGTTGCAGTCCTTCGTATCGTCGGGCAGCTTGCTATTTGTAGTTGCTTCAGTGACCTCTTCTAGCCCCTCTGTGACCGTGGCCCAGGTGCCTGCAAAGTACACAGTGAGTTTCCCTTTTCACCAAAGAAACGTTCGAGGACTAGAAGCAAGCGTACATACCTTCACTGATACCAGCCTGAAGACTGTCATCAATAATCTGCAGTATCTCCTGCACATTCCCAGATGCGCCTGCCGATGTTTGTGAGCCATCAGCTGATGATTCACGGTCTTGGAATCCGCCAAAACCTCCATCAATTCCACAGGATGTGCCTTTTATGATGGCTGACGATGTCATCCAGTATGCCCAAGAAGACCCTGGAACAGGATCATCTTTCTTGGGGGGATGGATTTCAAGATGGAATCGAAATGAGGCAGTGGTCGAGTTGCCTAAAGCATACGGGCCTGATGCGACGGCTACGGTTGTGTCGACACTAGACACAACCGAAGCATGAGATTCTTAAGGCTCAGGAGGGTCCATCGTTATCGATATGCGGGCGGTCTGGCGGCTTTAATTCATCATCGATAATAGCCATACGTGTGAGGCGTCCGTGAGGGTAGGATGAAGGAGGAACTGTTCGATTGCGACTCAGATAATTGTTATGACAAACCTGGACTTCGAATTGAGTTATAGGAGGCTCATACAGGAGTGAGATGAACACAACCCATCAGAGGAAATCTATGCCCTTATATTGAGGATCCAAAATTGGCTCTCTCACAAACCCTTGTAACGAACTGGAAGGCACGGGTCTGTGCGCTACAGGGCATTTCACAGCTAAATGAAAAATAATAATTCTTGCGCAAAATAACAATTCGAAAATCTAGTTAAAATAAAGACAGATATACTTCTTCTTTATCGTGTATTTCAATAATAAAGCAAAACTATTAAGCGTTCGTTGATATATTTAAGCGTGGACTCGTCTACTTTGTATTTTCTAAGCCTGAAAGTGCCTCGCGAAACCGCCTGTAGACCACAGGCCCGTGCCTCCGGGTTCGTAAGGGGAGCAGAAGGCAACACGTAAATCTATAACCCCTCATGAAGCTGTGGAAATGTTGCTTTAGAGCAGAACGGCATGCTTTTATACAAAACATAGGGAGCGAGGTGTTTGTGCTTAGACCTTACTGTGGCACTAGGTTTGTGAAGTCAGTATTCTGTGCACTTCGGTTACGGACTCAGGCGTGCGGTTGCTGTCATTATTCTGCCTACTGTCAAAGATTCAAACACACTCCAAGCTCCTTGCCTAACATCTCCGTTCCTAAAATCCTAGAATCCCTCCTTTCTTTTCCACCTCTTCTGTCTATTCTACTCCTCGGCTTATCTTGTCTTGAAGTTGAGGATCCATCACACTGCTCGCTTCCCTCCAAAGACGCCAATGCGAGTTTTCGTCGACCGTTCCCAGTGCCGTTCTGTCCTATAGCTGGAGCGTGGGAGAGTGTATATAGATAATCTCACTGCTCAACTGTCCTACTTGACCTCTGAGGGCTTGGTGCAGACAAACGGAATTCACTGTTGAAGCGTCACTGAATAAAGCTCTCGTGCCAATGGAGATTCACTCCCGGCGAGATGAAGAGTAAGAATGACAGCCCGGATCGGTTCAAGCTAAATAGACCCTATTATCTAAAGGAACTACTTATTAATATCGCTTAGATGATCAAAATTGTCTGCACGCTTTCACTTGAAGCAAAATCACCAACAGCTTCCCCGTGCATAATCCCATGAACATATGCTTCTCCCAGGAGGCGGTACTGGCCTCGTTCCTGTCGACGACGCAACAAAAACGGTACCGAAGCCCCCGCCAGGACCCAAACCTCGTCACCAATCTCCGTAGTTTTCACACCAGCTGCTAGTTGGCCTCTATCTGTCGCGAAGAGTCTCCTCGCGCTGAGTAATTGCATAAACTTCAACATCATCTCAGACCTCATCTTCTGCATCCGAAGCTCACTCTTAGAATCCCCAGTCTTCTCTCGAAGACTACCCCAATGGTCCATGATCAATTGTAATTCTCTCCCCTTCCCTTCCGCAACTGCACGATCTATCTCTTTCTCCAGACTCACGAATGCGGGCCGATACAAGATCTCGGTGCTATCAAAAGGTACCAGCCCCTGGAGTTTTTGCCCAGCAGTATAATCAGTCCCAAGTCGATATTTAGCATCTTCGAAAGACGATACGCCATCTAGCATTTCACTCAAGGCAGAAATATTATGCGTTTTGCTTCTGCGAAAAGTCTCCTCTAGCAGAGGCCAGAACCTTGTACGTTTCGCTCGAGCGACTAGTGCGTGCAATTCCACCTGCTTGAGATGCGAGGTGATGAGTGAGTTGAAAGCAACACCACATTCCTCTGGGGCAGGATGCAGTCCAGCAAATCGATCTGTTAATGCCGTCCTCCACAGTACCTCGACTCTGGATTGCCTTCTAATTTCCCCTTGAGCGTGTGCGTTGTCCGGCTGTCCTAAATGATCAAAGGCCTCCTCCCAAATCCCAGCATCTCCTTCGTCCAGATATTTTTGTAGATGCTCATTCATAACCAGGTCTCGGATTCGCGACACATTCGGTATACAAGTCAACAAACTCGCATATGCAGAAAAAAAACCCCAGCGAAATCCAGGACTCGCACAACTTATGACTTCACCTATCTTGAACCCGCGGGCTTGTAGAACTCCCTTCTGGCTGAAGTCGATGTGAGATGCGAGGCCAGGTGATGTCGTCCACGGCGTCGGGCCTCCTGTCTCGAAGGGATTCGGCCATCCATGTGCGCTGAAGTCTGGCACCCAGGACGGCAAATCACTAGCTTTGTGCTGAGTTGACTTTCTTTCAGAGACAGGAATCGAAGATTTCCCATTGAAGATATCATTTTCTCTGACGCTTCTGTGTATACTTGACTTGCTGATTTAGTATAGTCTGGGCTTAGGTGGATCCACTCGTGCTGTTTAGGACCGAGAAATTCTTCTGATAGACCTAGGTATGCGTATATCTTATCTCGGGCATCTGTCGCTGCTGCTGATCTGTCTCTCCAACAGAGCCGCCAGAGGGGAAGGGGCTTGGATTCTGATAGTATTACCTCGAATGGATGAGCCTTCCCGTAATGGTCTGTGCTCTTAGCGCTGATTGCGTAATCACTGCCCTCATAAAGACAGTAAGGAGGAAGAGGTAATCTTCCTTCTTTAATAATTAGCTTTTATATAAATTCAAATATTACTAGCGAGTCTATAGCGCTTCTCTAGCTATTCTATTATATTATAATCACTTTAGTATGCTAGTAGTTATTATATTTTAATTACTTTTCTCTTATCGTTAGCCTAACTATTATATAATAATTCAAACTAAAGGATTATTAGCGGTAGCCTTAAGTCGATAAGAATAACGATCGAATACCCCGGGATATTAGGGAATCGCTAAAAATACGCTAATAAATAATATTGCCGCGATATAAAAACAACTTCAGGCCTTTAAGAAGCGGAACGATATCCTCGATAGCCTTATCGCTAAATATCGTCGGATATACGGCGACGATTTCACGTAATACCCTCTTAAAATAATAGCAAGAGCTTAGCTCTTTTAACTTATTAAATTAAAGACTTTTATAAATAATAAAAGTAATATAAAGAACTTCTTAATAATAATCGACAAACCTTAGGCTTTACGCCGAGAGAAAGGCAAATATATAATCCTCTCGGAATATAAAGAAAAAAGCTATTAAGAACTTATAGAATATTTATAAGCTTATAATCGTATTTTTAATTATAATTTTAAAGGATTCCCGACTAATATAATTAAAATTAAATAAGCGGCAATATTATTTTATAAAAAACCGACAAATGCTTAAGAAAGATTTAAAAAGTAAACCTTAAAGAAACTTAATATAATAACTTAAGAAGATTATAAAGAGTTTTTAGAAAATCTTTAATTACTTTTCGTCTTAAGAAAAATAATTAACTCTTAAGCTTATAAAACAGCTTAATAAAGAATTAACTAACTTATTCGTGAATTTATTAATTATTTAAAAGGATTAAAAGAATACTTTAAGCTTTTTATAAAGCGTTAATTATAAGATATTCTCTTTAATAAAATTCGGCTTAAAGCTCGCCAGAAGATCGTCGAAAGTAAATAAGTTAATAAACTATAAACCTATAAAGAAGTTATTTTTATTATTGCCTTTTAAAAAACTTATAATTTAGCGAAAAGAAATAATAAAAAGCAAAAAGAATTAAAAAATAAAAAAAAAGAACTTTTTCGTAAACTTTTATAAAGAATTAATAAAAAGCGAAATAATTCTCGGCTAAAGCGATTTAATAAAACTAACTTAAATAAAATCCTAATTAAAAAAGGCAAAAAAGAAAGTTATAAATTGAAAATTAAATATTACTTATATTATAAACTCTGCTATTACGTTAATAAATACTTAAAAACTGATGTCGGCGAGTCTAAAGATAAACGCCAAAAGAGCGCCTGACTTGCGGTAGCTTCTACGTTTTTATTAAAATTGATAAATAAAAAGATGAAAATCTAACTAAAGATCTTATTTAATAAAAAGTAAAAGACGCTAATAGCCCTAATTAATAATAAAGCAGAAGACAATTT
The DNA here is from genome assembly GCA_020746875.1 of Rhexocercosporidium sp. MPI-PUGE-AT-0058. NCBI lineage: Eukaryota > Fungi > Ascomycota > Leotiomycetes > Helotiales > Rhexocercosporidium > Rhexocercosporidium sp. MPI-PUGE-AT-0058. The sequence goes on from JAGTJL010000018.1 coordinate 1,536,734, forward strand.
TGTCTCGAAGCTTATAATAAAGGAGTGTAATTTATAACTTACCGGCGAAGGATTAAAAACATTTCAGACTCTTCCTAATAATAAAAGTATTATTTATAATATAACTCTCGCTTAAATAAAGATTATAAATACATTTAAATAAATAAAACTAAATATGCTCCGGCTAAGAGTCATCGATATATTAAGTATAAACCTAATTTTAAAATAGCTTTAGCTAAAAGAAATCAACTTTTAAATTAATTTCAAAACTAAATAATAAAAATACTTATATTAATTAAATAATACTTATGACTTTAATATTATAAGATTTAAAGAGTTTACGCAAGTTATTAATAAGAAAGAGTCGCCCGCATACGCTATAATATTTAACTTTAATATTACGCGCTTATTAAACGCTAATAATATATTTATTATTCCATAATAATATTATAAATTTAAAGACGTCTTTTTTTTTAAAAAAAAAAAGAATAAACTGCCCTTATTATAAAGTCGCTAATATACTATCGACCTAGAACTAGGTGCGAAGCTCTTATATTTTCTAATTTATAACTTTTTTAAAACGAAATTAAAAGTTCTCCGGAGCTACTTTAAATCCTCCGAAGTTAAAAGTTAAATAAAAAAAAGTAAGAGCTTAATTAAAGCTTTTATTTTATTTATAATAAAAAAAAATAATAGCCTTCGATTATATATCGATTATAAGGCTTTAAACTAAATTATAATTAAGGATCGATACCTCTTATTATTAATCAGCGAGACGCTAAATAAATTCCGGGACGCGAAGATTTTCACTTATTTAAATTTATAAAATATATATTATTATATTAAAATTAAAAAAGAAGATAAATAAAAAACTGCATTTCGCATTTATTATAAGTATTACGAATATTAAGTAATATCGTTTAAATTATTTAATACGCCGGTGATATTCTAAATATATATTAATAATACACTAGCGGGACTTATAAATATTATTTATATTATTTATTTTAATAATATCTTAATATATTTAACGAATTTATTTTAATACGAAAACCACGTTAGTTAAGTTCTTAAGAGATTATAATAAGTAAATCTCTTTATTAAGCTATTAAAATACTCTTTTAATACTTAAAGTATAAACTTTTTAAGTTATATAATATCACTCGCCAAAGTATTAATAAAGCAAAGCCGAATAAACATTATTAAGGACTAATTAAAGCTTAAAAGTATTAAAAATATTCAAGTTTTCATCGGCTTCGCCAACTTTTACCGGCGTTTTATTATAAACTTTTTAACTATTACTTAGCTAATAATAAGCTTAACGGGAAGTAAGAAAAAAAAGCAGCTTACCTCTGCCTTTTATTAAAATATTATTAAGGAAAAGGCTTTTAACGTATTAAAAAATATATTTATATTGGCTCTTTTTCTTATATATTTTAATTTTAATAAGCTAAAAAGGCTAAAGACCGATATATCTGGATTCGCAATTATAAAAATCCTCTCTTAACTTAGCGAATAGTCGGTAAGAAATAAGGGAAAGGCCGTATAATACCTTATTATATTCTTTAATAAGAAGTTAAATACTATTAAATTAAATTATAAAATATATAATTAAAAACTCCTTACAATTATTAAGTGCTTCGTATATTAAAGGCATTACTTAAAAAGTAATCTAGCCCTTATTAAAGTATTAATAAATTATAATAACCTCCGTTATTTTATAACGACGATAATATTAAGCCGGCAATAAGCTAAATAAGCTCTAAAGTTATTTAAATATAACTTTATAATAGTTTATAAAAGAAAAAAAAATAATCCCGTAAATAAACCCTCGCGTAAGCCTAATTATAAGCCAGCGAAAGATAAGGAGAATATTATATTCTTTACTTTATAAAATAAGTTGCGAAGCACACTTTAAAATAAATTGATTCGCGTGCTTAATATAATTAATTATATAACGGAAAGCATTCGGCAAGAAGATAATAATATATTATACCGACTAACTCGTATCCCTTAATTTACCGACAATAATATTATAATAAGTACGTCGACCGAAGCTATAAAAATAACTTTTACGCTTAATTAACGGTATATTCTTATATAACTTAATAATTTCTAAAACTTATTTAAAAGCTTAAATAACTTCTTACGTAAAGCCGGTGAAAAGCAAAACGCTAGCCAGCGTAATTATAAATATATTATATTACGGTTTCTTATAATAAGAATTATAAGAGCCGAAACGACAAATCTTAAATTAAACTCGCTTCTTTTGCTACTTTTAAAATTATAAAAAAAAGACGCTTTAGTTATTAAAAAGCGAGCTAGATTATAAAATACCGCAGATTTAAATTAAAGTATCGATAGCGATAGTTTATTAAGACACCGGCGGATAGCTTACGTCCCTTAAGACAGTGTCGTTCGTAGTGAAATTATAAAAATATATTATAATAATTTAATTATAAGCTATTTTAATTATAAAAAAACATTAAAGCTTATTTAGCGGAAGTATTTCTGGCCGAAAATATTAATATACGTTAAAAAATACGTTAAGACTTATAATATTTATTAAAAAATAAAAGTAAAATATAAGAAAGTAATTAGCAAAATATAAGCACCGAGCTAGCTTAGTAAATTATTTAAATTGATTATAATAGACTTTATTACAAATTTAATATTTTATAAAAGTAATACTATAAGTAAAGTCTTTAATAGTTTATTAATAATTATTAATAAATTTATTAAAAATATTAAATATATCTCGTATTTAAAAACTATTAATGCACCGCTTTTAGCACGTTTATTTATTAATTACTAATTTAAAGATTACGAGCTGCTTATAATAATTATTATAAACAAAAGCTTTATATTTACTTTAAAATTCTAGACGGAATTTTATTTTTATTTATAAATAATAAGAGGCCTTTCGACGGCGTTTTATTTATAAATAAACGAATAAATAAAGCGATAAAACTAAGATTTAAAAGCGTAGCTAAAGTATTTTATTTATTATTTATAAGACGATTAAGTAAATCTCTTACTCTTAGCGAAGTTCGCATATATAAATACTTATTATAAGTCTATCGGAATGATTCCGAATAAAGCTAAGTATAATATATTACTGGATTCTCGCTAAAGAATCGAGGATAATTCTATAAGAGAAGAGATATTAATTACTAAAGAATAAGTAGAAAAAGTTATTAAAAAACGCTAAAAGCTAAAAACTAATTAATAAAGAATTAAAAAAAACTAAACGAAATAATATAATAAAAATTATTGCTTTATAAAGTTTAAAATTAAATAATAAATCTTACTCTCATTAAGGAATATTAAGATAATTTATTTAAATAAAAAATTAAATTATTAATTCTTAAGGCTTTTTAAATTACTAAAAGAATCGGAAAACAAGCGTATAAGCTAGAATTACTTCTTAAATATAATCGTTTATATAATGTCTTTTATATATTATTATTAAAGCCGTACTAGTAAAGGCCCGGCGAATCGTCGGAAGTCGTTTAACTTGACTTCGTTAATAAAAAAGAGTAATAAACTATTAAGACTCTTTTAAATCGATATGTAATTAAAGATAAAGAATAATACCTTATTAAATAAAAAAGATTTAATTTAATATATAATTCTTAAAAGTTAATAAAGAACCTTATTAATTTCTAAAAGTTAATTAAGTTATTAAAAGGTCGAAACGCCACGGAAAGGAAGGCGAAGCGCCGGCGAAGATAAGCTTATAATTTTGGCTTCTTCGAAGGGTTCGAGGGAGAGTCGCTAAGGCGACGATTTACTAGAGATATATTATAATATTATATACTTTTTTATTTTTATTTATAAGGTTTTATAGTTTTAAAAGCGTATTAAATATTATAATTTAAACGATAATACTTAAGAGAAAAAGAAGCTTATATTATTTATTTACGCTATAATAAAAATATAATATTTAAGAAAATTAAAAAATTAAAAAGCCTCGCCGGGTAAACGCCAGTCTCTCGCCGATAAATCGCTAAGTAAAAACCTTAAATTTATTTTTAAATAATAATAATAAATTCATTTTTATTACTTAAGTTCTTAATAATATTAATATAATTATTATCTTTAGCAGCTCCGGCCTTAAAGTCTTTAATTATATCGGCCTTAAAAGAATTAAAGTAGACCTTTCGAAAGTCCTTCGCCGGAGGTTAATAAGAAATTTGCTAATAAATATTAGGTTTACTTACTTCTCGGAATCCGAAAATCTTAATTATAAGCTTAATATTATTTTTCTTTAAGTCCTCGAATTCTTAAAAAAGAATTAAAATTAACGCGCCGCGTAGCCCGTTAATTGCCGATATAACGCTAATATAAAATTTCTTAATAAAAGATATTATAAGCTTTTAAGGAGACTTCTGAGCTTCGGCGTTAAAGATTTTAATAAAATAATTAACGCGATGCTTCTCTTAATTAAAGATAAACTAAATAATATTAAAATCGGCTTACTTAATCTTATTAAAGTTAAATTAAGAAATAGCTTTAAAGAGATCGTCGAGAAGTAATTTCAACTTAGCCGGGACCTCGCCGGTTATTAACTTATACCTTATTAATAAGCAGAAAAAATTTAACTTATTAACTTATATAGCTTGCCTTTCTTATAGTAATTTAAATACTTTATAATAAATAAGCTAAGGTTATTAAAGTATTAGAAATCGGGGAACTTTTAGACTTCGCCGACGTAACGCAAATATGACTCTTAATAAACGTCGCTCTTATTTATAATAGTTTTATTTAAAGATTAAATACGCGTATCTTTCTTTCTTTTAAATAAAGTTCGTTAAAAAGATCGGACGTTATTCTTAGAATTCTTATTATTATTATTTTAATCGCTAATATTAGTTATCTTTAAAAAAGTTGCTGAAGTTCGCTGGTGTTTAGTCGGGGTATCGCTAGCGTTAATCGCGGTAAAGCTAAGTGTCTTGCTTTTACGCTTATAGCCGGAGGAACCGCCGGCTAAGTACTTATTAAAAGATAATATTATTAAAATCGAGGGGTAGTTATAACTTATAGTTTATTATAATTAGTATCATTATTTAAAAAAGGTTATAAAAAAAAGAAGTATTATATACTTAGTAGGCGCTAGGCCCCTCTTACTAGTAGCTTTTACTTTACTTTATTTTCTTTAGAATTTACTTTTAAAATAAATAATAGAAAATTTAATTCGTTAGCGAATCGCTAGTATAGCGCTAGCTAAGGGCTATAATATATTCTCACTTCTAAGACAGAAGTAAATAAGAAAAGAGGTATTATAATAGTTTATGCTCTTAGCGCTAATTACGTAATCACTGCCCTTATAAAGACAGTAAGAGGGAAGAAGTAATCTTCCCTCTTTAGCAATTAGCTTCTATATAAATTTAAATATCACTAGCGAGTCTATAGCGCTTCTCTAGTTATTCTATTATGCCATAGTCACCTCAGCGTGCCAGTGATCATTACACTTCCCACCCTCCCCTCCGCTCCCCATTTCCTCCTCTCAAGTACTCATCGCTGTCCCAGGAATTGCTGACCTTCCAGAGTATTTACAATCAACATTTTAAACATGCGCAGATCTCAGTTCTCCGAACGAGAGCTGAGGCCCGAGGCAGTGAAAGGTCAAGCACAGAGGCGCCGCGCGTGTCCGCTTCATTTCCAGTGGAATGAGCCGAGGGAACTCAAGTCGGCGGAACAGGACCCAACGGATGTAGGTCATGTGACTATACCCGTGACCATCATTTAGGGTTCCAAACTCCTCCACCTTGCCTAAAAGAGAATGCTCATGCTGGGCCATCAGAATTGCAATGGCTCCACGAGGATGACCACGGGTGGGCCAAGTAGATCCCCCCCCTGTTCCTGACGGTTACAACTCGGTAATCCCACCCCACCAAAGGTTGAGTGCCTGAGTGCCACTTACTTCGTACGCCTTCGAGTCACAGGTCATCTAGCAACCAACGCTAAACTTAATTAGTTAAGACCTGATCCTTCGAACTCTGATACAAAGAGAGCTGCCTTCGAGAATTTTTTGCCCCGGATTCAAATTCCGAATCACGTGATATTACTCGTTAACGGTTGGGGCGGGAATAATATAGTTAGCACAATTGTTGGATAAACACTTGTAACTTAATAATTAATATTAAATCCTGTTTTGTTAAATATCTCTTCAGCCGTTCATCTGTAGGTCGGGCCTTGACAGTGGCGTTGTCCCGTGATGTACCAGTAGCACACTAACACCAAACCGATTTAGGCCCTGAATTACCAAGATTCCCCGCACAACTTCTTTCACTTCACCTCGACTGTGTTGCCACAACATGCTACTCTGCCAATATCGCCCCGGCACTTGCATCAGAGACAGACGATACGTCTGTATCGACTCCCGAAATCTATAAAGCCGCGTTTCCAGGCCACCACCACGAGTTGAGACGCTTGTAAATCTTAGTTACCCTCCACCTGCAGCATGTCTGTCGAAGCAAAGAAGACAAGTAGGCGAACACATGTGACAACTGCTTGTACAGCGTGCAGGGAGAGTAAAGTCAAGGTATCATTTCAGCGTCTCATTCGCTCCTCTTGTATCACTGGGAAATTTTGGAACTGATGGTAGTAGTGTGACGGGGACCGCCCAAAATGTGGGAATTGTCGGAAAGGAACGGCTAAGGCATGCGTTTATCAGCAGGGTGAGGATCGGAGACGGTGCGTGCCCTATGTTGAATTTCCCTAGTTCTCTGGGAGTCTGTAATGTCAGGCTGCGCTACACCGTTTTAGAGCGCATCCGAAGTGGGACTTCGGGTCCAGAAAAGAGCTCTCAGTCGCGGCAGCTGATTGATGGATATTGTACAGGATATCTCTTCGTAAGGCTATCCAAGTTTTTTCGAGGCGACTTAATCAACTAGAGTCTTTCATCCACGAGCATGCTCTCGTGGCACCTTCGATAGCCACGGATGATGAAGCCCTCATCAAGAAGATGCTTGAATTTATAGAGCCCCAAGAAAATTCTTCGCCAAAACAAGGAGCACAATCTAGCTACCACCATACGATCACGAATTCCGGGATCGTTGAACGTCCCCAACGGAACGAGCAACCCCCGAAAACGTTTTCGACGAGTACCGATGATCAAACCGGAGATTTCGTTGAACCTTCTCACCCGACGATGATGATGATGATGGATAATGGATTTGATATGCTGGAAAATATCGTAGAAGATTCCCATGCACTGCAGCCATCTGCTAACTTCATGGATATGGGAACCACGGGCTTCGATTTTGAATCTCTGGACTGGAATGCTGCATTTCCAGAGCTGCCCCCAGGTGTGGCAAGTGCCTGGGATGAAATCAACTACCCACATCCAGATGAACATCCTGTCAATGAAGGGGAGACTTTCGATGAGGTCGAGGAGTCTGTTGATTCAAGTGATGAGGACAAAGATGAAGTTATTTCCCAAATCTCAGAACGAATGGGCTCGTTGCAAGTCGCTGAAGACGGCGAACTTCGTTACTTTGGTGCAACATCTAACTTGAACTTGCTAGACGAGGCATTACAGCAAAACCATTTTGGGACCGATCCTATTCGGTCGCGGGGGAGAGAGAGAGAGGATAATGCTAGATTGAGCCAACACGTTGATTCAGCGCTGATCACGCATTTGATTAGCCTTTATTTCGTGTGGCAAGATCCTGCTTTCCATGTTGTCGACAGGAGGATGTATGAGGAGAAACGAAAACTTTATGAGAGTGGTACTGACGACAGCACGTTCTATTCGGAGACGCTTACCCACAGCATGTAAGTTTTGTATCCTTTTTTGTTCGCATTGTATCAAATGTGTATCTATAGGGTAAAATTTCAAATGAAGTCACTTCCCAGCTTGCCACAAATTTGTCATATTAGCAAAGTGGCAGGTAGTGGTGACTTTTTGAGAATGTACTTGCGAGAAAAAGAGAAAATTAGTTAATTTTGGTGTCAGGTGTGCATTTGGTGCTCTCTACGAAACACGCAAGCACCCCCAACTGCCTGCTCCACTCTCAGAGTTCTTTTCTGCGAAAGCCAAGATATGGTTGGAGGTAGAGCTTGACAGCCCGCGAGTAGCAACAATCCAAGCATTGGTCATCATGAGCAGTTACGAAGCTGCTTATACCCGAGATGCGAGGGGCTGGCTGTACAGCGGTAAGTTCAGTTGTTACCGTCTTCATATCACCCGTCGATGCAGGTAATCTCATTGTGGTTAGATATATCACGAGAGCATTAGAAAAAGGACTTCATAAGTTTTAGAGCTAATAATGAGGAAATAGGAATGTCGATGCGTCTTGCTCTTGATCTTGGACTACACACCGATATGGACCCTTACGTTCAGAACGGTCAGATGAGTAGCGAGGAGGCTCACATAAGAGGTGTCGCGTTCTGGGGAACCTTCATCGTCGACCAGTGAGTGTATTCAATTTCTTAGCCGGGTTCCCTAATACGACAAAGTCGATATTCAGCAAAACACTCTTTGATGGTTTCTGAGTCCCTCACGAGGGCCAATTTGGCATCGCGACGCTGAAAGTCCTTAGATATATAACAGCAACACCTTTATTTCTTGTACTGGAACTAATGTGTCTCCAGCTCTTGGGGATACTACTTAGGCAGACCACCAATACACATAAGGACCGAAGAAATATCTGCTCAGAAGCCGACAAATATTTCAGATTCGGCCATATTTGGTAGTTGGAGCCCTTATGGAATGTCACCGCCTGTGGACTCCGTAGCAGCACCCACTTTGCGACTCCATGATCCGACCGAATTGGTTTCGCGAAACTGGATAGATTTATGCCAGATAGTGAGTGGGTCGAGTCTTACTTTGTGGGTACCCTCTGCTGTCTCCCGCGACAACCACTAATGAGCTAAGATTCGGATTCGTCAATGTGACCAAACATGCTCTACAAGCCCTCGCAGAAAAGACCGTTGAAAGATTGCGGAACTGGCATAACGGCTTGCCGCCAGAATTACAAGTCGAACTTGGGAACGGAGGTGGCGACTACGTTCCTCATGTACTTCTTTTACAGTAAGTCATCACCCTTGATGTTCCGAACTGGTGCTCACCGTTGTTCATTATACATCGCTGAGCTTATCTGGTGGCCCCTGGGATATCGAGCCAGTATATGTCACAAGGCTTACGAGCATCCTGAATCGGGGACAGCAACCTTCACTAGTTATGAAGCTGACCAATACAAGGATGCAATATCACCAGTTCATGATATTTATCCACCGACCCTTCATCTCCAAATACCGTTCTCAACCATATCCTCCAGTCGGCCCTGGTTACAACCATGCCCGAACAACCTGTATCGAATCTGCCGTAGCCATCTCAAAACTCCTCACCAAGTATAAATCCGCCTATACTCTTCGATTTATTAATATTCAGGCTGTTTCAATCGTGTTTTCTGCTGCACTTATCTTAGTCTTTGCTACCGTGTCAGAGATTAGAGGAGATGCCAATGTAGATCTCAATATACATCTTTCGACGTGTTGCAAGGGGCTGGCAGAGCTCGGTAAAACGTTTCAAAACGCGACGAGGGCTCTCGAAGTACTCTTGTCCATCAAGCGAGCTTGGCAGGCGAAATTATTGGTATATGTTGGGTCGAAGCGACGAAGCTCTTCGATAAAAACTCACAGGGGTTCTGCCAAGAAGAGAACAACATCGTAGCTCTTGTGGCATGGCTCGCAGAGGAGCGTAACGTTCAAGGACGCTCAGGTCACACATATCATCTCGATGCTCTGGATCGCCGAGTGATTTTGGGCTTTGATCCGCGCTGTCAAAGCATAACAGACGAGCAGCGAAATAGTAAAGAACATAATAGCATTGCTACTTATCCTGTTAAAGAATGTCATCATACATGCTATCAAGGATCTGTTGATTGGCTAAAACCTAGGATGTAAAGTATAAGCGAGGTGCTTGCTGTAATTTGATTGACTGCGCTTTGCTTGCAATCGTGTGAGGATTGATGCAATTGACACAAATGACACAAATGACACGAATGAGATGATTAACACGGTTGGATCAAATGACGCGGTTGGTGTGTTAGACAACCAGGGGAAAGCCACAATATCATTACAGGGAGCCTGGATCAACTTTCAGGACATGCTCCATCGCCAACTATTCCGGTTTCCAAACACGATATTGTTTATTATCTAAGTACATTTCTGGGCACTCAGATTGGTAGGTGAGGCATTCTCGCTGACCCCTTTCTTTCCTTTAGCTTTCCTGTGGTCCATGTAGCTCCTGCCTGCTGATTTCAATTATTTATCACAACCTTTATCACCAAATTCCCATCATCGTCCGTCGTCTTAGCTGCCAACCCAAACGCATCAGGAACAGTTTCCAACCCTTTGAACTTATGCGTGATCAGCTTTCTTATATTCGGGATTCCCGCTGATGAGTCTTCCGAGGCTTGCATGATTTTCATGGCTTCCGGATACGTATTTGCGTATCTCCAGACCCCTAGGAGGTCGACTTCCCGATTTCCAACCACTGACATTGGAAGGGTTTGAACCGGTGATCCCATCCCTACCAACACCACATTCCCACCAGCGCGAGTTGACTGCAGATCTTGCACGTCAGTAGTGGGATTTTTCTACATGTTCTTTCGGGAAAATATTGACGTACGTATATTGCTGTTTGGACGCAGCTCTCCACTCCAGTACATTCAAATGTTACATGGTACTTGCCCGAAGACTTGTGCGCGTTGGATCTTACTTCCAGTAGAGAAGCTGCAACTTCTCTTGCAATCTGAAGCTTTTCTTCGGGTCCACTCCCTCGCTTGGCAAGAATGGTTGACGTTTCAGAGGCAAAGCCATGCTTCTTCGCGAACTCCAGTCGATTTCTCGCGATGTCTGCCACGGCAATGTCACAGCACCCAACCGTCCGCGCCACAGCTGCTACAAGAAGACCAACAGCCCCAGCACCCAGAATGAGACAACTTGATTTTGATGATAGGCGAGCCTTTCGAACGGCATGGACCGCCACCGACAAAGGTTCCAACAGTGCTCCATCGTCATAAGAGATAGTTCCTGGCAATCTGAGTTGGAAACTTAGTACTTATACTCAACGTTGACGAAGTAGACAGTACAATCTTACAAATGGCACCATTTTGCTGGGTGATTTAAACGCTCCTGTAGAGTTCCCTGGAAATGAGGAAACGAGACTGCACTGCTTCGAAAGCGCATATTATCACACAAGTTGTATCTTCCATCCTCGCAGATCTCGCACTCGCCACAAGGGATGCCCGCCTCAATCGCAACTCGGTCTCCTACCTTCAGGACCCCAGATTTCTCTACCTCCGAACCTAGGGAAACAATCTCCCCAGCTGCTTCATGGCCTTGTGATAATGGTTCTCGAACTAGGATATCTCCATTTGCAAAATGAGTGTAGTAGTGCACGTCTGAACCGCAGAGTGTCGTCGATCTGACCGCAATTTGAACTTCGTCTGCAAGTGGCTCGGACAGCTCTCTGGGAATCTTGTATTTTTGTCAGATTCTTTGAACAAAACCAATTGAGAAATATTTCCTACCAAACGCAAGTCTTGCGGTCCAAATAAGACCTGGGCCTTGCTCAAAGAAGTTGCTGATGGCATGATCTTGGTGTGAAATCGTACTCTTGGAATTCGTTGTTTCAACCAACTATGAATATTGAGTGTGAGAGAAAGGAAGTGGTCTACAGGGTATTTGTGATAATTTCCAGATACTTGCAGAAGCTAAGTTTACCCCTTATGTCAGGGCGCATGATCATCTCGGAAGTACCGATCGTTTATGCGGGTTAAGGGGTCGGGAGGGTGTTAGTCTGGAGCGGAATTAGGTTTACGACCAATAGTGTAGGATCGGTGATTGCTTCCAGATGTCGGCTTTCGAATTCCGAGGCGAAGCGGCTTTGACGATATGCCCAGCCAAGTCATTTATGCGGGGCTTAGGTTATGAACCAGAATGAATTTAAGGGCTCCAATTCAACGAGCAAATGCTAAATACTGTTGTTTTCATACGAAGATTCTCTTTTCCTCCAGCCAGCCACAGAATCAAGTCTCGTACGCAAATTCTCTTTTCCTCCAGCCAGCCAGAGAATCAAGTCTCGCACAATGACGAGCTCTCGGTCGCCCAATGCCATAATTATTGGTGCTGGTCCCTCAGGGATTGCGCTGGCATATAAATTGAAGCACACTCTAGGCTTTGAGGACTTTACGGTCTACGAGAAATTAGACGGTCCTGGTGGGACCTGGAGGACCAATACATATCCAGGATGGTGAGTCTGCATCCTTAGACTTTTCTTTCATAACTAGAAATTAACCTTCGATTAGCGGTTGCGATATTCCCACACACTTGTACTCCTTCAGTTTCAACCTGAACCCTAATTGGTCAAAGGTACTCGCGGATCAACCTGAGATCTTGCAGTATATGGAAGACACTGTCGATAAATTTGCGCTCAGGCACCATATCATCTCTTCCGTGGAATGTCTTGGAGCAGAATGGAACAAGGAGACTTCCCGATGGGTTATCAGATTTCGAGATCTATTCACAAAGTTTGAGTACACTCGTACTGCTACCATCTTGGTTTCATGTGTGGGTGGAATTTCGTTCCCCCGAGACGTCAAATTCAAAGGCATGGAGAACTTCAAGGGAAGCATGTTCCATACTGCTCAGTGGGATCACAGTGTAAACTATGAAGACAAAAGAATGGTGAGTAGGTCTTATCATTACTGATCTGTGAGAAACTAACTTTTTAGGCTGTAATTGGAAATGGCTGTAGCGCAGCACAAGTGGTCCCAAACGTCGCAACCAAGGTTGCTTTCGTCAAGCAATACGCAAGAAGCGCTCAATGGTACCATGACCGACCGAATAAAAAGTATTCCGCATTTGAAAAGTGGGCATTCAAAGTAGTTCCTCTCTGGATGCGGCTACTCCGCCTATCAATCTTTCTTGAAGCCGATGCCCAGTCCTCCACCTACTTGCCCACTCCTGATGGAATCAAAAAAAGAGCGAAAGCCGAAGCTGAGTCCCGGGACTACATATACGGCAAAACACCAAAAAAATATCATGAATTCATTGTGCCTACCTTCGCGCTGGGTTGCAAGCGGAGAATCTTTGATCCCAATTACCTGGACTGTCTGAACAGCCCAAAGGTTGATCTTGTGGCCGAGGGAATCTCAGAGATTACTGAAGATGGAATAATCAGCAGCTCAGGCACCAAAGATGTCTTTGATATCATCGTACTGGCAACTGGCTTCCAGGTTTCCCAGTTCCTCACACCTATGGAAGTCATCGGCAAGGAAGGGGTATCCCTGAATCAACAATGGAGAGAATGCCGGGGCGCTCAGGCATACCTTGGAACTTATGTTCACAACTTCCCTAACATGGCAATCATGTAAGTCAATCTGCTCAGAAACCCGCATATGGGCTCGAAATTCGTGCCACAAAGCTAATACATCCCCAGTTTCGGACCAAACACTTTCCCCGCCAACAACTCCGCCCTTTTCTCCTGCGAGGTCCAAGTCGACTTTGCCGTCAAATCTCTCTTTAAACCCATCCTTGATCGACGAGTCTCCGTCATCGAAGTCAAGCAATCAGCCGAAGATCACGAAACAGCGAAAATTCATGCAGGGCTTCGCAACACTGTCTTCGCCGGAGCATGTTCCAATTGGTACATCGGCGATTTCGGGCGGAATGCAGCGAGCTGGGCTGGCACGGCTGCAAGTTTTTGGTGGAAGACTTACTTCCCCCAGTGGAATGCGTTCTATATGCAGGGCGGCGAGAAGCTTTGGTGGTTAAACACGATAAAGAGATCGGTGAGGAGTTCGAGTTGGCAATCGAGGTTGAGTGTTTTGGCTGTAGCCGCTCTCTACGGTTATCATTCGACATTCCTGAACAGGTCGTCTTTGAAGCAGCTTTTGGGGCAAGCGTGGCGATAGATTGTACAATTCTCTTTTCTCATTATCTTTTCTTCAAATATAGTTCAAAAATTTCCGTCTCGTAACGTTTACTAAGTGTCTTTTACCTTCATGAGGCTCAGTGATGTACGATTTACAGCTCCCAGCTAAAATGTTGAAATGGTCTGAAGGGAAATTTTGCGATACTTGGGAGACTGTTGTCGAAGATGCATTTCTACTATTGTTACCACAATTCCGCGATGTGAGCTTTGGCCTCTTTATATGCCCTCAGTTAGTGATCTAGAAGGTTTGGCCCAGAACGAATTCTCACCTGACTAAAGCCCGATTTTTAGTGCACAACATGTACTTTATACAAAATACTACACGTAGCCTTTGAGTTACATAAGAATAATGCAAGAAAATCAAATCAATTGAGCTTTATTATTTGAACAATAGGGAATATTTGATGTATTGCGATTTAGGTAGTAAAATAAATTGATTGTGTAATTAGCGTTAGGCAATGAAGATACTTGGCAAGGCTGCGAAAGGATGCATGATACCACACACTGCACAACGCCGCTATTAATTGATTTTAATAATTTCAGAAAAGATAACGTGATATTGATTAATAATTAAATATAACTATGCGACCGTGTGAATTACCCTACTGTGAAAGATAGGTAGTACGGGGTTGATTTTAGTGGTTTTGTATGGAGAAATTCGTTCTGGCCAAACCTTCTTTCTCTAACTAACACCATATCTTTAGCATCCGAACTCCGAAAAAAAAAAAACACTTCTCCTGTTCTCTTTCTTGTACCCCACTCCCCGCCCCCCACCTCCCCCCGGTTTCTATTCTCCTAGTATCTTAGCGGGCACTGGCGGTTGAGCTGATTACATTGCCAGAAGTGTGTGGAAACTAGTTTCCGTCATGCAAGACGGCAGAATTTGACATTTCCGGGCGCTTTCGGAATTGTATTTTCAGTACCGAGGGAAGTGAATTTCAGATGTCGTAAAAGATATCATTCACATGGACGAAGTCAGTTGGTAGTGAGCTGGATTGACCGTTAAAACTGTTTCAATTTGTGGGTAACATCTTTAAAGTCATCTTTTCGAGAGAAACCCCCCCCCCCCCCCCCTTTCTGAAAATAACCTCAGCCAAACTCTCAAAATGGCAGTCCAACATATTCTCGAAGGCCCGGAGGTTTCTCCACTCTCACAGGTATGCCACGGCGAGATTTTAGAACCAGATGTATCCTAACAATTCAGCTTGTTGACAAGTCCCTATTCATTTCCGACGCCTTTGTGGATGGCGCATGGATTGGAGGAAGTGAGACTTTTGATGTTTTTGGTATGTTCGTTGAAACTTTGAGATTCGGGCTTCTCCAGGACTGACTTTCTACAGAGCCTGTGGGGGGGAGCAGGATCAGCCAAGTCGCGAGTCTCAACGAACGGGATTTTGAGACCGCGATAGAAAGCGCGAGAGTTGCACAGGAAGAGTATTACACATCGACCACTGCATCACAGCGAGGTGCTTTGCTTCGAAGATGGTACGAACTGGTGATCAAAAACAAGAAGGATTGTATGTTTGGCACATTATTGCAATGGGAAACAGTCCAGCTAACTTTAGGTAGTGGCTATTATTCTGAGCTTAGAAAACGGCAAGACTTTGTCCGAAGCAGAAGGCGAAGTTGTCTACGCTGCGGATTTCATTGCTTGGTTTGCGGCAGAGGCCCAAAGGTCGTATGGAGATGCAATCCCATCATCAAGTCTAAACACGACAGTGATGACCTTAAAGCAGCCTATTGGTGTCTGCGGCATCATTACTCCTTGGAACTTTCCCGCGGCCATGATAACTCGAAAGGTTGCTCCCGCACTTGCAGCAGGATGCGCTGTTGTCGTCAAGCCACCGAAAGAAACACCACATAGCTGCCTCGCTTTTACGAAGCTAGCTATTGCGGCTGGATTGCCTCCAAAAATCATACAAGTCTGTACTACTAGCAACCGGCAAACAGCCACGATGCTGGCAACTCATCCAAGTATCAGCAAGTTGTCATTTACAGGATCTACTGGTGTTGGGAAGATGCTGGCAAAGCTCGCGGCAGGCACGTTAAAAGGATGTAGCTTGGAATTAGGAGGCAATGCTCCGTTTATCGTTTTCGACGATGCGAATCTGGACCTTGCTGTCGAAGGTGCTATGATCTGTAAGTTTAGATGCACAGGTCAGACATGTGTGTGGTGAGTACAGCGAGTAGTCCATGTTGGAATTCATTGCTGACCAAACGAAGTGCCAATCGCCTCCTCGTACACAAGAGTGTCGCACAAGAATTCACCGCAAAGCTCGTCCAGAAAGTCAGGGAACTCGAGGTGGGCTCAGGATTCAACTCGAAGACGACTCAAGGCCCTCTCGTGAATAAAGCAGCAGTTGAGAAGGTCAAGGAACACGTCGAAGATGCCATTGCGAGAGGCGGCAAGGTGGAAATAGGAGGACATTGCCCAAAAGCTTCAGGGTTCTTTTTCCAACCAACGGTGTTATCAGGCGCGACCACGCAGATGAAGGTCGCTACCGAAGAGACTTTCGGCCCTCTTGCCGCAATTTTCGAGTTCGACACTGAAGCTGAGGCCATAAAACTCGCGAACGACACAGAATTCGGCCTAGCAGGCTACTTCTTCAGTAAAGATGTCGGCCGCGTTTTGAGGGTTGCGGGAAAGCTTCAATGTGGCATGGTTGGTGTCAATACAGGAAAAATTAGCGCTGCTGAGTCGCCGTTTGGTGGGATCAAGGAGAGTGGATATGGGCGAGAAGGGAGCAAGTACGGAATGGCGGAGTATGAGGTATTGAAGACTGTCACAATTGGGAACACGAATGTGTAGTTAAGAGCATGACGGATCTTATTTACTTCACCTGTTTCTTAATCAATTATAAACGTTTTGCTATGATTTTGATGAGCTCTCGATTTTCCAAGCGAAAGATTGGTGTTTGTCGTAAATTACTTCAAAAGTCAAGACCTTTGTTGACAAAAAGTCTGCCTTTGCCACTCAAAATCAAAATTCGCGTTATATCTCTCTTCTTACTAAGATGTTGTTATGGCTTCTAATGCTAGATCCCACTGCCTTTGAATTTTCAAATTCGGGTTTCTTGCATCGTAGAAGTTTAGCCAGTAACGGGATCCGGATTCCGATGAGCGAAAGTCACGTGCTACCAGAAGCCCGTATCACTTG
The DNA here is from genome assembly GCA_020746875.1 of Rhexocercosporidium sp. MPI-PUGE-AT-0058. Lineage (NCBI taxonomy): Eukaryota > Fungi > Ascomycota > Leotiomycetes > Helotiales > Rhexocercosporidium > Rhexocercosporidium sp. MPI-PUGE-AT-0058. The sequence goes on from JAGTJL010000018.1 coordinate 1,553,821, forward strand.
CCAAGAAGATTTGGATAGCCATAAGAGGACATTTTGGCATGATATGAGTAAGAAGGATCATTTGACAGAGAGACAAAACCTTTCAAAATGACGGAAAAATCAATTAAACTGAACAATGGCACCTTCATTCCTGCGATCGGTCTGGGAACATGGCAGTCTTCACCTGGGCAAGTTCAGCTCGCTGTCACTCATGCACTTCTCTATGGATATAGGCATATCGACGCTGCATACTGCTATCAGAATGAGGTGGAAGTGGGAAGAGGTCTTGCTGATGCATTCCAAGCCGGGGTCCAAAGGCAAGATGTGTTTGTAACGACGAAATTATGGTCCACCTTCCACTCACGAGCAGAGAAGGCCTTAGACGAGAGTCTGGAGAATTTGGGCCTTGATTATGTGGACCTATATCTCATGCATTGGCCGGTCGCGATGAACCCAAAAGGTTTGCTTTCCTCGCCCCACAATTTAAGGCTAAAGCTGAGAAGTGAGGGAATCATCCACTGTTTCCGAAGTTGCCAGATGGTTCCCGGGACATCGACCATTCCTGGTCATATGTTAAGACCTACAAACTCATGGAAAAGCTTCTCGATACAGGCAAGGTCAAGGCGATTGGAGTTGCCAACTTTAGCGTGAGGTACTTGGAGGAGCTTTTGAGACAAGTCTCGGTTGTGCCAGCAGTCAATCAGATTGAGAACCATCCGTTCCTGCCTCAGCTTGATATTGTCGATTTTTGCAGGCAAAAAGGCATTCATGTAACGGCCTGCTCGCCGCTTGGCAGCGCTGGCTCCCCTTTACTGACCGAAGAGAGTATCAAGAAAATTGCAGATGGATACCGAGTCTCGCCATCCACAATCCTCATCAGTTTTCATAGTAAGTCACAATCCTCGCAAACAGCAAGCACTGAAAACTCACCACTCGTAGTTTCGAGGGTTTCATCTGTCTTGGCCAAATCGGTGAATCCTCTGCGTATCAACTCGAACAAAGAGGTTGTGAAGATCGATAGTGGAGACCTGAATACTTTGAAGAGGTTGGCTGCTGAGAGAGGATTTGTAACCCGATACTTGTACCCGGAATTTGGTGTGGACTTTGGGTTTCCAGACAAGTCTGGCTGAGTAAGCTTTAGCGAGTGGAAATCTTAATTGAATATGTTCTGCTTCAAGATGCTAGCATTCGCACACTGTCGGGTACTTTGTCAGTGCTTGCATGTGCCGAATAATATTCTGGACAGGCAAGAAGTGAGGACTGCAGTCAATGTTCGTGACAAGATCACTTTCAAAAGAAGATATGGTAAAAACCCATCAGATATTTTTGAAGCCATGTTTGCTTACTCAACATCCAATCTGAATCGCCCTAATTTGCCAGTCGATCGACTCAGCATGGTTGTTGTCATTTATCATCACTAATAGGCTCTTGCTTTATTCAACGAAAGGCAAGATAACATTCCTAGATAGAATATCATGCCATATGAAATTCTCTATACCACCCCCAACTCAGTTCGTCCTGCATGTAAACCTCCAGTAATCAACATATCATCTCCGGTGTGATATGCGCTAGCATCGCTCAGAAGATAGACGCATGCCCCTTTCAAATCCGTTCTGTCTCCCATTCGTTTCATAGGTGGCTCGGTGACAAAGATCTTGGCAAGTCCCGGTCTAGTATCGGAGATCGAAAGTGTCATGTCGGTCATCATATATCTTTTGCAGTTAGTATAGTTCTTCGGTCAATTTGGCAGAAAGAATGCACATACCCAGGAGAGATACTATTGACCCGCACGTTGCGATCAGCCAGCTCTACCCCCAGCTCTCTAGCCATTGACAATACAGCACCCTTGCTTGTACAATAATCCGACAAATACTGAGCTTTACTAGCTTGATATGCTGCAATTGAAGCAATAAGGACAATGGAGCCCCCTTTAGGATTGGCTTCACTGGGGGCTTGTCGTATCATCTGCGCGGCAGCAAGTTGAGCAGTAAAGAACACGCCCGTGATGTTGATGTCAAAACACCGTGCCACTGATTCTGGGGTTCGCTCAAGGAAAGGCTGGTCTGGGCATATTCCAGCCGCTGCGACACTACAGTCCATTATGGTTACTTTCAGTACGACAAATGTAGTGGGCGAGGAACATTTACCAACCATCGATACGCCCAAAGTCTTTCACTACTTCGTCAAAGGTCGCCTTCAAAATCTCGAACTTAGTGACATCAGTCCTAGAATAAGCATTAACATGATATCCCAAAAGAACATATTTATCGCCATGTATCAGTGGGCGGGCTTACTTGTAAAGTTTAACTTTAACGCCATAGTCATTCTGAAGTCGAGAAAAATGCTCGTGGGGGGTATCTAGAACATCGAGAACGGCTACATCACCTCCAGCTTCTGCCACAGCAATACCAAATGCAAGGCCAATTCCTCTTGCGCCACCTGTGATCACAGTAACTTTCCCTTTCAGGGAGAAAAGAGATTGCACGGTGTTGTGCAAGTACCTGTCATTGCTGCGATCGAGATTTGCGGTATTAGAAGCCATTGTTTCTGGAGCTGTCAACTAAGATGCCTGTAGAGAATATTGCTTCACGTTGGAGGAATGCTGACCTGTATCTCAAAATAAATTGAAGCTCTTATCGGGACTGTCAGGGGACATGCAGATTTCCGGATCAAGGCTTTCGGAAACCATAATCCGCGCCACGGCCGCACAGAAAATTAAACCGCTTACACATCCCCGCCCCCTCACTCAACCCCTCGTTCAAACAACTCATCTCCAAGCATCACACCTTCTATTCAATTTCATTTCGTCGACGCGAAAGAATAACAAACAACACACAGCACAATGTCACATGCGCTGATACTTGGCGCCTCTGGCATCTCTGGCTGGTCAATTTTAAATCAGATTCAGGAATATCCCACAAAAACCACCTTTTCACGAATCACGGGTACTACAAACCGCCCATTCAGTTTGCAACAAGCTAGGATTTCGCCAGATCCGCGCATCAATCTTGTTAGTGGCATTGATTTCACCAAATCAGTCCCGGAGGTCGTGAAGTTATTGAGAGAGAAACTTCCTGATGTCGATACTGTTTCCCATGTCTTCTTCACCGCGTACATTGCCACGAGTAATTTTGAGTCCCTCAGAAAGGTCAACACTTCGCTTTTAGAGACAGCGATACGGGCCATTGAGGAAGTTTCCAAAAATCTGGAAGTTGTCATTCTCCAGACTGGAGGGAAAGGGCGAGTCAAAATCCTTCCGCGAATTATTAGAACTTTCGCTGACTCGCATGCATTATAGATATGGACTCGAGTTCCCAAAAGAAGTCAAAATCTCGCCGCCTTTGAGGGAGGACATGCCGCGTATTCCACAACCATACCAGGACAAGATCTTCTACTACACGCAATACGATATGCTCACTGAGCTTTCCAAAGGCAAGTCTTGGACCTTTACTGAGATCCGGCCAGATGGAATCGTCGGATTTGTGCCAGGTTCCAATGCCATGAATATGGCGCAAGGAATAGCGCTTTATCTTTCTCTCTGGAAGGAAATCCACGGCGTAGGGGCAACAGTCCCTTTTCCCGGCCTCGAGCATGGATATCATTCAACTCATTCGGACACCTTCCAAGACATACTTGCGAGGATGGAAATCTTTGCCGCGACGAATCCCGACAAATGCGGAAATGGTGGCATCTTCAACATTGCCGACGGTGACACAGTTACTTGGGCACAGCTGTGGCCTAAAATCTGCACATATTTTGATCTTGTTGGAAGTGGACCTACGCCTGGCTCTCAGCCCATGGAGGACTTTGTGAAAGAGAATGCAAAGACTTGGGAAGAAATGGTCGAGAAACATGGATTGGATCCCGATGGCATGAAGTTTCAGAACTGGGGACATGTCCATTTCATGCTTGTACAGTTTGATTTTGACCGACAGTACGATCTCTCGCGTGCCCGGGAAGTTGGTTTCACGGAGAGGACAGATACTGCGAAAGGTTATTTTACAGCATGGGATAGGATGAAGGCTGCAAAGATTTTCCCGTAAGCTCCTATATAGCTGTAGGTTTAAGTAACTTTGGATGTAGACTGCTATGGGAATCAAAACTGGTAAAAGCTGCAACATCAAATGATATTCCTTTGTGCGATTTTGGGCTGTCGTAACCATACTCTTTTGTTAGATCCGTGAACCCGGCAAGCTTGATTTGCATCTCTATGTATTTGACTAGTCTTTACACATTACATAAACCCACATCCCTCTCCCCGCTCCGTCGATGCACACTAAAATTGGAGTTCTTCGGCCGAGAGTCTGCGTGCTACCCCGGAAAATGGCTTCCACCATTTTTCTCGGAGGAATCTTCGCTCTAGCACTCTACGGACGAGACCGGGACGTAGGACTCATATGAGATAAGGCTTCTGTCGTCTAATAAGGCCCACGAGTTCACAGTTCACCCTCACCTCAGAGAATCATCTGCCCTGCGTTTTTGAAGAATTATGTCTCCTCAATTAAATGGCACCAGCCTCGAAGAGGCGCACAGCGAGCCATCTCTGAAACCACCCGCAATTCACAAAAGCCAAGTAATCAAAAATGAGACAATTAGGGATACCCAGAGGGATTGGGTTCCTAGCTCTGCGGATGACTATGCCCAACTTGCAGTACGAAATTTGGTCATGGACATGTGTATGCAGAATGGAGGTGGACACGGTGGCTCTGCGTTAGGGATGGCTGCCATTGGGGTCGCGTTGTGGAAGTATGTCATGAGATACAATCCATCCAATCCAGATTGGTTTGATCGTGATCGTTTCGTTCTCTCAAATGGTATGCTCCTCAGGCCGTTCTCAATAGTATGGCAAGAACTTACCTATTTTGCCAGGTCACGCAAGTATGTTCTTGTACGTCATGAATCATTTAGTTGGGTACGAAAATTGGACAATGGATGAATTGAAGGGCTATGGAGCTGCGAAGACGAATGGATATACTACCATCTCGCACGGACATCCCGAAATCGAAGTCCCTGGGATTGAAGTCACAACTGGTCCGCTTGGACAGGGGATTGCAAATGCTGTTGGTTTAGCAATTGCGTCAAAAAACCTGGCGGCAAACTTCAATGAAGCATCACTGCAGCCGCTCGTACAATCTCGAATATACTGTATGACAGGGGATGGGTGTTTGATGGAGGGTGTTGCTCTAGAGGGTAAGGTTGATCCAGCTCATGAGGTTCTCGTTCTAACTTATTATCATAGCGATCAGTCTGGCGGGCCATTTGCAACTGGACAACCTTGTCTTATTGTACGATGACAACCAAGTGACTTGTGATGGTCCCTTAGATTGGATAAACTCAGAGGATATCGATCTGAAGATGCGTGCCTCTGGCTGGGAGGTGATCAACGTTGCCAACGCCTCGTACGATGTTGAAGCTATTGTTGCAGCATTGCGCTTTGCCAAATTTTCAAAGGGGAAGCCATTTTTTATCCACTGTCACACCGTGATCGGAGTCGACACTCAAATAGCTGGAACATACAAGGCGCATCATGGAGCTTTCGATAGTGCCAGTATTGCTCGCCTTAAACGTCTTGCTTGCCTGCCCGACGAATCGACCCATGTCGTTTCTAGCGAGCCACTTCAATTCTTCAGAGAAAGGAAAACTTATGGGAAAGAGTTGGAAAGTCGTTGGCATGCACTGAAAAGTCGATATGAGGCGGTATGTCCTCAAAAGGCTGCGGAGCTTCAATCAAGGATCGATGGTTCTCAAGGGAATTGGCTGGAAATCTTGGATTCGGCCAAAGCTAGTGAGTTTGAGGGACTGGCTACTCGTGAGATTAACGGCAATCTTTTGGAAAAGCTGTGGGCTGCAAACCCAGCTCTCTGTGGTGGCGGAGCAGATCTTGTCAACTCAAACAAGATTTCTTACTCAGTGACTGATGTTTTTCATCCGATGCAGGTAGAGCTATCTATTGACCTCCTTCAACTCGTTCTAACATCAATAATAGAGTCACAAAGGCCGCTACCTACGTAACGGAATCCGAGAGCATGCTATGGCATCCATTGCGAACGGTCTTGCAGCATACAATCCTAGCACATTCCTCCCGATCACCGCAACTTTTTTCATGTTCTATATATATGTAATGTTCCCTATCATTCGAAAAAGAAAGCGTACTGACCATGATTTCTTTGACAGGCTGCTCCAGGTGTTCGGATGGGTGCTTTGAGCCATCTACCTGTCATCCACATCGCAACACATGATTCTTTCGCCGAGGGACAGAATGGACCTACACATCAGCCGGTGGAGCTTGACTCATTATACCGCGCTATGCCGAATCTTACTTACTTTCGACCGTGTGATGGGTAAGTTTTCAATTCTTGAGATTTGAGAAATAATCAATAAGTACTGACGCCGAAGGTTAGGGAAGAACTTGTTGGTGCATGGAAGGTGGCTCTTGAGAACCATCACGGTCCATCAATGCTTTCAATCGCACGAGATCCAGTGGGGTCTGTTCCAAATACAGATCGCTCCAAGATCAAATTCGGAGCATATGTTATTGTGGAAAATGCCTCAGCAGACATTACCTTGGTGAGCTGTGGAACGAACTTGCACTATGTTGTTGCTGCAGCAGAGTCACTAAGGAAGAAGGGCATTTCCTCTCGGCTGGTGAGCGCACCGAGTCTCGGGCTATTCGACCAACAAAGTCAGCAGTATAAAGAAACCGTCTTTCTTCTTGATGGCAAGCCGATCATTAGTGTCGAGGAGTATGTTGCCACGGTGTGGGCAAGATATACCACCGCAAGTATTGGCATGACAGGCTATGGCTATAGTGCTAGCAATCCCAGTAATTATGCGAAATTCGGGTTGGATGCGCGAGGGATTGAAGAGAAAGTAACAAAGTATTTGGATGAATTGGGGGGTGGTAATGCTCGGATGTATGGTTGGAGGCAGCTGTGAACTGGACAAGTGTACTTATATCTCTTTGAAGCAAGCCCACTATCAAGGCAGATTCTCATATGGGTCAGATTCTCATATGGGTCATTTCTAAACATTTTTATAAGGGATTTGATATCATTTCAGCCAGATGCGTATAATCCTATTCTGAGATTTACAATTACTTACAAACAAAGGTGAGGAGAGTCGATTGCTCGTTTCGCTTTCGCAGGCATTAGATGAGTAATTTCCAATGCTCTCTTATTAATGAAGCCTATACTGTACTAATTATTCATGACTTCTCATGTTCTTCACCCTCACATCCATATTTATATATTGTCGTAGAATAGGGGTGGTATATACATGCATAGGCACTTTGCAAGCGTGGTTCACTTTTGCGGGTATCGCATTCTGTACGACATAGATGCAGCCGAGGGAACATTTAGAAGTTACAATATTTCTAATAAAAAAAAGATACAACATCTATCCGTACTGTAAGAGGACGCACGCCTCAGAATGAGAAAACCAGATCGCGGAAGGCAAACTCCCTAAGAGCGATGCCCAAACCAAGAGCCTATTCACCTCTGCACGCCATACCTGAACACTTTCCCAGTGTAACAGAACAACAATCTATTACATCAGACGTACTTGACATCCTCGACTTCCCCTGTCTTCAGTCCTTCAATACCTGAATTGTCTTTTGGTTCATGGACAAGGTCATCTAATCCTTGTGGCTGTGCTCCCTTCCTGAACTTGTGCTCAAAGAGAGTATCAATTTCCTCAAGTGAAAGCTTGGCTGTCTCAATATAGAAATACCAGACGATAGGAACGAACGCAAAGTTCATGGCAGCGTAAATGATGTAGTATCTCCAACCAATCGTTGAGATACCAACGGGCGTGACGAGAACTACGATGTAGTTGTTGATCCAGTTCGTAGCAGTTGCTACAGCTGCGCCGGCATTTCGCATGCGTTGAGTGTTGACTTCGGCGGGGTATAACCATGGTACAGCGATCCAAGTTAGCCCGAACGTGGTGTAGTAGAAAAAGATGAAGAATATGGCAACGATGCTCCATTGCGGACCTCCAACACCAAGACCAGCCGCTACGAGAACGAAGCATATGCCTTGGACAAGTGCACCCCACAGCATCATGCGCTTTCGCCCAAACGTCTCGATATACATTGCGGGAATGCAAGTCGAAATCATCAAGTTGATTGCATTGCAGCCAGACAGAATGACGGCCAAGCGACGTGGAACTCCGACCGAAGCGAAGACAACGGGTAGGTAGTAGTTGATGATGTTTATTCCACCCCATTGTTGCATAAACTGTGTGCCAGCTCCGAGCAATATACGTCGAGCCGTCTGCAGGGCATCGTTATGGAAGAGAGCGGCGAAAGTGAAGTCTGGCATCTCCATCTCATGTAGAACATTGTTTGCAATGAGGTCGTATGCGTTCGTGACTGTTTGACTGTCCTCGAGCTCATCTAGGAGCCGAGCAACGACTGACTTCGCCTCCTCATATCTGCCTTGCATGGCCAGCCAACGTGGGGACTCCGGGAGAACGGGCAGGATAATCACAGTGAGTATCGCGAAGAAACACTGGAAGGCCAGAGGGAATCTCCAAGAAACGCTCTGTTCTGGAATGTAAGTCATCCCATAAATAAGCTATTGGGATATGACATTTCCCACTTGGTTGAGGACAAGCTGGAGAACAACAAGTCGTCCACGATGATGAGCCTTCGAAGTTTCAGACTGCCAGACCGGGATAACTGAGGTGTTCATGCCGTTTCCTAGGCCAGCTACAAAGCGTCCCACAATCATCTGCGCCAGAGAGTAGGAGGCACACTGTAAAATAGCGCCAATGATAAGAATACCGCATCCGGCATAAATAGTCTTCTTCCGTCCGAGGCGCTCACCAATGAACATGGTGAGTATGGCTCCGAAGAAACATCCAAGATCATAAGTTGCCGTGATCTGACCCTGAATGATTGCATTGGGGCGATTGAATGTTCGAATGAAGGATTCGTTGCCGAGGAGTCCACCGAAGACTCCTTGGTCATAGCCAAAGAGTGCAAAGCCAGATCCGGCAGAGAAAGTTATGCCGACTTCGAGGGCTGTGCCTCTAAGATTCTTTAAATCCATGGTGGTGAGCGAAACGAGGAGGATTTGAAGACGTTTAGAAGTCGGGTAAAGTATGCGACCGATAAATTGACTTGTCGAGGTAAGCTTCGACTCTTCTGTCAAAAAGCGAACTTATTTCCAACCAGCTGAGCATCTGCTTCATATAGACAGTACGTACTACAAGCCCAGCTCTCTAGCCCCGCGATTCCCCGCAAAGTTGACATACCAAGAAATGCGGGGAGTTGGCATTCTTGTTTTCCTTAGAGTAATCATTCAGCAGTTTGCTGGAACCCCAATTCCGATGCTTTTTTCACGAATCGTGTTTTAGCCAAGCGCACCAGGAGCGTAGAGTGGTGTTGCTACGATAGTAACAAATCTCGGAAATCACTTTCCGAAGTTACCTGGAGTAGAATGATCACTAGCCGTGCACTAGCTAATCCTACTCTAATGGAGGCTACAATCAGCGCCAACTGTGGTTAAGCGAAACTCGAAAAACTCCTCTTTCGAAGTAGATCCGCGTCCTTCATTTCACTCCATATACGCGAGGGTGTATTATGGAAAGGAGCAAGCCGCACGGAGATCGCATTATGCCTAAAAGTCATCTGCGCCGCCGTCAGCTATACTATCCTCGCAAACTTGCAGTTTCTAATCCAAGGTACGTAAATCGTTGGCACTTATAATGTATATATTAACACTTGAGTAGAAAAGAAATTGATCTACTTTCTCCGCTTCTACCAGATCTAAGGCTACAAGTAATGGGGCCAGACAGTTGACGGATTTGACCAAAATGCAGCGAGCGATACACACGATTCTTCAACTAGTAGGTCCAGTTCGTAGTCTCAGTCTCGGTCCGATGATTCTGATGATTTTGATGATTCTGATGATTTGTCACTAGACGATCTATCGCTCGAGGAGGCAGCTCGGAAATATTCTCGCTTCGCGATAGAAGAGCTTGAATCTATCTTGGGCCTTGTGTTCGAAGATATCCAGAATTTTTTCGAACGGCCAGCCCTTCTAAGGGAGCAATCAGCAGCCTACAGTCAAGAGATAAGCTACTGGAGTTGATGTGCTTAGGACAGCGCTTGCAAAACGACCAAGGAGAACACCACCACAAGTACCAGTGATAAACATGTCTTCATTTTTACACTCAAGTCTAGCTCGAAATCAATGTCACTATCAGAAAGGCTGCTCTGGACGTAATCCGAAGACGAGCGGAATCCCTCGGAGGTAGTGGCTAAGTTCAGAACTGCGCGGTTTGTAGCATCGCCTAAGGATTCAGTAACGGACATTATCCCTTCGCAAGAGCACCGAGACCTTGGGCGTAGTAGGAGGAATAAGTCAAGATATTTGCGCCTTGTGACTGTTCAGATAAACGTGGCCACTTCTTGCAGCAAACCCAGTTGCAGGTATCGCTTGCGTAGGAGCTGCACAATCTGGCTACACTTTGGAGGATCCCTCACCACACAATAAGAGAGGGGGCATTCAAGATGCATACAGTTGACTAATGTGCTTGTTCAAACAACTTCAATTTCTCATGAGTTCCTCATTTCCAGTTTGACCTTGTCCCGCCTAACAAGATAAAAGTAGGAAGTCAGATCTGAAGGAGGCTTTACGATCGCGCCCATACCCTTGACCAACTTTAAAGCCAGGCAATCTCCGTCCTAGAAGTCGACCTTCTTCTTATGATACTTCACGGACACTTGAAGTATGCCCGACATGATCGGTATGGCATCCCTATCCGGGAACAGTTTCCCTATCTCATTCGAAAGCGGCGTATATTTCCCCTGCGAAGACGCGATTGGAGGTGGTCTTATCGAAGAATCGTGCGAAGCATTGCGATAGGTTGATACTGCTGGTGCTGGCTGATCTGGTATGTCAAGTGGAGGTTGAGACTCATGGCTATCCTTTGGGCTCAACGTGCTATCGGTGGGGTTGGCTGTACTCACCGGGTGTGTGCAGGCAGCAGAAAGAACTCCTCCGGGACTGGAGGGGTCTTCAGCGGTGGCATCCTGGTCGAGGTCGTGGAGATCAAGTCGGTATCTTGAAGAGACTTTCTCAACTCTGCGCGACCTCCGTGCAGCCATTCCTCGGTAGCCTGGCCGAGGACGTTTCTCAGACTTTTCAGGAGTTTGTCAGGGCGTATTGACGTTAGGCGTGATAGAATCGGAGGGGCCGTCGTCGAGGATGATGATAAGATCAGAGGGCGCATCTCCTTCGTGGCGCACCTCGACTCGTAGATAGCGAACAAGAGTCAACTTAGTAATTTATTTATCTTGTGACTCATATGTGACTTACGTGCTTGGAAGATGCTGTTGATCTGCTGTTCGGATGGTCTGGAGACTTCTTCGAGAGCAGATCTGTCCAGAGACACCTCGCACAAATGATCTTGCTCATTGACCGATACCCAACAGCCTAAAAACACACTTTTGGAGCCCGTCATGTTAAAGTATTGTCTTATTCAGATTTCCACAGGTTAATTACCATCGCTACCAGTCAAACATCTCGATCTCAGAGCTTACCTTGAACTTCAAGCTCGTCCCTCCACCATCATCCCATGCAGAGTGCTGCCTTGCTAAGCTTGCTACGCTTGAGCTTATCGAAGATGCTGGATTGCTTAAGGCAGGATTGCGGCAAGTTGCTATGCTCTTGGGACGCGGAGCAGTTGGTACATAAATGCTCCAGGTGGCCATTGGCCCCGCGTTGTTCTCTCTGACTTGCTCAGGGCTACATAGGCTCTTCTTCTTGAGTTTGTTTCAGTGTGTTGTGGCCCTGAGATGCTCCAAACAGCGGTTCTTGGCGGCATAAAATCATTTTAGTATGCGACAGCATGTCGTCCCCCCCTTCAAAGACTGGAGGTGCGTCCTCGCACCAAATCCACAGCTTCAGTTCTTCTTGATATCGTCACACCGTATTCATCGAAGCAATTCAGTGGTGTAAGGATTAATGGTGGCGTCGTTGGTGGTGCTGAGCATACATATTTATTCCAAGTCAGACATTACTCGGTACTCACTACGCTGCTTTTGAGACAGCTCAAGCACTCTGATCACTATTCCGTCATCCCTAACGCGCTATATGATTGGAATCTCAGGGTTCTCTAAGAACTCGGGGTCGCTAAGGCGGTGAATATCGATGTCTGGCTCAGCCTGTTGTCGAATGCGAAAGTGAGATTATCGTGGAGGAGCTGCTTGTGTGTTTCTCCGTAGCTCTAATACGCTATCACTTCAGTTTCCTTCCCTCGAGATCTTTCTTCAAGTCATCATTCTAAATCGCCACCTGTGTAGCTTTATATGAATCTTTCCCATCGAACAATACCCCTATTTCCTCCAGAATTAAGCGTGCCAAAGTCAATACCGAAGTGCTCTGCGTTGGATTAATGTCATCCTTATTTATCCCCGTGTGATTATATCAATGCGGGACCATTTACCCTCAAGTTGTGGTCATTAGGCAGGTCACGGATAGTTTGATGGAATGCTTTTGGTGACAAGCTTAGTCTTTTATTTGGGGAGTTAGGGAAGCAAATAGTTGTTCGCTACTGACTCGTAGAATTTGTAGGTTTTTCCAGTGGTGGTAAATTACCCCCGGTTTCTGTAGGGGGTTAATTTTCTGATATTATCACCACCACTAGCTGACAACAATCGAGTAACGAGAAGGTAACGTCTTTGGGATTTAATAATGAAGCTTGCCCAACGTGGCGGGACGACACAGGGCCTAAGAGTACCTAAGGTCATGAAATTTGAGGAACCAGCCGCGTAATATGCCATAACGTTTGTTCATTATCGTGATTTCAAGTATAATATATGGAAATATCCTATCCTCAAGCCGCCGTAACAAAATTGAAGTTAAAGGCTTTTTTTTCGCTATTGGAATTCCAAGACCCACGCTCGGCTTCATAGGCGAAACGGATGCGTGGAATCAGCCTTCTTGGGGATACAGCTTGCTTAAGGAAGCAATACTAGTCTAATCAGCTAATATTCGTAATGCACTATTTAGTTGCTCCTTACATTCATTAAACTCTCAAACGACCCTTCTAGAGTACATAAAATGAAATCAATCGCGTTCCTAGACCATTTCTCATTTTCCAGGGTGAGGTAATAACGAGAAAGCATCATTTCTTCTATGATTTCAGCCGAAATTGGAAAATCTAATAGAACCTATGAGACTTTAGGGCTTTCATATAGTCCATTATACTTGAGCTCTCGAGGATCTAGGACTGTGACGAATGGATAAGCACAAGTTGTGTGTCATATGTGGGATAAACCAACCAAGTTTAATATCTCCATCAAGAGACAACCAAATGTTTTCTTGCGAGAGGTCTCTGCAAGAAAGCCTAAGCGAAGAGACATAGGCCACGCCTTTTAGAACCTGCTTCTATTAGCTATTGCGTCGTTCGTGAGCGAGGGTAACTAGTACTTCGAAAAGTATTGTCGCTATCTCTCGCTCTTCGAGATCATATTTCTGGAAATCTAACTGAGCGAAAGAGACGTCAAAATGTTCCACGACAAGAAAAATCCTATTATCATAACAATAGATCTCTTCGATGGTTGCGATGTTTAAATGCTTGATCTGGGGAAGAATTGGCGGGTCCCTTAAAACTTCAAAAGGAGAAACCTCTCGAATATCGACATGGTAGAAGGACGATGCTTTACGCAGGGTTAATGTGGTCTGGCCAAGATGTCGAATGTAGCTATAGTCATCCCACGGATTCTTAAGTAACACCCTAAGCACACTTCGGACTTTCTAAGAAGTTCCTGAATCTGTCGAACTTAAAGGAGCCTCGTCAGTATCATCAGATGGGCGGCGCCAAAAGGCCTGAACCCTTCGCAAATAACGGAGTACTGGTTGGCTCATTATATTAATAACGGGGAAATTGTTTACTGTCTTTTAGGAGACGTCTTAATCTTCTCGGAGAGTATTAAAATCGAGAATGCATGAAGAACGAGATCCGTAGTTATTGCCAGCCGTTTTGTGGTGCTTGTCACTAGTCTCAGGTAGATATTTTACACGAGGTGGTCACTTTGACCATCAACATTCGAATGGGTTTAATCACCACCTCTTTACTCACAAGACTTTTGAGCAAAGGCACACTCGATCTGGGAACCACGGCATTCCTAACCTGTGGTTGTGGAGAACGGTTTACTAAGGCCGATTAGACGCAGATGAAGCCAAAGCATTACTGCGTACGATAAGCCAACCTATGGAGCTTTACACATTTGACTAGTACAACATTTGACAAAGCGCAGACCGTTGACCAAAGTTAAAGAAAGGAAGACAAGTGCTAACTTGGATTGAGTTGCTCTAATTACAGAAGTTCCAACTGCAAATAAACGATGCACAAAGGGACAAAACAAGTGTGCAACAAAGAGCACCAAAACTCAGCCCTACGACATGCCCATTCGAAACTTTAATACTAACGATATCGCGCAAGTCCTACGATGCCTGTTTTGTGAAGATTATAGGGAGCATAAGGAAAGAGCAGGTAGCAATGCTCCGGAAAACAACAAAACTCTTTAGTAGTATGCTAGAGGGGCGAAAGCGCTGCATGAAAGTACAGTAATGAGAAGAGACCATAGCTGCTACAGTAAGAATAAACATCACTATAGATACAGTTGCCCAGGCTAGCGATGTATGAGTTATTCCGGAGGCAATGCCCTTAAGAGCATATATATCCTTGATTCTCGTCGCAGACCCCAGAGAAATATTCAGCGTCGCGAGGTATATCGGCAATAGTTGGCAGTCGGTGTGCGTAGCGAATCCGAGACAATATTGAAATGTTCCAAATGTAATGTTTTGGAGCCGGGCATCGAAGGGATCGTCGGGGCTTGGGTTTGGTAGACCATGTCGCAAGAGTCTTTGGGGTCCAATACTCTGGTATCATAAATCAATTTTCCCATTCTTGTGTTTCGCATACGGTTAGTAAGCTTGCTGCTCTTTCTCAGGCGCTATAAGGGATATAGTTATGCTGGCGAGATCGTGTTACGGTCAGGGGCTGTCTGGGTTGCAATGCTTATGAAACTCAAAGATTAAACTCGTTCATATTATTTGATCGGCTAAGTTACTAGTCTTCAGTTAAGAGCTTAATACGGCCCTGAAATGTAATTGTAATAAATTAAAGTAACTTAATATGACCCTCGACTAAAATAGAAACATCCGGAATTATTAAAGCGAGTACTGCACCCTGATATATCGTATCTTTACTTTAGTAAGAGATAGCAGAAACGGAACGTACTTGTTCATCGGCCCTTAACCTGAACCTTATATTATATCAGAAGCACGGAAAAAGAAAGAGCGCTTTACTGATAACGAGACCCTTACTTTTTATATGAAAATATATACTTAAGCTAATAAAGTACTTATAATAGATAATATACTTACAGCTTTCTTTTCGTAGCTCACGTTAGCCGGATTTGTTATATTATTCGCTACTTTTACTTCTCTTAAATATTTTATTACGCTTAGTAATAGTAAAGGCGGAGAAATTATTCAGAAAACTGTCCAGAACATCCCGCTTCTGCCGATTGCGGTAATAATATATAAGATTGGAATTTCTGGAATATATTAGCTTTAAAAGAAATAGCATAAGGAATATATTTAGCTAATTAACTAAATATTCTTATAAGTATTTATAATTATATAAGAGATACAGAGAACTAATATAATAAAGACCAAGTCTGCTAAACTCGCTCGTTATATTACTGACTACGTTAATTAATATTATAGCAGCTCATAATAATCATTAGTTTATAATAATCAAAGTAATCTTCACTATAAGCGGTATTTATACAGGATCGATGTTTATATTGTTTTCGGTTTATAATTAGCTTCTAAAGAAAATTAAAATATTAAAAGATAAGGAAGTTAAGAAGCCCGAGGATAAAAAACAAGCGCTATAAGAAATCAAGATTAATTACAAACAGAATCACTTCTGGTTACTAATAACTGGACTGCGGCAGTTATTGACCGTTAATTTTATAGCGGTATTACCGTTGTATTTAGCGCTTGCATACACGGCATTATGAAGGCCTTAGCCGACCCCGTTCGAAGGCAATTGCATATGAGGCACCTCTTATAATAAAGCATGGAATAATAGCAGGGAGACCTTTTAGAAGCTAATTCGAAGGCACTTATATAAAA
This sequence comes from Rhexocercosporidium sp. MPI-PUGE-AT-0058, assembly GCA_020746875.1. Lineage (NCBI taxonomy): Eukaryota > Fungi > Ascomycota > Leotiomycetes > Helotiales > Rhexocercosporidium > Rhexocercosporidium sp. MPI-PUGE-AT-0058. The sequence continues at coordinate 1,569,963 of JAGTJL010000018.1, forward strand.
AAAACTTTAATTGTGCAACGAAGGTTGATTCTTTGCGACTCTATTCCTTGCGTTATAAGACTATCAATCGATCATTGCTCCGCCTTTACTGGCCCGAAAGTAATAATTGTTACCTATGTCTCTGCCTCATATCTCTGCCCTATATCTCTGCTCCTTATCTCTGCCTCTTGTCTCTGCCCCTTATCTCTGCCTTTCGCTTCTACCGCGTTAGCATTGCTTAACGGCCCGGTTGCTAACTGTCGAAAGAAGGCAGTATCAACCGATTAAACGTATTTCAAATAAAGCTAAAATAATATTAGTTTTCTGCTTATATACCTTCTGGAAATTTCCGTAAATTAAGGGGATTATATCGAATGATCTTCTGATGCTATAATAATCTATACCCTAATGAGTAAGACTATTTAAAAACCGTATAGCTAGAAAACTAATATTATTTTAGGCTTATACGACGTATATTCGCCCTAAATATATCTGATAATTCTAATTTCAATCTTTTATATATCTATAAGAATCGAAACTCCTATTATTAACTTCCTTAATTAATCTTCCAACGGAAACAGCTTTTAAATTCTTTATGTAACTTTTAATTTATTAATCTTATTTCGTGAAACGAAAAATATTGACTTCTTACTTATTATACTTTTAATATATAAGATCTTTAGGAATATTATTCTTATGGACTTCACGCTATTCTATATATCCTCAGTAAGCTTATCAGCGCTTATTTTAAAATATACATTAATTATTATAAAGCTTACTTCATTACTCGAAACAATTCTTATACCTCCCATTAATGCAAGTTCGTAACCCATGCTCTTTTATACTTGCTTACTTACTAGTAAAGAAAGAAGAAAACTGACGTTTTCTTACAAATAATTTACAGCTCCTTAGTCTTATCATAATACTAGCGCATATCGCCGTAGGCCGAGGCATTCAAAATTATACTTACATAAGGCCCGGAGTAGCCTTAATTGCAATTAGCGCAGTAATAATATTATACGGTTAGTATTTCGTTTCTTATTTCTCTTCAGAATAAATTATTGACTTCTTGTCCTCCGCAGACGTTATATCACTTGTATATGTCAGCGCAAACTGCTTTTATTAAGTTCCTTTTAGAGACGTTTATTTACCTTTACTACCTTCAACTTTTACGTATATATTATAATTAAGGCTTTTACCATTTCTAAGTAATTATTTTTTTAATATAACTAGAACGCCTGTCTTCGATTTCTTAGTCAAAAAATTAATTCTATTTGCGGAAAAGAAAGCTAATATAAAAGCTTTCTTAAGAGCAAATAAAAGATTCGCGGAAACGGGCGCGGTAGATTGATTATTCTTGATTAATAAAGGAAGAATATATATAAGTATAAAATTGAATCAGGTATATCGCGTTATTACCGCCGGAGGTATTAGACTAACTTATTTAAGTACCGGTATTGAGACTGTAAAGTATGCCCTGTGTGAGAATAGGCGAGCCAATCAGAATGAGGAAGCGCAGTAGGTGAGGACACGTGATCAAAGACAAAGTAGAATTGATTGCTTGCTTGCTTGCTTAAAGAGCTAGAAGAGCTCTTCGGTAGTTATATACAAAATAATAGCTTCTCTAAAAGCTTCTACGACTACGTAACTAATTACGTAACTTATACGAGCTACGTAATTGAATACGAGCGTAATTTCCCGGAATACGAAGGTAATTTCCGGGCCGCGTAAGCAGTGGAAACTCCTTCGGCTATTCTAGGGTAGAATCGGCACGAGTTACCGAAGTCAAATCCAATAATTATTATTCGAGAAAGTATTTTCTTTCTTTAGCGTATTTTAAAGTATTATATCCGATAAAAGTATAATATTATTAATAAATTCTAATTTGCTTTTTGCTTTTATATATATATTAAATAAAAACTAAGCTTTATATATTATTTTTAAATAAACGAATATAGAAAAAAATAAAACTAAAATCTAAAAATATACTTCCGCGCTTTTTATAAAATATTATAAAAAAATTAAATAAGAAAACTAGCTTTTACTGAGTTTACTTATAATAATTTCTTTTATTAAACGCTTTAAATATTTTTATTTTAAATTTATTATAGCTATAAGCCGGTAATATTATAAAACCTTAAGGATAATATTTAAAGAAAAGAAGTACTAACTGCCCGAAATAAAATTAAATTATTAAATAATAAACGAGCTAAACTTGCGAAAATTTAGAATCGTACGTAATAAAATCGAGAAGGCTATTATAATGCTTAGTATTTGAATAAATATTTTTAATTAAAATAATAAGTAATATTTAATATTAAGAATATTTAACTGAAGACTGGAAAGCTATCGCTAAAATATATTAATTTATTCCTGATTATTAAATACGTAAGTGATGCGGTATATATTTTAAAACTATTAAGCTTATATAAAAAGCTTTATTTAATATTTTATATATTTTTATTAAAAGAATATATAATATAAGCTAATAAGTAATCAGATAGTTACTTACTCGGTAAGCTTCCGGAGTTAAGCGAAGAAGATAATTTTTAAGAATAAAAAATTAAACGTATTTTAAATTATAAATAAGATAAAAGAAATAAAATTAAAAAATATTTAATTAAATAAAAAGATTTCTCGGAAGATTATAATATCTAATTCTTAATATATTTAAACTTTAAGAGTATTAAAGAAACTCTTAATATATATAATAAGAATTATAAATTAAAAAATTAAATACTAAATATAAAAAAATATAAAATTTCCGCGTAATTTACAAGAAGGCCGGGAAGATTACGAAAAATTAAGAAGCTGAGAAAGTATTATTAATTATAAATAAAAATACTTTTTCTTTATATTTTTTTATTAAAGCTTTAAAAGTAATACCGGCGCAAGTATAAAATATATAATATTATATTGAAAAAGAATAAGTTTATAAAATATATTTAAATTACGATTTAAAAAGTAACGAAATTCTATTTTAATTATAAAGTAATAGCGTAATTTTATTGTCGTACAGAAGTAGAGCAGGCTTTTAGTAGTTCAAGAGCTTTACAATTAATATAAAAAGCAAAAGTTCAAAAGATTTATTAAAGTAAGCGTTACCCTTTGTAAGAAAAGATTATAACCCGAATATATATATACGTGAGTGCTTACGAGAGTATACATATAACTAGTAAACTGCGCTAGGGCGCGATATATCCTTATAATAAGGCTCTGTTATATAAATAAGCTTTATTATTTAAAAGCGCATAAGTAGTTAAGAGATATAATATAAGCTCCCCGAGTATATATATTAGTTCTTAATAAAAGTATAGCGCCGAGCAATAAATTAATATTCTTAGGATATTATAATAAATGAAAATATTAATACGCGCTTTAAAGATATAATATATAAGTATTCTATATATTAATATAAGTAATCTATTAAATAATTAATATTAGTAATAAATAAGAATATAAATACGTATTTAAATTGTATATAATTAAATAAATAAGATCTAAAGATATAATTAAGTTATAATAATTAAGTAAATAAGATCTTAATTATTATATCTAACGCATGTAAATCGCAGGTTTTAAAAGTAAAGCTAAAGTAAGGTTTATTTTATAATTAAGATCTCGTGCCGTCCCGTCTAATTATTAAATTACTGAGTTATAATTAATGAATTTAGTCTTTCTAAAGTAATTACTATATATAATAGGAAGCCGTAATAATATATGCTAGCTTCTTATTAGCTTATATAATACGCCGCCTCCCGAGTTAATAGATTTATTATTAGTTTAAGCGTCCTGTTCCGCAGTAACGCAATCACAATCACTCTTAAGAATATATATATATCGACTTTCGTATTATTATAATTAACTTTTACTTAATATTAACGTATTTTATACTCGCGTGCCTGCTTACTTACTTATTTCTTTCTTTTGTCTTTTGATTTTCTACTTCTTTTAGTAAATTCTTTTTAATTATTAATTATATTTTTTAAAGCTTTTAGAGCAGCGACTGCGCGTATTAATAATTAAATCGCAGCTCGTTAAGTAAGTTCTTTTTTAATTTAATTTCTTAATTTTATTTTTAAATAACTTTAATATCGTTAAATTAATCGCTAACGATTATATTATAAGATTTTGAAAATAAGTTTAATAATTAAAAAGTATTTAGTAATAAGCTTATTAATAAGCTTCTTAATAATTCTCTTCTTATTCGTTTAGTCGTTAAAATAAATCTTGAAAATAATCAGTAATATTTTTCTTCGCGCAAAAATAAAAATACGCTTATTAATAACTTTAATAATAAGCTAATTCTCTCTCGATCTTCTCGTATTAAGCTAAGCTCGTTATTTAAGAAGATTCTCACGCGTTCTTTTAATACTCTATTATTACTAATTATATTAAGTAAAAGCGTTATTATATTAAATAAAAATAACTTTTAATATACTCCTTTTACTTTGCGCGTCTCGCGTCTCGGTTCGACTCCTTCTCTTACCCTTCTTCTTACTTTTAAGACTCGCACTCGTTCTTTATTAACTTTAAAAAAGCGCAAATCGTCTCGCATTCTATTTAAGCCTCGCTCTTCTGTTAAGCGCGCTCGAGGTATATATATATTATTTTAAAGCTTATTTCTTATTAATAACTTATTTTATTTATATTAATTAAAATTTAAGAAAAGAGTTTGCGAATCCTTATTTATTATATATTCGCGCTATTATTTATAGCCGTAGTAATCGTAAATACTACTTCGCTAATACTTTCGCTGCTAGAAGTCGATACTATAATTATACTTCCGGTCATAAGTGCGATTCCGTTATAAAAGATATATTTAAGTATAGCAAAAGATTAATTATAATTATAAACTTTAATAATAAAAAGTATAATAATCGCATTATAATTAATCGAGCATTTCATTAATTAATTTATAAAATATTAAGAAATATAGAATTACTTTAAAAACTTTAATAAAAGACTTAGCGAGTAATAATAAGTTTAATAAAAATATAAAATTAAATCTTCCGGTACGCTTTTAAAAGCTAAATCTAAAGCGTAATAAGAAAAATAATTTTAATAATAATATTAATACTAATGTAAAATCTTTAGCGGAATTTAGTAATCTTATATAAAGTTTAAAGAAGTTCGCGAAAGTCTTAAAGATAATAATTACTCGCTAATTTAAGCTTAAATAGATTTTTTACGCTTTTAATAAATTATTTATAAGCTCGGATTAGATTTAAACGGACTTTACTTAAGCTCGGGCCGGATTTAAATAGTCTTTACTTAAGCTTAAGCTAGATTTAAATGGACTTTATTTAAGCTCGGGCTGGATTTCGCGTTTACGTTCGGCGTTTTTAAAGCGCGAATACTTAAAATATTAAATTAAAAAAGTTTTATAAATAAAAAATCGTATAAAAATATTCTTAATATACTTTTAATAAATATATTTAAAGCTCTTTAATTTAAAATCGGTAATTATTAAAGTTTAAGAATATTTTAAAAAGCTCGAATTTTTAATAAAATAAATTCTTTATAAACTTATTAATAAGTATATCAGCGATTAAAAAATATATTACTTTAAATAATCTACGAGTATATTCTTGCTTAAGTTATATATTTTAAATATTCATATAGCGAAGCTTAATAATAATCTTTTTAATATTATTTATAATTAATTTAATTATTTATTAATTATTATAAAAGATCTTTTAAGTCTTACCGATATTAAAAGCTAAGTTTTAAAAGAATTATTAAAAAATTATAACTTTTTTTCCGGTATATTTTAATATTAATAATTCCGCTTTAGTAATCGACGTAATAATCGTAAATTACTTTAATATTTTTTAAATCACTAGCCCGCCGAATAATAAAATTATATAACTTTAAGATAACTTCTGAGTTTCGACGTTATTCGCGAAAGATATATTTAAAGTAATATAAAGCGCTTTCTTTTAATTACCTCCGTATATAATACTTAAAAAGCGCGTACTAAATAAGTAGCGAATAAGCTAATATATAATTATAAAATACTTTAAATTAAGATTTATCGCGAATTATAAAAGCTAGGCAATCGCAAAAGCTACGTCTAGTCTTATAATAATCGTTATATATAATACCGACTTAATTCTCTTTTAATAAGCTTTAATATATTTCTTTAAAGCTTATCCCTTATACTTAATAAGATCGATTTAAAAAAGCGGTATCGTAAGACACTTCTTATTAGCTTGCTCAAACTTTCGAGTAATCTTCTTAATATATTAGCTATAAATTAAAGAAATAATCTTACGTTTTCTGTCGCGTACTATTTTAATCCTTAGAAATTATTTAATATTTCTAAGATTATATATATTATACGCTTGATTTAATTACTTAATGAAATCCTGTCCGAGCTTTAAGTCGTCTCGGTAATAAAGCACTTAAATATTATTTACGTAAAAGAGAATAAGGATCTTATAAGCAAGGTCTGTAAATATATATAATTTTTCCGAATATAAAATTAGCTTTAAATTTATTAACGTTTTACTAATATACTTATATTATAAATACGAAGAGTTACGCATCCCGTAGAGAGCGCGATTAACTCGTAGCATATGTCTAGGTTTATTAAAACTTAAAAAGAATTTATAATATACGATTTTATCGTTTATATCCCGAAGAGCGTTAATAAACGCGTTAATTACGTCAAAGCACTTGACTTCTAAATTAAAATAAGCTATAAGCGTTATAGCGATTTAGAAGGATTTAACTAAAAGTATATTAGCGTATATAAAAACGATTATTAATTTATTTTAAAGATTACCTCGTATAATAATTCGGGATTTATATTTTAAAATATATCTTTTTAGATTTAGCTTATATTTAAAAACTTATATAAACAGAATAAGTATTAATATAATACTTAAATTAAATACTTCTAAGGTCTAATAATCTTATTTATTTATTATTTTTATCTTTAAGCTCGCATCTTCTTTAAACTATTCTTTTATTAAGTAATTCTTAAGATTGCTTTATTGTTTTAATTTAAATAAAAAATCTTAAACTTTGATTTTTAAAAGTAAAATCTTCTTTTTTAGTAATTAGCGGCTCGTTTATATTATTATTATAATTATATAATATATAATCTTCGTTAAATCTTGAAAATTATCTTATTCTTTTAATAATATATGCTAATTAAGTATAAGCCTTTAAAGCATTTAATTAACTTCGGACTAAAGATTATTATATTAGTCGAGGATTTAATTACCCCCGAGATTAAGCTTATCTCCGAGCTTAAAGTTGCTTTTATTAAAGCGTGTTTATTTAAGGAAAGCTATAAATATTATAAATACTTTATCGCTTTAATTTTTTTATAATCTTCTTCTTTTCTTTTTACTTTTAATTAGCTTTTTTATTTTTACCGAGCTTTTAATAAGTATACTTGATTTTAATTAAGCTTCTTTTATTATAATCTGAAAACGTATTATTCTCGCTTATTTTACTTCCGTTATCCGAGTATTCTGTGCTTCAGTTTAAGAATATGATATTGAAATTATTACCGGAAATTCTTTTTATAATCGAGGTCTCGACGGTATTTAAATCTTAATACGTGATAATCGAGACGGATCCCGCGCTTAATCTTATAATACGTTCGAATCTCGATTAGTAAATTATATACTCTCACGCGAGTCAAATACTTTTAAATTATACTTTATGCTTAAAATAGACTCTCGATTTAACGTACTCTTTCTTAATTCTTTATTTTATTTAAGAAGGTCTTTTAAAGCAAAAGTATATTCCGGAATTAAAAGTCTATTTGTTATACTCGGGCTATTAATATACTCTTTCACCCCCGAGTTCTGACTCTCGGAGCTTTTAATTAATCTTTAAATTCGTTTAATATATAATTAAAATAAGTCTTCGCTTAAAAGATTTATATTATTTTCCTTAATAATTATATCTTTAATAATATTCTTAATAATTCTAGCTTAATTTATAATAAACTTATCTTCCTTAATAAGATCGCAAATAAACCGGGCTTCTTAAATCGTAATCTTTATTTCTTTACTTAAAGTAATATAAAAGCTATCTTTATTAAAACGCACGTTACGCGTAATAATTATTTTATTAAGACGTAATACTCAGATCTTATAAATATTAAAAGCGTAAAAACTTATAAGATATCTAATATATATACGCGCAATTATTTTAAACGCTTTCTTATCTTATTCTTTAGTTTTTTTTATTATTAATAAATACGCTTTATAATTATATATATAAATCTTATTTTAATTTAATTTAAAATCTACAGTAAGTTTTGTAATAAGCGCTAAATTATATTATTAAAAATAGTTTTAAAACTACTTATCGTTAACTTTAATAAGTAATAGCCAGTTATTTGCTCGCCTTAAGCTTTTGTTATATAAATAAATCCTTGCGAGTGCATATTTAATACTCAGATTTACGGGAAGATTAGCTAATAGTCTTATCTTAATGCTTCTGTTAATTGCTTCTTAATTAGCTTATTCGGCTCTACTATTTAGCTTATAAGTTGCCGTTAATAAGAGCTCGAGGTCAATTCCGAGCTTATTAGCTTATTTCTTATATCTCGTAAATCCTCGAATTATAATAACTGCTTTTTCTTAATTATACTTAAATTTATATATTAAGAGTTTAAATTATTTTCAAATTTAAGTTTTAAAGCTCTTAATATATTAAAATACTTTATCGTACTCTTTTATTTATAATATATAATTAACGAGTAAGCTACTGTATTCGTATTTAAGCATAAAGAGTTAAAAATAATTACTTTAATATTTCAGATAATTAAATAAATCTCAAATAATTCTTTAAAATAATCTAAAGGATTTCCTTTCCGGTAAGCGTTTAGAAATCACTTAAGTAATATAAGTTAAAGTATATTACTCGCACTTAATCTTCCTTATTATTTTAATAATTCTGATATTTTTCGCCGTACTTATTAATTTCCTTAAAGCATCCGGGCTTAAATAGCCTACTCGCAGATATTAAATACGCTCTAAGTCTATTTTAAAGTACTTATAATTTTTAAATAATTTATATAATTTATTTACTTTTTTAAAAAGCGTTAAAAATATTACAGTTTTTATAGCGCTTAAAAGTATATTATAAGTGCTTAGAGAATAAATTAAACGTAACTTATATTTAAAAAAAAACGAGATTCTATTTACGCTTTAATTATCGCATTATATAATATTTATTAATTAACAAGCCTTCCTTATTCTATTTCAAAGTATAGTTTATATTACAAAACCAAAGATTAATCTTATAAAAACAAGCTTTAAAGATAATATTAATATAAAAGTTTTCTATAATTATAATATCGTAAAGCGTGAAATTAAATAATTCATTATTCGGACTTTTAAGCACTTCTTTTATAACTCGAGTTCCGCGCTTAATAATAAGCAACTAAAAGCTTTTATATTTAATTAAATCCTTAGGAGTAAATTTTACAAAAGATCCTTTTAATAATATTAAACGATTGTTAATTAAATTAATCGCTTTATAATTATTTAATAAAGTAAAATCTAATAAAAAATAAAGTGAATTTTAAAAAGAATATATACCCGCAGTTAAATACTTAGCTAGATTAAGTAAAAGCACTAAATACGCGTAAGTCCCGCTTATTCTTCTTTTATTTAATAAGTTTCTGGGAAAAGTAAACTTTCTTTTATTTAATTTATTAAATCTTTACTTATTTAGTTTCGTTAAGAAATCTTTTATTAATTAAAGGAAAGGCTTATTTAAGTTTATTTACTCGCGAAGAGCTTTTTATTATAGCGTAATAAATCGCTGCCGAATCTTATTATAATATTAATTATTTATTTTTGGATTTAAACGAGTTATTTTATCTTAATATTTAATAAATACTTTTTTATAAACTATTATTTAAAGACGAGTATAATTTAAAGGAGATTAATAATAAGTTTTTTCTTTTAAATATAAATATACTTTCTTTATAAGTTTTCCTTTTATTTTAAATTAATTTAATCTTTAATTATATAAATTAAAAGCTTTCGAGTCGAGTATTTTATTATTATTAAAGCGTGAACTAAGAGTAAAGAAATAATTATACTCTAATTTGCTACCGATAAGCTATTAATACTGGCGATCGGCTTAATTAGAATAAAATAGCTGTGCGAGCTATTCTAAGAAGTATTTAAAAGGTATCCCGAGCTCGTCGGCTTTTTTAATTTTAAGAAAGTACTTTTAAGCTTATAAATTATTAAAGTTATTAATTACGATTAGGAAAAAATTAATATTAAGAGTGCCGAGTATTTCCGGTATATAATATAAGTTCCTTTTGCGGATTAGCTCTTAATATTATATAATTCAGATCTTCGGGTTTCGGATATTTTTTATATTTAGAAATTATAAGTAATCTTAACGGGTTATCGTTTAAATTATTATATTCGTTTAATACAGAACTGTTTTAAGCGTGCGAACTAATACTTAAATATTAACTCTTTTCTTAGCGACGAGTTATATAGCAATTATATTAAAGAATTAACGGCTTATAATTTTCTTAATTTATTCGTAAAGCTTAAAATATACCGTAGTTCGTAATTATTATATTACGCATTTTATAATATGCGCTTTAGCTTTAGCCTCGGCTTCCTTTTAATAAGATTCTGCGGTTATCTTAATAAGCTCGTGCGGTTGAATAAGAAGAGAAGTAATAAAAGCGTTGAAGCTTATAACTGTTTAATCCGAGGAAGACGCAGTTACTGCGTAACGATCGAGCGTTTATTTCTGGAGTTATTCGTTATACTCGTTTATTTTTATTATATAAATTAATTTAGCGAGATTATTCTTTTATTAAGCGATTTATTCGGCGGTTTATGGATTTTTATTAATAATTTCAGCTAGTATTTCTATATTTAAAGTATTTAAGTTAACGAAAGGCCAGAGTCCGAGCATTTAAGCGCTAAGAATCAAATGATTTATTTATAACGAAAAGTCTTTAAGCTTTAAGTATATAATATTTACGTTAAAACCGTTAAGACTATCGTACGATAATATTTTAATAATCGCGCTAAGAGAAGCATCGGGGTTTAATCGTAAGGAAAGGAAACGAAAATCATAAAATTAGAATTAAATAAACTTAATTAAAGCTCGAAATCTATATATGCTAAAAATAGCTTATAAAGACAAATATAATTCTTAATTATTATACAAAAGTAGAGCAGGCTTTTAATAGTTTAAGAGCTTTACGATTAACGTAAAGAGTAAGAGTTCAAAAGATTTATTAAAGTAAGCGTTACCTTTTACAAAAAAGGACTGTGACCCGAGTATATATACACGTGAATGCTTACGAGAGCATACACATGACCAGTAAACTGCGCTAGGGCGCGACATTTATTATAAGTAATTAAAATATAAAATATTTATTTTATAAATTAAATTATTTAAAAATCTTAAATTTCTTAATATTAAACTTAAACTCGTATTATAATATTTTTTAAGCGCTAAAGAATTATAAGATATCTCTTAAAATAGCTTTAATAGTTTCGTTCGATATAATACTGCCTTAATATAATATTAATATATATTAGTAGCGGAATAAATAGAAAACACTTATAATAATTATTATAACTTCGCGGTATAACCGAATTTCTATTATTAATTCTTTTATTAAACCGTACGTGATTTAATCGGCCTCGAAAGCGAAGGTAATAATATAAACGTTTTTAAACTTAGATATATTACCGATTAAGCGTATTATATTCTTATAAAACTTCTCGAACTCTTTTATTTTATTAATATATTAATAATATTCCGGAAGAAAAAGATATAATTTATAAGAAAAGTATTAATAAGAGAAAAGACTTAATTAATATCTTTTTTATTAAACTTAAAAGATATGCGCGATAAGGAATCGATTATACGGTGCTTCTCGAGCCAAACAGCGAAGCTCTAAACTCCCGTAAGAAGCGTGAAATTATAATCCTCGAAGGCGACACCGGTATTATATTAGCTATTCTTACGTAACTAATTCTTGAAATCGAAAGTAAGGTTTTTTATAATATAAATATTTTTATAAAAAATATAAAAAAATTATTTATTTTACGATTAATATACGATTTACTTTTAACGCGCTTAATATTATATTATTAATAAATTTTATAAATATAAATACGTATAATAATATAAATAACTTTCTACTCGGAGCAGCGATCGCAATTCTTCTTCCTTTTTTTATTAATATAATAGAAAAAGAAGTCGATTAATATAACTTTAAAGCATTAGCCGCAAGAACTTCTATAAGGCCAGTTCGTAAGGTTATTAAATGTGATAGTTTTAAAACGCTAAATAAAAAATATAATAATAATAATAATAATAATAATAATAATAATAATAATAATAATAATAATAATAATAATAATAATAATAATAATAATAATAATAATAATAATAATAATAATAATAATAATAATAATAATAATAATAATAATAATAATAATAATAATAATAATAATAATAATAATAATAATAATAATAATAATAATAATAATAATAATAATAATAATAATAATAATAATAATAATAATAATAATAATAATAATAATAATAATAATAATAATAATAATAATAATAATAATAATAATAATAATAATAATAATAATAATAATAATAATAATAATAATAATAATAATAATAATAATAATTATAATAAATTAAAGAAAAGAAAAAGAAGAGAAACGAGAAGATAACGACGTATAAGTATAAGTATTATATATAAATAAGCTAAATGTTACGAACGCCCCGCGTCCCGTGATACTGGACTCCGGGACAACGTAATATTCAGGATTATAAGCTTAAGAGGGCAGGGGTTTTAAGAGAAATATACTAGGAGAGTATCGTTCTTAAAAGTATTCTTTTAAAAGACCTTAATACTTCAGATTTCATAAATTATATATTATATAAATATTATTATTAATAAATAATTAAAGGGCAGATAAGCCCTTAGATTACGCGATTCTCTTACGTAATAAACCGCTAGACCGTTAAAGTTCAGAGGTTTAAGACCGCCAGGACTTAGCGGTCCTGGCGGTCGTATAATATAAAGGTTTTATATAAGACTGGCACGTCTGCTATTAAATAAGAGCTTCGTGCTTAATTAAAAATAATATCTTAATTATATTAGTTATTATTTATTTTATTATACGTAATATACTTACTTCTCGATTATTAAGATTAATATAACTTATCGTATTTACACCGAGTAAATACACGGACTATGATATTAAAAAGGAAAAGTTATTATTAACGCAATAAAAAAGATATTTATATATACGTCTCAGCGAGGTAATAAAGTCGTAATTATTATATAATTATATTATTATAGTTATATTATTTATATTTTATTTACTTAGCAAATAAACGTGAATACGCTATTAGCGCGTAACTTACTTATTACTTCGCCGACCGAAGATAATTCTTTAATAATAACGATAATTATAATATTCGAATATAAATATAAGAACTCTTATATATATGCGTAAGAATCTTATAATTAAAGTAAATATCTTTTATTATTTTATAAAGCTATTCTTATTTATTAAATTAAGAATATTAATATATTATACGGAACGGCTTATAAAGTAATCGGACGACGTCCGACGGACTAATCGCGGTATAGTATTATATACTTAGCGTAGTAATCTAGATAATTATATTAATTTAATTAGCTAAACTTATTAACCGGAATACGGCTATTCGACTTACCACGACTTAGTCTTCGCTTTAAGCGATGCGAAAGCGTACCGATATATTATTAATTAAAGTATCGGTATTGCGGACGCTATTATTAAGAGAGGAGATAATTATTATATATATACTTATTTATTTTATTTATACGGAATCGGGCCTGTAAAATAAGAAGGCCGAGGCTTTTACGGTATTAGTAGAATTAATCTTACTTGTATTTCTAATCACGCCGGCGTTTTACTTCTTCTTACGAGTAACTCCTTTTATATATACGCTTCTCTTTTAGACTTCTTCGAAGGCCAGAGATTAATTCTTTAAATATATTTTACCCTGAACCTCTACGAAGCTTTGCCTACCGTGAACTCCATCTGATAAAAAAGTAAAATATATTATAAAGTAAAATTCTAACTCTACTTCTGTAATAATATTAATATATAACATTAGAATAATGAATTTAAGAGCTTATCTTAATAATGAAGGCCTATCACGGCCTCCTGGAGCCTTTTTTAGCTCCCTTAAATCCTTCTCGCTAAGAGTTAACGCTCTCGACAGCCGCACGACCGGAGATAAGCATATCCCAGGCAAAACGAGTAAGCAGAGGTAAGGCAGTAAAAAGTGCACAAGAAAGCTAATAAGGATGGGTAAGGTTAAGGTGAAGCGAGCGTGATCAGAGCCGCAAGGGGTCACGTGCGCTGTTACTTGGCACGCACGCAAAGGAGGTGAGGGTTGGCGTAAGATAACAGGTCATCTCGGAGCGGAGCCAATTGCTTATTATACGCCTCATGCTTAGGTTTGCTTGTACTGTACACGGTATCATGACTATGTACTAGAAGAACAATTTATGCGAACCTTCGTTGTCTTCTGTCATCACTGAGATTCTGTTTTTAAAGTAACGGGACGACCCGAAATATAAATAGAGTGTGCATCAGTAGCAGCGAATGGCGTTGTGCTAGCAAAGCCAGCAATTGGCTATTGGGCACACCCATGTGATAGAGGGCTTATCAGCCGCACGATCATGTTCTCGTTGTTCATTTTGAGTTAAGCCCTTAGAAAGGCGTTTCGTCACCAATTAATGTGATCGCAATATTCTATGTCTCACCCCTCGAGTCATTAGTATTACATACACCCCAGCCACACCTCCCACTGTAACACCTGGAAAGCATGGCCGACTGGCCCGGCACGCTCATCGGCCTCTTTGACATCGGCGTCCGCGTCGCCGCCTTCGCCAACGACCTTCGCTCTGCCCAGGACGACTTTATCGGTCTGCGTGCCGAGGCCGAGTGCCTCCTCATCTGTATCAACTCGCTCAACTCGCCCGCCTGCCTAGACTCGCTCTACCGGTTCATCAATGCGGCGCAGGCTGCGGATCTGAAGAGGCTCGTCGAGAGCACAGAGCTGAACATGAAAGAGCTGAACCAGTTCCTGGCCAAGTGCAGGAGGGTGGTGGAGCTGCGCGCGGGCACGACCGCGAGGCGGAAGGGGGTGTCGAAGAGGGTGAAGGAGGCGCTTGCCAAGGCGTGGGCGAGGTACAGATTCGTGATGAAGGATAAGCAGGCGTTTCGGGATAAGTTGGTTTTGCCGGCGCAGAGTATCAATATTTACTTGACGATGTTGACGCATATTGGATTGGTGAACGTTGGAGGCTTGATGCAGTTGAGTGGGCAGGGAGGAGAGGTGGGAGCGGGAGGAGGAGCGCGAGGAGGAGTGGAGGGAGGAGTGGAAGGCCAAGGAGGAGTAGGAGGAGGAGCGGGAGGAGGGGCGATGGTAAGGGTGGGCCCCGTGGATAGATGGAGCGCGGTAGGGCGGAGAGTGGCGTTTAAGGATTCCACTCTCCACGACTTGGAGCTGACAACCGACATTGAGGAGCAAATAGTCAATTATGCTCTGTATCTAACGAGAGGGGGCACGCCGTTCCACAGCCAGACCCACAGCGACAATAGATATAGAAGTACTAGGGGGCAGCAAACACGGACTCGCTCAAGATCACGATCGGATGGAGTACTTGGTGTTGAGAAACGCAGGAAAGGCCAGATGTACTTCGTACGTAAAAAGAAATCTGTCGGAAGCCTCTCGACCGAGCGCGTGGATACGGAATATGGATCTGGTTCGGAGACAGAAGGCCATGCAGGTCGTCGACCCTTCCTGGCACTGCCCTCTCCCTATTAGATCAAAGCATCGACTGCGTCTCATCAGGTATCAGGGACTGAACGGAAGCCTCGAAAAAGGTATGGATGTATGAATGCGAACTTCTAGGAACGACTTATGAATATATGAATATATGAATATAAGAATAACGGAACTGCAGTGATGAAGATATTAAATCTGGCAGATCGGATGGTGACAGTTTGAAGTCAGGCTAGCTTACTGTGGCGCTAATGCTATTCAAATTAAGCTTAATCGCAGACTTTCGCCTAATGCTTAACTACCTCCCTGCCGGGCTGCCACAGCATCTTTACGTTCATACCATGTCATCACCCCACGACTCTGATCATGGTGGACCTTTCTATAGCTCTGGAGCAGGTTTCGTTCCGCGATTCGAACCCCCACGAGGAGAGCGCATCTACTACGACGACGGCGCTCACCTCCCTCACCGCCCTCACCCCCCTCACCCAGCGGCCACTAGTGCATCCGCTCGACCCACATCACACACAACATCACGGGAGGAACTCGCCGCTCGCAAGCGCTCGATCCTAGACAGTATCCAAGCCGAAGCGGATGCCGCCGTCGCGGAGCTCGAAGTCTCTCGCATCCAGCGCCGCCAGTACGGCAGGAGCTCGCGCCCGGAAGGCGTCCACGATAACTATATGAAGAGGGAGGAGGATGAGGAGAAGGAAGAAGACATCGAAGAGCTATGCGATGTCCTGCTGGAGGAGTATGGCGTGGAAGTCGAGCCGCTACCGCCAGGCGCTCGGGCTCCCATCTACGGCCCAACGGTGAGGGCCGCTT
Source organism: Rhexocercosporidium sp. MPI-PUGE-AT-0058 (assembly GCA_020746875.1). Classification (NCBI taxonomy): domain Eukaryota; kingdom Fungi; phylum Ascomycota; class Leotiomycetes; order Helotiales; genus Rhexocercosporidium; species Rhexocercosporidium sp. MPI-PUGE-AT-0058. Next base: position 1,586,604 of record JAGTJL010000018.1, read on the forward strand.
GGCCGGTGACTGAGGAGGGAGTGGGACGCGAGAGGGAACGGAGGAGTAGGATGGGCAGCGAGAGTCGGCCTGAGCTAGAGTCGAGCGAGGACAGCGAGGAGGACAACGAAGAGCTTGTCAATCGCATGTCTCGTGGCTCGGCTGACCGGCTGAAGGCCCAAACGAGTTTCCGAGGAACATACCATGGATATGAACGCCCCTCTGGAGGAGATTGGAGAAGACGCCGCGACCCATATGACGACAGCAGCTACGAAGCACCTAGTCGACCAAGGCCCAAACCCCGCGGACCGGGTCCCGGGCCTACAGGCGCAGAAGCACCCTTTCCCATGGAGGAGGACGAAACGAGAGAGAGGAAAAGAGAATGGGAGAGAGAACAAGAGATGAGGAGGGGCCGGGAGAAGAGGAAGGAACGAGAGATCAGGATAGAAAGAGATATAAGGAGGGATGAATTAGAGAGAGAGATAAGGAGGGATGAATTGGAAAGGGAGATGAGGAGGAATGAAGAGAGGTCAAGGTGCCAAAAGGCAGAAAATGAAGAGGAATGGGAGGACATACACGAACAAACCTTCGTGACATCGAGGCGTCCTCCATATCCTCATGTCGACCCTGAATACGGCTTCATACACAGACCACGTAGCGAATACGATCTCCGCCGAACAGAGAGCTATGGGGGCCCTTCTACCGCCGCCAACCCTGCGTATGAGGCTGGATACAGATCAAGAGGCGAGATACGCATACAGCGGCGGTCGGAGTATCCAAGCTCAGGCCCGAGGCCGAGGTCAAGGTCTCCACCGGGCCATTTAGACATGTATATGCATGGAGGTCGGCATGAGAAGGATGCGCCTGCACCTGCACCGGAGGAAGGAGAGTCCCAAGATGATGGTGTAAGGAGGAGGAGGAGGAGCCGGAAGCGTGAGAGTTATCGGGAGGAGAGTCTGAGGATGATGGCATCAGGAGGAGGAGGAGGAGCCGGAAGGGGTGAGACTTATTAGGACTTTTATTGAAGTTGGGAGCGGAGACAGGAGAGATATGTTGAGAGACAAAGCCTCGAGGGAATTTGAATGGCATGATTTATGAGCATCAAGGGTTTAATGCGAGGAAGAGCGTTCAAAGGAGTTTTAATGTAGCAATGGAGCCCTCAAAGGCGAAGTGAAAGAATTATCTGACGACACATGCACACCTTTCGATTACTTAACAATCCCTATTCACTATACGCTTAGCCTTGAAGCCTTCTTTGAGCAGAGATTTGATCAAAACATTCTATCCAGTACTCACTTGCGCACCATGATGCTGATACGAAAGCGCTGACTCTGGCGGGATTGGAAAAAGTGGAGACACTAAGTTAGCTCCTCTGCTTGGTGTGCAAAAACAGGGAAATACTTGTGCTTTAAACATCGATCCTTTGGTATATACGCCTGATGTTTGTGACGGTTTGGAGCTTCCAGAGCTGAGCTTCCAGGCTTAGCTAGCCCACTTGCCTAATCGGGTAATAGCTGAGGACTCAAACTCATCACCACAAGAGCACCATCTTACAAGCCCAGTTGGGCCACCTAATTTAATGCTATGATGCCATATAAGGAGAGATTTTGGGCAGAAGCTAAACCTCGCAGCCATGTCTAGGCAGTAGGTAGGGGGTTGTTAGTATGGCTCCTTTGACGCCGCCATAGTGACACAGACCACCATGCCTCCATCCAGGTGGCATGCGTCTCGACCCAGGCCCCCAATCAGGTTGCACATGCTCCGGATATTTTACATGAAAATATTAAGGACCTAAATAGAATTGAAAGTACCTAGGTGTTTGCCACTTACGAGGCGACCACTTCGAAGACTTAGTTGCTTGATGGTCCTCTGCTTTTTGGAAACAAGTGAAAGAGGAAGAGAGCGGACATTGGTGACCTAGTTTTGTGAGTGTTTAAATATATTTACTGGATACATACGGCCACTGATGGGGGTGGTTTCATGTTCTACTGAGATCTTTCGGGATACTACCTATGGAGGTATCATGTCTCCGAACAGCCCAGTTTGTGATATATTTTCACTGATGTTTTTCTCTTCTTAGGTGTGGCAACAGTTACCTGGTGGTGTGCCGTGTTCAAGAACAGTACTTAAATAGTGGATCCCCCCCACCACACAGGCCCTATGTGACTCTACTTCCTACCGCTTCAAATGTCTCCTTCAAGCCTCCACCACCAAAAGGTCTCTCAAGGTGGCATGGATTCCGCGATCGGAAGCGACGAATCCCATTCGGATACGGAAATCATTATGTCAGACTTGGATTCAATCTTGGAGAACGGCCGCACATATTCCCCATTTGAGAGGTAATTGCAGTCATAAATCTCACAGAACGCCGCTAACTATTCCATGCAAGACTACCTGTTCAAATGGCGAAGTGAGCTTACTATGTTTGTCTTGAGCTTGGCTAACATGCGGTAGATGGAGCAGAACGGCTCTGTAAGTACTGCTTTGAGCAACATATCACTTGGAGCGGACTGCCAGGGTTCCAACATGACATGTGCACGAAGACGTTGGATAGCAAGCATCACATCGCTCAACCAGATCGGTATCATATCGTGCTAGATTTGGGCACAGGCACAGGCGCCCGGGCAGCAGGCAGCAGACTTTGGTACGTGCTTCTCCTCTTCCATACCCAGCTAGACTATATCATCTTCCGCAGCCAAGCGCATCCCGAATAAGCGTCTTAGGAGTGGACATTAGCAACATTCTAGAAGATGGTGGACCGGCCAATCGTAAGTTCTGAATCGTCGACTTCTCTTTTAATTCCTATCAGAACCAATTCCAGAAGCTGCAGCTCGACACATCGCCTTGTGCTCTTTGTAATGGGCGACCTGGCACGCCCGCCCGCAGTACATGACCTTGTTGCACCTTCCGCACCGCATTAACTGCACAGAAACCTTTTCGCACTTCGCGCATTGGGGCGGTGCCGACAAGAGGCCCCTCTCATTTCCACTTCCGCTCTCTACAGTCGCCAACAAATCCTCCGTTATCTTCTTTGTTAATCTCAACACCCGCTGTTCACCCAAGCTGACGTGTGCCGCAGACCATGCGTTCCCCCCGGAGAATAGAACCCCTCTGCGAGTTGCTCTTCCAGCTTTTCCAGTTGAGTTCCGAAACCATCGAGAAGATCAGAGATCGATTCCACCAGAATCCGCAGGACTTCCGCTTCATTTGAATCGCTGATTTTCTCAACTGCAGCATCGCTTTGATAAGGCGCTATTATAGCAAGCTCCGATTCGTGCAGCCGTTGAATACGGAGATATCGAAGGACGCTTCTTGGCAGCGGATTAGTGAGCGTAAGAGAGATGGTAGAGGTCGAATCGAGCCTAGCCGATACCTAGAGTTTGTGCTTTTGCTAAAAAAGTGGCGCTATGGGATACGTCGTGAGAACGAGATCATAGCTGTCGTTGCGATTACCGGGTACGACGACAAAGCCATAGAGAAGTAAAAGACGATTGTTTGGAATAGACCCATAATTGATGAAGAGCTGAGAGAACACTTCTAGGTAAGAGCACTAGTGGTAGCGTTAGAAAACAAGATGAACGTACCTGATCTCCCGATTCGTAGTTTTCCCCGGCAAGAACAGAGAGGTTTCCAGACAAGCTATCGTAGACGTGACACTGCTTAACCTCAGGCGAGTGGTTCAACATGTCCGCGAAGGGCGCCAGGAGTCGAATCGAACCTCCATCGGGCAGCTTAAAATCTATCGCACGACTCCACACGGTGCAGAGAGCCCACTTGTACTGAAAGATGGGAAATAAGTGTCAACAGCCGATTCGCAGCATCTTTCGCGTTTTGTAATACTTACATCTTCAATGGTGAATTTGTCGCGTAGAAACAGTTCTTGATATCGTCCAAATAGTCGCACTACCAATTCCCTATGATCGTCCTCGATCTGTCGATCCAGCTGCTTCATGGTAGTGTAAAGCGAAGTTCCGCACAAACTTCCAGCTCGGCCTCCGCAAAGAAGACGCTCGAAGTGTAGTTCGCAGGCAGCGCCGCCACATGGCTTCGCAGGCCATCGTATCCCGATCCGCGCGATCTAACGAAGAGAATATACGTAGCCAAGGTGTCATCGACAGACAAGGGCGGCAGCGTAGAGAGAAGGGCTGGCCCAAGGAAGGGATCAGCAAATGCGTGTTCGACTGTCCAGAGAACGTCATGTGGAATGGTGAGAATCTTTTCTCCTTCCTCGAATCGCCGCAGCGTTCTGACACCGCGGCCAGTATCCAAGAAGTCGGCAAGCTCCAAGTCATCCAAGCCTGACGCTCCAGACTGTTTCAGCCAGCTTTCCATAGGATCGGACGAGAGAGTGTGTGCGTGAGGAGGCCAGGAAATTACTGTCTTGTGACGGGTTTGGCAACAAGTGATTGCACAGCGAGTGAAACGGCGAGGGCGTTGCAAATTTTAGGTCGATCCTCACGTATCACGTGGAGAGTTTCTCCGAGATGTTTTCAGGCACTTATCTTGCGTCCTTACGTTCTACAACTTCTATTCTGCATTGGAACCAAAACTAAGTGTTGCGCTAACAGTAGTCACGGGACAGTTCACTGGTTGCCAAAAGCCCACTTTCGCCAAACAATCACCATGTCGGCTGGTGATATCATTGCTGTCGTGACTATCCTCATCAATGTGGGGACGGATCTCTACAATCAATTGACTCTGTCAAGCAAGCTGCCGACGATCTTCTGCTGCTCACCGCCCATCTTGAAGTTCTATCGAAGGTATTTAAGGGGTCAGAGAACGACATCATCATAGCCTATTCGTCAGAGTTTATGAGAATGTTAGGTATCTTGAAAAGTATTCAAGAGTCATACAACAAGTGTGCAAAGGTCCTAGGCTTCGAACCTGCTGGAGCGACAACTGCGACTCAGAAGACAGCGATAAATGGCAAAAGTTTTACCAAGGCGGGCGGTGATTTTTGCCCGGATCCCTAGCATTCTCGCCGAGATTCGGTACAAGGCCGAACAACTTCAAAGATATCTAGCATACTGTCTGTTTCATTTCTCTCTGACGTCCGGAAGCATCAGATAAAGTCGAGTGGGAAGGAATCTCTTAACTCCCTTGTGGTGAAAAATACTACTTTGCACGATAATTTGCTGGACCTGAACCTCAGCACGAGATTCGCTAGCATCGACCAGATAGTGGAAAACCTCATGAACGAATGCAAACACCTTGAGCACCAACCCCAGGAGACTACTCTGTTTCCCGACACGTCGGACGTTCAAGATTATCAAGCGCAGAACCTAGAAGGAGCATCATTTTGGAAGGATCGATTCCAGAAAGGCAAACTTTACGCCTCCGCTCTTCGCTATGAGGTAATGACGCTTAAGCATCCCCCACCCTTTCCTTCTATTCGCTATCTCGCATATCATACTGACATGTCGCTTTCTCAACAGAAATTTTATGTTTCTTGGGCACGCTTCGTACATGAGGTAGAAACGTCCTTCATTCTCAAAACGATACCGACCGGGATTTTTGAAACCGAAAACCTAGACCGCGTTCGCCTACAAGGGTCTCGTTATTCCATCAATCAAGTGGCACACGTCGTCATTCCACCATCCGGCCTCTCTGGCTCCCAGCTCTTCGATCCGCTCTCGATCCGCCGCACAAGGGCTACGTCAAACCCGAGGATTATTTCAAATTGATACACGTCTGTTCCTTGTCCGACACACTGAGAAAGCTGGTCCTCGAAAGCGCAAGCTATGGTACGCTTGTCGAATGTGAAAGAGCGTCCGGCGATCTTGCCCTACCGGCGGCAATCGAGTCTCCTTCTGGCCATATCGGGTGGATATCTGCTCAAATCGTGGCCGTTCCAACACCTGATTAACTTGGAATCGTCACCGTACAGGAGGTCATGGAATCAAGCAGCGATTCTCTCTTTTGGTTACTTTAATGGAACGGCCGGAGACGTTCACGTTTACGTTCGTTACCTCCAAACTGGCCAAATCGAGCGCAAGAGTCTCTCAAAGCAAGTTCGTCCGGTCGGAGGCATTTCTGTTGGCGCTGCATTGTCCATCCGTCATGAGCTGGACTCAGGTGATCATGTCTGGAGCTGCGATCTTCGCATCACCGAGTTCAAGGCATGTCAAGGTGGAGAGTAAATTATTACAGCATGTGACGGTTCAACTTCTGTCGAATTTTCCACGAGGCCTCTCAAGGCTTCGCCCGACATTATGTTACACGGAAACGACAACTCCTCAAGCTTCACCCTTCTGATAGGATCGACATTCAACTCGTGCTCAACCGACTCTACCGTCGGAGCATTGCGGGTTCCCGCAGTCTGTGATTTAGTTTGTCGATAAGCAGAAGCTCGATGCCCATTTCTCACCACATGTAGTCATGCTAATCCATCCGTGCGAGGTTCCGACAGCTTGCAAACCGGCTTCCCCTCGGCACAACGAGCCAACAATCTATCAGCCCATGCCCCCCCCCCCCCCCCCCCCCCCCCTCCATCGCTCGACCTACTCCTATTGAGTACTAACATTCGTTCGAGCCGAGTTTTGACCTCTCTTCGATCGCGTGGGAAGAAAACTTCGATGAGCTGCAACTCCTTTCTGCAGAATGCTATTGGCGGAACGTTGTAGTGAGGTGGAGGAGGCGATTGCGGAGGAGAGAGAATTTGTAGATGATAGGGTAGGTGTAGTTGTAGTTCTCTGTGTGGCTGCACGTGCCGAATGACTGCGAAGCTTCCTAGATAGTTCTGCAGTTGCAGGCCTGACGATTTTAGTAGGATTGTGGCCGACTTCTCCTATAGGAATCCGAGAACAGTCTGACGCTGGATTTAGTCTTCGTATGAGTTGATGACTTGTAGCTGTCAGTGTGGAGATTGGTCTAATTTTCGAGACAGTCGCTGGATATGCAGCTCTTGAGGATGCCAAGGTAACTGCAGCTGTAGTAGTATTGTTCTCCTCAGGGTTCGTGAGACCCATATCCCGGGATATAAAATTTGCGATGACTTTGTCCTTCGTAGGAATGCTTCGTACGGAATGAGAATCAGATCCCTCGACATTATCATTACTGGGTTCAGAGTCGGAGCTGGGAAAGTCATCATCGAATTCCTGATAGCAGGTTAGCAATTAAATAACGTGTGGGAATGCGAATGACTTACAGTCGCCTTCGAATCAGCCTTAGCAGCGCCGTTCACAGCAACCTTTCCTTTGTCAGCAGCCTTCTTTGTAATTTTCTCGACGACAGTAACTAAGCCCCTCTCTGCAGCAGATATATTTGCATCTTCTAGATATTCATCGCCATTCACAGAGTCAATCTCCTTGGATTGATTTCGAAGTGTACCTGCTCCTTCAAGATGCTATCGATATCATTAGCAAGTTAATTTTAGTTGCATCCAAACAGATGGGTAAACATACATCGAACAAGTCTGTGGTAATCATCTTGAACTTGAGCATCGTAGCTGTGTTGTAGTAGAATGCAACGCTTGATATCCTTTCTGGCCAACTCTGTTTGGACATCTGAGTCCCATTATCAACCTCTTTTACCTTTTCGATTATCTTCGGCGTATATTCGGTCAGTCCCCAGTAATGAATGTAGTTCACCCAATTCTTTAAGATATCGCAATCTCCTTGCTCACTTAGATCCAGTTGAGCTACCATTTCCAAGTCAAAGCGAACAGCTGTAGACTTGAGCGCGGGTTCAAATGGGCGAATAAACATCCGGAATATTTTGACTGCCTTACCGCAGTTTGTCATTCCATAGATCTCGAAATTGTGGAACGGAATGGCCTGGTTGCCTGGAGCTTGAGCCTCATCTGTCATATGCCAAAGTAGAAGCAGCTCGTGCAGAATAGCAGCCATAACAAATGCGACATAATGACGAGCCTCGTCCTCCAATTGCTCGTTTTGCTTCTCTTCGGTTACCAAGTAGGGTGGACAAGCAGTTGTGCGGTTGTTCCAGGTGTTTCCGATCCGAATGACTGGTAAATCCCGAAGCCCTCTATCCAGCTCGTCGGTGCAAACATAATAGAAATGATCAGGCGTACAAGTCTTTTCATCTTTTGCAATCCAATAAATCTGGCAAGGCGGCATATAGGACGTCCGGCGATCAAGGTGAATGGGATGAGGCAAACAGATGTTTTTCGAGGGCCCAGTCCAATGCAGCTTCGGCTGAAAGATTCGTTGGATACCATTTGTTGATCATGGGAGGTTATTTTTGAGGAAAAAGCGCTGGTATATGCTGGCAGTCCATTCAGCTTCGGATCTGTGGGGTGGAAAGCAATTGGTTTCATGTGCGAGCTCGCAACTGTTGAATTCGATGTATAGGCAACCAGGAAGTGACTTCAGCTGCCTTGGGCGATTATCACTGAGAATGTGTTGGACACGTTTGTATGCGTGTTGATCTCGGACAGCTTTTCCGGCTGTAATTCCGCGTGGTTCCAGAACCTCACGACGGAATTCGATTGATTTCTTGGGTGGTCTGCTGAAACTGGTTCCGATTGAGGTACCCGTGTCTCCGGAAATTGATTTCGGCTTCAAATTTGGATTCATCTTCTTCGAGTTCAGTTTCCACTGTCGTTTCAACTTCAGTTTCGACTTTAGCTCAGGCTCAAACTCAGACCCCGAATCAGACTCCGGATTCGGGCCCGGCATCACGTTCCAATTCTCACTTTGAGGGAAATACGAGCAGGACGGTATCATGCCCGTAAGCTTGTGGCAAGATACCAGGAGTTGACATCGATCGAAGGGTGATTGCGCAGGGGTTGTATGGCTGACGCTATCGAGTTGCATCTCGCGATACAATTGATCATTTGCTAAAAGGAAGATCAGCATAACTTCAAGAATGTACTATTGTACGCCATTTGCCTTGCATCTCGCGCCTTCTCATGTCCTTTGCCATTCCTTTCCTTCTCTATTGCAAATCGACTTGCACCATGAACACTTTGTTCGTTCCCGTCACGTGCCAACCCTGGCAGAGGACGCACCTCAGGCGGCGCAACCACCACAATTCCAGAAATGAATGCGAATACGTGATTCAAATTAAGGCGGTGTGGAAACCCTGAACTTACCTGCTGTAATGGTCTGTGCTCTTAGCGCTAATTGCGTAATCACTGCCCTTATAAAGACAGTGAGGGGGAAGAGGTAATCTTCCCTCCTTAGTAATTAGCTTTTATATAATTCAAATATTACTAACGAGTCTATAGCGCTTCTCTAATTATTTTATTATATTATAGTTACCTTAACGTATTAATAATTATTATATTTTAATTACTATTCTCTTACCGTTAGCCTGACTATTATATAATAGTTTAAATTAAAAGATTATTAATAATAGCCTCAAGCCGACAAAAACAACGATTAAATACCCTAAGATACCAGGGAATCGCTAGAGATATACTAATAAATAATATTACCGTAATACAAGAACAACTTTAGGCTCTTAAAAAGCGGAACGATATCCTCGACAGCCTTATCGCTAAGCATCGTCAAATATACGGCGACGATTTCACGTAATATCTTCTTAAAATAATAATAAAAACTTAACTCTTTTAACTTATTAAATTAAAAACTCTTGCGAATAACGGAGGTAATGTAAGGAGCTCCTTAATAATAGCCGACGAACCTCGGGCTTTACGCTAAGAGAAGGGCAAATATATAATCCCCTCGGAATATAAAGGAAAAAGCTATTAAGAACTTATAAAGTATTTGTAAGCTTATAATTATATTTTTAACTACGATTTCGAAAGATTTCCGACTAATATAATTAAGATTAAATAAGCAGCAATACTATTTTATAAAGAACCGGTAAATGCTTAAGAAAAATCTAAAAAGTAAACTTTAAAGAAATTTAATATAATAACTTAAAAAGATTATAAGGAGTTTCTAAAGAATCTCTAATTACTGTTTATTTTAAAAAGGGTAATTAACTCTTAAGCTTATAAAATAGCCCGACAAAGAATTAGCTAGCCTATTAGTGAATTTATTAATTACTTAAAAGGATTAAAAGAATACTTCGAGCCTTTTATAAAGCGCTAACTGCGAGATATTCTCTTTAATAAGATTCGGCTTAAAGCTCGCTAAAAGATCGTCGAAAGTAGATAAGCTAACAAATTATAGACCTGTGAAAAAGTCATTTTTATTATTATTTTTTAAGAAACTTATAATTTAGTAAAAGAGAATAATAAGAAGTAAAGAAAATTAAAAAATAAAAAAAAAAAACCTTTTTATAAGCTTTTATAAAGAGCTAGCGAAAGGCGAGATAGTTCCCGGCTAGAGTAATTTAATAAAGCTAACTTAAATAAAATCTTAATTAAAAAAAGTAAAAAGGGAAATTATAAGTCAAAAGTCGAATATTACTTATATTATGAACTCGGCTATTACGTTAATAAATACTTAAAGACTAATGCCGGCGAGTCTAAAGATAAACGCCAAAAGAGCGCCTAACTTGCGGTAGCCTTTACGTTTTTATTAAAATCGATAAGTAAAAGGATAAAAATCTAATTAAAGATTTTATTAAATAAAGAATAAAAGACGCTAATAGCCTTAATTAATAATAAAGCGGAAGACAATTTTGTCTTAAAGCTTATAATAAAGGAATGTGACTTATAACTTATTAATAAAGGATTAAAGACATTTCAGGCCCTTTTTAGCAATAAAAGTATCGTTTATAATATAGTTCTCGCTTAAATAAAGATTATAAATATACTTAAATAAATAAAGCTAAATACACTCTAGTTAAGAGTTATTAATATGCCGAGTATGGACTTAATTTTAAGATAGTCTTAATTAAAAGAAATTAATTTTTAAATTAGTTTTAAAATTAAATAATAAAAATACTTATATTAATTGAATAATACTTATAACTTTAATATTATAAGATTAAAAGAGTTTATATAAGTTATTAATAAAAAAGAGTCGCTTGCGTATACTATAATGCTTAGCCTTAATATAGCGCGCTTATTAAACGCTAACGATATATTTATTATTTTATAATAATATTATAAATTTAAAGACGTCTTTTTAAAAGAAAAAGAGAACGAGCTACCCTTACTATAAGGTTACTAGCATGTTATCGACCTAAAACCGGGTGTAAAGCCTTTATATTCTTTAATTTATAACCTCTTCGAGACGGAACTGGAGGTTCTCTAGAACTATTTTAAATCCTTCGAAGCTAAAGAATAGATAAAGAAAAGCAAGAGTTTAATTAGAATTCTTATTTTATTTATAATAAAGAAAGATAATAGCCTTCGACTATATATTAATTATAAGGCTTTAAATTAGATTACGATTAAGGATTAATACCCTTTGCCGTTGATTAGCGAGACGCTAAATAGACTCCGGGACGCGAAGATTTTTATTAATTTAGATTTATAAAATATATATTATTATATTAAAATTAAAAAAAGAGATAAGTAAAAGATTATATTCCGCACCCGTTATGAGTATTACGAGTATTAAGTAATGCCGTTCGGACTATTTAATACGCCGGCGATATTTTAAGTATATATTAATAATATATTAGCGGGACTCGTAAATATTATTTATATTATTTATCTTAACGATATTTTAATATATTTAACGGATTTATTTTAATATAAAAACTATATTTATTAAATTTTTAAAAGACTACGATAAGTAAATCTTTTTATTAAGCTGTCGAAATGCTCCTTTAATACTTAAAGTATAAACTTTTTAAGTTATATAATATTACCCGCTAAAGTATTAATAAAATAAAGCTAAATAAATACTATTAAGGATTAATTAAAGCTTAAAAGTATTAGAAATATTTAAGTTTTTATTAGCTTCGCTAACTTTTACTAGCGCTTTATTATAAACTTTTTAATTATTGCCTAATTAATAATAAGTTTGATAAGAGGTAAAAAGAAAAAGCAACTTACTTTTGCCTTTTATTAAGATATTATTAAAGAAGAGGCTTTTGACGCATTAAAAGATATATTTACGTTAGCCTCTTTTTTTATATACTTTGACTTTAATAAATTAAGAAAGCTAAAGACTAATGCGTCTGGATTTGCAATTACAGAAATTCTCTTTTAACTTAGCGAGTAACCGGTAAGAGATAAGGGAAAGGCCGTATAACACCTTATTGCATTCTTTAATAAGAAGCTAGATATTATTAAATTAAATTATAAAGTATATAATTAAGAACTCTTTGCGATTATTAAGTACTTTATATATTAAAGGCACTATTTAAAAGGTAGTCTAACCCTTATTAAAGTATTAATAGACTATAATAACTTCCGTTATTTTATAATAACGACGGTACTAAGCCGGCGACAAATTAAATAGGCTTTAAAGTTATTTAAATATAACTTTATAATAATCTATAAGAAAGGAAAGAATAATCCCGTAAATAAACCCTTGCGTAAGCTTAATTATAAGCTAATAAAGGATAAAGAAAATATTATATTTTTTACTTTATAAAATAAGTTGTAAAGCGTATTTTAAAATAAGTTAATTCGCGTGCCTAATATAACTAATTATACGACGGAGAGCATCCGGCGAGAAGACAATAATATATTATATTAATTAACTTATATCCCTTAACTTACTGGCGATAATATTATAATAAATACGTTAACCGAGACTATAAAAATAACTTTTACGTTTAATTAATAATATATTCTTATATAATTTAATAGTTCTTAGAACTTATTTAAAAGTATAAATAACTTCTTACGTAAAACCGGCAAGAAGTAAAACGCTGGCTAATGTAATTATAAATATATTATATTACGGTTTCTTATAACGAGAATTATAAGAGTCGAAACGGCAAATTTTAAATCGAACTCGCTTCTTTTATTATTTTTAAAATTATAAAAAAAGGACGCTTTAATTATTAAAAAACGAGCTAGATTATAAAATACCAGGGATTTAAATTAGAATATTAATAATAATAGTTTACTAAGATATCGGCGAATAGCTTACGTCTCTTAAGATAATGCCGTTCGTAGTGGAATTATAAAAATATATTATAATAATTTAATTATAAGCTATTTTAATTATAAAAAGATATTAAAACTTATTTAGCGGAAGTATTTTTAATTAAAAATGTTAATAAACGTTAAAAAATACGTTAAGATTTATAATATTTATTAAAGAATAAAGGCAAGACGTAAAAAAGTAATTGGCGAAATATAAGCGCTAAACTAACTTAATAAACTATTTAAATTAATTATAATAGACTTTATTATAAATTTAATACTTTATAAAAGTAATACTATAAGTAAAGTCTTTAATAATTTATTAATAATTATCGACAAATTTATTAAAAATATTAAATATATTTTATACTTAAAAACCATCGATACACTGCTTTTAGCACGCTTATTTATTAATTATTAATTTAAGGATTACGAGCTGCCTGTAACGATTATTATAAACAGAAGCTTTATATTTACTTTAAAATTCTAGACGGAACTTTACTTTTATTTGCGAATAACGAGAGGCCTTTCGACGGCGTTTCACCCGCAAATAAACGAATAAATAAAGCGACAGAATTAAGCCTTAAAAGCGTGGCTAAAGTATTTTATTTATTATTTATAAGACGATTAAATAGATTTCCTGCCCTTAACGAAGTTCGCGTATATAAACACTTACTATGAGTTTATTAAAATAACTCCGAATGAGGCTAAATACAGTATATCGCTAAATTCTCGCTAAGGAATCGAGGACGACCTTATAAGAGAGGAGATACCGACTATTAAAGAATAAATAAAAGAAGTTATTAAGAAACGCTAAGAGTTAAAAACTAATTAGCAAAGAATTAAAGAAAACTAAGCGAAATAATATAATAAGAACTATTACTTTATGGAATTTAAAATTAAATAATAAGTCTTACTTTTATTAAGAAATATTAAGACAGTCCATTTAAATAAAAAGCTAAATTATTAATTCTTAAAGCCTTTTAAGATTATTAAAAGAATCGGAAAATAAGCGTATAAGTTAGAATTACCTTTTAAATATAGCCGTTTATATAACGTCTTTTATATATTATTATTGGAGTCGTACTAGTAAAGACCCGGTAAATCGTCGAAAGTCGTTTAATTTAACTTTATTAATAAAAAAGAATAATAAATTATTAAGACTTTCTTAAATTAACGAGTAATTAAAAGTAAAAAATAATACCTTATTAAATAAAAAGGATTTAGCCTAGCGTATAATTCTTAAAAGCTAATAAAGAACCTTATTAATCTCTAAGAGTTAATTAAGTTATTAAAAGGACGAAACGCTACAAAAAGAAAGGCGAAGCGCCGGCAAAAATAAGCTTATAACTTTTTACTTTTTCGAAGGGTTCGAGGGAGAGTCGCTAAGGTCACGCCGACGACTCGCTAAAGATATATTATAATATTATATATCTTTTTGCTTTTGCTTATAAGATTTTATAATTTTAAAAGCGTATTAAATATTATAATTTAAACAATAATATTTAAGGGAAAAAGGAGCTTATATTATTTATTCGCGCTATAATAAGAACGTAATACTTAAGAAAATCAAAAAATTAAAGTGCCTCGCCGAGCAAACGCCAGTCCCTCGCCAATAAATCGTTAAATAAAAACCTTAAATTTATCTTTAAATAGCAATAGTAGACTTATTTTTACTACTTAAGTTTTTAATAATATTAATATAGCTATTATCTTTAGCAGCTCCGGCTTTAAAGTCTTTAATTATACCGTCTTTAAAAGAGTTAAAGTAGACCTTTTAGAAGTCCTTCGCCGGAGGTTAATAAGAAATTCACTAGCAAATATTAGTTTTACTTATTTCTCGGAGTCCGGAAATCTTAATTATAAGCTTAATATTACTTTCCTTTAAGTCCTCGAATTCTTAAGAAAGAGTTAAGATTAGCGCGCCGCGTAGCCTATTAATTGCCGATATAATGCTAATATAAAGCTCCTTAATTAAAGACACTATAAGCTTTTATAAAGACTTTTGAACTTTAGCGTCAGAAACCTTAATAAAATAATTAATACGACGCTTCTTTTAATTAAAAATAAATTAAGTAGTATTAAGATTAGCTTACTTAATCTTATTAAAATTAAATTAAGAAGTAGTTTTAAAGAGATCGTCGAGAAATAATTTTAACTTAGCCAAGACCTCGCCGGTTATTAGCTTATGCCTCGCTAGCGAGCAAAAAAAATTTAACTTATTAACTCATACGGCTTGCCCTTTTTATAATAATTTAAATACTTTATAATAAATAAATTAAAGTTATTAAAGCATTAGAAATCGAGGAACTCTTGGACCTCGCCGGCGCAACGTAAGTATAGCTCCTGATAAACGTCGCTTTTATTTATAATAGCTCTACTTAAAGATCGAATACGCGTATCTTTCTTTCTTTTAAATAGAATTCGTTAAAAAGATCAGACGTTATCCTTAAAATCTTTATTATTATTATTTTAGTCGCTAATATTAGTTATTTTTAAGGAAATTGCTGAGGTTCGCTAGCGTTTAATTAAGGTATTATTAGCGTTAATCGCGGTAAAGCTAAGTATTTTGCTTTTGCGCTTACGCTTAAAGGAACCGCCGGCTAAATACTTATTAAAAGACGATATTATCAAGATCAAAGGGTAGTTGTAACTTATAGTCTACTATAATTATTATTATTAATTAAGAAAGGTTATAAGGAGGGAGAAGTATTATATACTTAGTAAGCGCTAGGCCCCTCCTATTAATAGCTTTTACCTTACTTTATTTTCTTTAGAATTCACTTTTAAAATAAATAATAGAAAATTTAATTCGTTGGCGAATCGCTAATATAACGCTAGCTAAGGGCCATAATATATCCTTACTTTTAGGACAAAAGTAAATAAAAGGGGAGATATTATAATAGTTTATGCTCTTAGCGCTAATTATGTAATTACTGCCCTTATAAAAACAGTAAAGGAGAAGAGGTAATCTTCCCTCCTTAGCAATTAGCTTTTATATAATTCAAATATCACTAGCGAGTCTACAGCGCTTCTCTAGCTATTCTATTGTGCCATAGTCACCTCAGCGTGCCAGTGATCATTACACCTGCAGCAGCAGCTTCAAATCGCGATTTGCATACCTCGCAAGGTTCCGAGGCTCCCTTTGGGTCCAGGCCCTCCAGCTCCGGGCCCAGGCACTCCATCACGTATCTTGTACTTCCAAGGCATAATGAAGCTGAATTCAAAGCTAGCTCTGGTGCCGACATACTGGGAGCGAGACCAGACACGTTGAGATGTTTGTGTTTTTGTTATTTGATCGCTCTATCTGAGACCTTCGAGGGTCTGACATGGCTCGAGCGCCGCACTAGCTCGAACTAACCCAAACAAGACGCCTATCCTGATTTTTGGTTTATATTGTTTTTCCCCCCGTATTTTAGAAGTTAATGTTAGCTGATACGTAACATAGCACAGGAGTGCCCTTTCAGCCATTGATAGATTCAAAATCTAACATTAGGGAAAGGTAGACTCCGAGCGGGCCGAGGAGAACACAAATTAAAAATCCGTATCTTGAAAGCTGTCAGGGTATGCACGTAAATTTACATCGGGTAATCGGTGGTTAAGGGACGATGGAAACATATAGAATCAAGGAAGTCAGGGCTAGGGCAGACCCAATTTTATGCTGTATACTAGCAGAGCTTTGCTGTGGAGCCTCTTTCTCGTAGACAATTTTCACTATTGAGTCGAGACCTCGTTCTAGTTCCTGTACCTTGACCAAAGCCACCCTTGACAGTACCCCGGAATACCGAGCACGAATACAGGAAGCTTTCTCTCACTAATTGCAAAGAATATTCGATCCCTCCCCTGGCGCTATAAGGTTACCAAAGCCATTTCCAAAGAGGGTGAGAGCTCCAATTTGTCTGAAACATTTCACCCGCTGCCGGAATTCTGTAGTTGTATCACTCGTGGTACGGCATTTAAGCCTCTAACAATTTCCATAACTTCGTACCCTCTAGCTTCCTCCCTGTAAGGTGGACCGCAATATCTTGAGAGGTGCGCATCTTAGTTTGATGGCCATACATCTGCTCCATTGCATCGTACACCTCTAGCGCGGCCTCCTGAAAGCTCCATAGCTACTTGACTTCCTTCCTCGAACTTTGGTCTGTTTGTGAAGGATCAAGTTCAACTGTCCTGGAGTATTCCACATCCTCAAATATTTCGAGCTCTTTGTTCGATCTTTTTTTTGGGGGCCTTCAACGCTGCTGCCCCAGTCCCTGGATTCGAGGTTGCATATTCAAACTTAGAGTCGAAATTAAGGTCAGGGTAATAACTTTTAGAAGAAAGCTAGCAACAAATAATATAGAGAAAAACACTGGCAGCATCAAGAGGGTATCCGCGTCGAGCTGGCATATCGAATAGACCTATATGCATATCTTTAGATGCGTTGATCATAATCCTGCCATAAATCGACTTTCTCTGTAATTAAAGAGTCCCGTGTACCCTTTTTAAGAGCTATACTAACATTAACTAGCTTCCCGATCCCAGAAGATAATTTTTCGGCATAGGCACGCATGATATTTTGGTACAGCCTTTTAGGAGTTCCTGCAAAAGATTAGCCAAATTTCCTCGAGTTCTTACTTTAGTCACTTGCCGATTTAAATTTCAACGTGTCAAGACGAAGCCAAGAAATTACGAACAAAATCTAAGCAAAAGTAATCAACAACTTCTGAAGAAACCTTATCAAGGCGGAGCTCTTCTACTTTTAGATACGATATTCTGCTCTCGTCTTGATTAATCAGGAAGTGCCAGAGTACAGAATTACCAAGGCGCTATACTAGAATAAACATTATAATATATCCTTTAAGCACAAAGCGACTACTGAAAATAGTTGCTCGATAGGCTTGTCCCAATTAAGCCATATTATTAAGTATAATTTCCAGGCCTTTCTCGTCGGCCCGCTTAGGAATTAGATACCACTTGGCAATAAAAGGATTATTAAACAAAGGGTGCCAGTAGGTCTTTAATATTTTTGTATTATAGATTTGCTAAAGAGGGAAATTTCCAAGGTCAGGTTAAATATTAATGCCGCAGTCGTTAACTTTTCGGTCCTTGGAATAGTATATGCAATCACACCTTCTGCCCCAGTCGTGCGTAGAATAGCACCAAACTACCCTAGAACTTCCCTAACCTCGGCCACAGATAATAGCGAACAGGGGGCAGTCAGATTTATACTTAAGCTGGAAATAGTAATATAAAGCTTAGTATTATCGGAAGCGTTCTGCGGCAAGATAGTATTGTCTTAGAAAAAGAGGCTTTAGCAGATGATACTTACGTGTTTTCTTATATAAATTATTATCGACTATAGCTTTTAGTATTCGAAGAAGCTCTTCTCCATAAGTAGGCCAAGACTATAAAACGTAGCTATAACAAATAATTAACTGTACCTCTACTTTAGAGCCGACTAATACTAGAACCTCCTTAAGTTTTGTCCGAATTCCATTAATATATTAATTAATTAAAAATATAGCTAAACAAATAATTAACCTCAAATCTAGCTTTATAAATTAGCTAATTATGTCCTCGCTTTTCTTTATTATCGTTTAAGTTTTAACGGATATCTTACTAAAGGCTAGCAAGCATATCTCTTATATTAAGGACTAAGACTGACCGCAACTTCTTAATAAGCAGCTAGTTATATGCCAGACTCTCGAGAAGGAAGCTTTTTATCTCACCGAACTATGACTCTAAAGATCTTATAATAATATAAACAAAAGAAAAGTGTAGCTGTAGAGGTGTATCAGAATCTCGACTACAAGGAATAGTAGTTGCTAGTATCATTTCCGCAGTTAATGCCAGATAGAACATTATCAAGAACTGGCCCGCTCTGCTTCCAGCTGGCAGCGACCCATGCTCATGAGTACAATCGTAACGCAGTGATGGTGCTCTCCAGAGCTACAAACCCAGCCTTGACCTCTTCGAAATCCGGCATTGCGAGGGTAAATTGCTTTCTCTGCAGCTTCAGACAGGCTACGCTGTTCTTCACCATAACGGCATGGGGATGTGTCGGGCCAAGAAGTTCCGTGAAACTTTCCAGAATTTTGTCGAGCAGCTGTTGGGCAGCGTCACCTCTTCCATCGTGTCTCATCACTTCTACTCTGCTGTGAGCCGCCATGAGAGTGTTGGATCATATCATTTCAGAAGCGCCATGTTCTCATCGTAGGAGAGCTTCGACATGGACTCGGCTCTCAACAGGTTCCCCGTCTCGCGATACACAATGCCGAGTCCATCGAATATGCAAAACAAAACAGGGCTCTTCGGATCCAGAAATTCGAGCACAGTTATTGCAAGCTGGTAGCGTTCCAGTGCTTCCTCGGTTTTGCCCGCTTCGTGCAGAATCTCGGCCAAGTCAAAATTCGCCAGACTGACATGGACATCGTCATGGCCCATGAGACGGATGGATTCTGACAGCACTTCTCTGAGCATGAACTCGGCTTCTTGGAACTTCCCTTGAAGCCTGAGCATTACCCCGAGATTGCTTCGAATACGCATGGTCAAAGGGTGGTTGAAACCATAACGCTTCTTGTGTAGCGTATGACTTTGCCCAGCCCAAGTTCAGCCTACAGCAGCCTGCCTCCGCCTGCCTCCGCTTAAACCTTAATATATTCATCTCAGCCTGCCTACGCCTAGCTCATAGGAAATGCTCCGCCTGTCTTAATAAAGGGGGTAGCAGGCTGAGACTAGGCAAGGTATTTTTAGGGCAGTTTTAGAATATAGGAAATTATAAGATTATTACTTAATAGGGTTTAAAAGTAACTTATAATTAATAAAAAATATATAATATTAGGCTATATTAGCACTTATTTTAAGTAATAATTATATTACTTTACATAATTTAATATATTTATATAAACGTAAGAAGTAAACTTTAGATTTTTTGCTATCAGATTTTCTCGATTTTAAGTTAACGCCTACACTAGCCCTTCTATTATAGCCTCTCCTTCTTTAATTATAAATACGCTTATTAATATCGACGACGACTCTTTGAAATTAACCTCTTTACGAATTAGGAATACGCTAACTAATCCTTTTTATAGTAATACGCCGGAAATTAAAGCTTTAAAAGATGTAAGTAATAATGATAAAATAAACGTATATATAAAAGCTTTAGCTATAATACCTTTATAGAATCGGATCAAAATTAAAGCGGTTCTTTACGTTAAATACGACTTATATCGCATTAAAAAGAGAGCTCAAAACTATATGGTATTAATATCTTAAGTAAGCCTAGGAATTAATTTAATCCACGCTAAGTTAATACGCTTAAATACTACGTCTTTAACGACTAATATAAATAAAACGTGATTATAAAGGCAAACCTTTACTTAATCGAAAGCATTAAGATTACTAATAGTGCCGTTATACGTAATTTTCTACGGCAAACAGTCAGAATAAGATCGATTACCTCCTTTCTTATAATATTACTTAATATAGCCGGAAAAAGCCTTTATAACTACGAATTAATTCAGTCTATAAAAACCTAGAGCTAGTTTCTATACGCCAATTCGAAGCTTATACCTTTTTTTATATATATAGTCAAAAAATAGCTTTTTATAAATACTTTAATAGCTTTTATAGTTGTTTATTAATTATTTCTTACGTTAATAATTAATACTCTTTTTCTTAAGTTCTTAAACGTGTTATACCTTAATATTATACTTTTTTTTACTTAAGGCAACGAAAACTATACGTGAATAAGTAATATTAACTTTTGTTGCAGGTTTATGCTGGTTTAAGTCACGGGTTAGTTATGTGGACAGAGTCGGATGTAAACTCTGCTACGCTAGTCAGATTACTAGTTATTAAAGAGCATATCTGCAGATCGCATAATTATTATAATTAATATTATAAGTCAATTAATAACTTTATAATTTAATGCTTTCTAGTTTAGTCGTGATTATCTTAGTAATAAGTTATGAGCCCTACTAGCCTAAATTAAATATACTCTTAGTTTTACTAAAATTATCGCTTTCTTAAAAGAACAAGCTCTTACTTATAAGTTAAGCTGCGTCTCTTACGATAGAAGACTAATAAAAAGGAAGGTAGTAACGCTATCTTAGCGCGTTTTTCTAATTAAAATACCTCGGAGGATTTAGGAAAAGTATTATATTTATCTCTACTTATATCTCTATTACCGCAAGTAGCCTTATCGGAGTATTTTAATTCCTTTAAGAATCCCGCATCTCTAATACTTAAGGAGTCCGATATCGACGATTCCGATAATAATATTAATAACTTCTACGACTTATCTCGTATAAATAGTAAAATAAATTTACTTAACGAAAGTAGCGCGTTATTTATTATATTATTAATTCCCGGAGCTTTTAAAGATTTTAAGAACTAGTCCGGTCTTATTAATACGCCTGCAAAAGACCGACCTACGCTTAAGGACCCCGAACCGGATCCGAATCTGCGTGGTATTATATTAGAAGTCAAGCCGACGTTTAAGCTTAAAGTTAAGCTTCCGAGACGCAAAATAGCTTTTATTTCATTAAACCTTTCCGACGCTTATAAGCTAAAAAGCATTAAGAATTACCCCGAGTAGCGTAATAAAATCCTTAATATCGGAATATTTAATAATATCTTTAAGTATTTAAATACTAAATCTCGTTTATATACGCTAAAAGGAGTTAACGAATAAGATAACGATATCGACGAAAATGCCTTAAAGAAATAAACCGATTAGCAAATAAGAAAGGCTTAAATGAAACTCGCTATTACTCTGAATTATAAGCCTATTTTACTAATATATATTACCGGAAAAAAAACTGCTTTAGAAATATAAAAGGCTTTATAATATTAATATAAAAGTAATAGAAACGTTTTAATATATAACGTTATTTAAGATTATATTAAGCTCCGTTATAATAATTTCTTATTATTAAAGAAGTTTATTATTACTTTTAAGCTATCGATTATTAAATTAAATACGCTGAAAATAGCTCTTCTCACAGAATAATATTTAATTATATTTATTATTATAATTTCCGAAAAGTAGCTTATCTAGGCTGAACGATAGCGCTTAAATCTGCGTATAATATTAACTGTTACGATATCTAGCGATTTTATAATAAGCTTAAGTATTATTAGTAACGTTATCCCGAATATTACTTTAGAAAGTCTTATTAAAGATATTATAAATAAAGTACGAGTTAACGAGTCAGGTAAGATAACCGAATAAACTTTTTACGGAAATAAAAGCATTCTTAATCTAAATAAAAGCTAAAATAAAAGTAATTTTAGTATTAAGAATAATAAAAGTAAAAGCAGAAACGGTTTTAAGATTAAATTATTTTACAAATATTATAATTAATTAAACTCACGTTATATACTTAATGATTATTATATAATAAATAAAGCTAAAAAAATTAAATTTAAAAGGAAGTATAAAAAGAAGTATATTCTATATAAGGATTATATTTAAGATAAAAAAAGTAATAATAAAAAAGATAAAAATAATAAGAAGAAGAAGAATTCCGGTAATAATTCCAATAATAATATTTTTAAATTAATATTCTTCTCGTTTATTCTTATTATTTCAGCGCTTAAATTTGCTGCTTTCTCTTATAAGAATAAATCCCGATAGCTATTTAATATTAAAGCTACTAAATATATATTTAATAACTTATTAAAGTTTTCCGAATAAACGCTGCGCTCTGACTTATTATTTATATCGATAATTAACGGTCCTTCTAAATCTAACGGTATTAATATATACACGCTTAAAATAATTGTCGCGCCCTAGCGCAGTCTACTGGTCATGTGTATGCTCTCGTAAGTATTTACGTATATATATACTCGGGTTATAATCTTCTCTTATAGAAGATAACGCTTATTTTAATAAATCTTTTAAACCCTTATTCTTTACGTTAATCGTAGAGCTCTTGAATTACTAAAAGCTTGCTTTACTTTTATACGATAATTAAAAGCTATATCTGTCTTTATAAGCTACTTTTAGTATATATAGATTTCGAGCTTTAATTAAGCTTATTTAATTCTAACTTTACGATCTTTATTTCCTTTTTTTACGCTCAAACTCTAATACTCCTCTTAGCGCGATTATCGAGATATTATCGTATAATAATCCTAGCAGTCTTAACGCAAATATTATATACTTAAAGCTTAAAGACTTCCTGTTATAAATAAATTATTTAATTTTTAGCGCTTAAATACTTAGACTCTGGCCTTTCGTTAACTTAAATGCTTTAAATATAAAAATACTAATTAAAATTATTAATAAAAATCTACGGACCGCCGAGCAAATCGCTTAGTAAAAGAATAATTTCGCTAAATTAAATTATATAATAAAGACAAACAAGTATAACGAATAACTCCAGAAATAGGCGCTCGATCGTTACGCAGTAGCTGCGTCTTCCTCGGATTAAATAATTGCAAGCTTTAACGTTTTTATTACCTTTTTTTCCACTCGACTGCACAAGCTTATTAAGATAACCGCAGAATCTTATTAAAAGAAAGCTAAGGCTAAAGCTAAAGCGCATATTATAAAATACGTAATATAATAATTATAAATTACGATATACTTTAAGCTCTACGAATGGATTAAGAAAACTATAAGCCGCTAATTCTTTAATATAATAGCTATATAACTTATCGCTAAAAAAAGAATTAATATTTAAGTATTAATTCGCACGCTTAAAACAGTTTTATATTAAACGGATATAACGATTCAGACGATAACCCGCTAAGATTACTTATAATCCTTGAATATAAAAAACGTCCGAAACCCAAAAGTTTGAATTATATAATATTAAAAGCTAATTCGCAAAAGAAACTTATATTATATACCGGAAGTACTCGGCACTCTTAATATTAACCTTTTCTTAATTATAATTAATAACTTTAATAGCTTATAAGCTTAAAAATACTTTCTTAAGACTAAGAAAGCCGACGAGCTCGGGATATCTCTTAAATATTCCTTAAAACAGCTCGCACAGCTATTTTATTCTAATTAAGCTAATCGCTAATATTAATAGCTTATAAATAGAAAATTAAAGTATAATCATTTCTTTACTCTTAGTTCACGCTTTAATAATAATAAGATACCCGACTCGGAAGCTTCTGATTCATATAACTAAAAATCAAACCGATTTAAAATAAAAGAAAAACTTATAAAAAAAGCATATTTATACTTAAAAGAAAAAACTTATTATTAATCTCCTTTAAATTATACTCGTTTTTAAATAATAATTTATAAAAAAGTATTTACTAAATATTAAGATAAAATAGCTCGTTTAAACTTAAAAATAAATAATTAATATTATAATAAAATCCGGCAATAATTTATTATATTATAATAAAAAGCTTTCCGCAAGTAAATAAGCTTAAATAAGCTTTCTTTTAGTTAATAAAAGATCTTTTAACGAAATTAAATAAATAAAGATTTAATAAATTAAATAAAGAGAAGTTTACTTTTCTTAGAAACTTATTAAATAAAAGAAAAACAAGCGGAATCTACGCGTATCTAATGCTTTTACTTAATTTAGCCGAGTATTTAGCTACGAGTGTATATTTCTTTTAGAATTTATTTTATTTTTTATTAAATTCTATTTTATTAAATAATTATAAAGCGATTAATCTAGTTAATAATCGTTTAATATTATTAAAAAGATCTTTTATAAAATCCACTCCTAAGGATTTAATTAAATATAAGAGCTCTTAGTTGCCTATCATTAAGCGCGGAACTCGAATTATAAAAAGAGTATTTAAAGGTCCGAATAATGAATTATTTAATTTTACGCTTTACGACGTCGTAATTATAAAAAACTTCTATATTAATATTATCTCTGAAGCTCGTCTTTATAAGACTGGTTTTTAGTTTTATAATATAAATTGTATTTTAAGATAGAACGAAGAAGGCTTATTAATTAATAAATATTATATAATATAATAGCTAAAACGTAAATAAAATCTTATTTTTTTTTAAATATAAGTAACGTTTAATTTACTCTTTGAGCTCTTATAATATACTTTTAAGCGTTATAGAAATAATAATATTTTTAACGCTTTTTAAAAGAATAAATAAGCCGTATAAATTATCTAGAAATTATAAGTACCCCAGAATAGACTCGGAGCGTATTTAATATCTGTAAGTAAGCTATTTAAGTCCGGATGCTTTAAGGAAATTAATAAGTACGATAAGAAATATTAAGATTATTAAAGTAATAGAAAAAATTAAGTACGAGTAATATATTTTAATTTATATTACTTAAATAATTTTTAAACATTTATTAAAAAGGAAATCTTTTAAATTATTTTAAAGAATTATTTAAGATTTATTTAATTATTTAAAATATTAAAATAATTATTTTTAGTTCCTTATATTTAAATACGAATACAGCGGCTTACTCGTTAATTATATATTATAAATAAAAGAGTATAATAAATTTTTTCAATATATTAAGAGCTTTAAAGCTTAGGTTTGAAAGCAGTTTAGATTCTTAATATATAAATTTAAGCATAATTAAGAGAAAGTAATTATTATAATTCGAGGATTTACGAGATATAAAAGATAAGCTAATAAGCTCGGAATTGACCTCGAGCTCTTACTAACGGCAATTCATAAATTAAATAGCGGAGCTAAAAGAGCTAGTCAAGAAGTAATCAATAAAGGCATTAAGATAAGACTATTAGCTAATCTCCCCGTAAATCTGAATATTAAATATATATTCGCAAGGATTTATTTATATAATAAAAGCTTAAGATAAGTAAATAATTAGTTATCACTTATTAAAATCAACGATAAGTGATTTCGGAACTATTTTTAATAATATAACTCAGCGCTTATTACAAGATTTACTATAGATTTCAGATTAAATTAAAATAAGATTTATATATATAATTATAAAGCGTACTTATTAATAATAAAGAAAATTAAAAAATAAAATAAGAGAGCGTTTAAAATAACTACGCGTGCGCATATCGGATATCTTATAAGTTTTTACGCTTTTAATATCTACAGAATATAAATATTACGTCTCGACAGAATAATTATTACGCGTAACGTACGTTTTAATAAAAATAACTTTTATATTACCTTAAGTAAAGAAGCAAAAATCACGATTTAAGAAGCTAAGTTTATTTGCGATCTTATCGAGGAAGATAAGTTTATCGTAAATTAAACTGAAATTATTAAGAATATTATTAAAAATATAATTATTAAGAAAAATAATACGAATCTCTTAAGCGAAGACTTATTTTAATTATATATTAAACGAATTTAAAAATTAATTAAAAGCTTTAAGAATCAGAACTCAAGGGTAAAAGAGTATATTAATAGCTTGAATATAATAAATAGATTTTTAATTCCGGAATATATTCTTATTTTAAAAGGCTTTTTTAAATAAAATAAGAAATTAAAAGAAAATACGTTAAATTAAGAATTTATTTTAAGTATAAAGCAAGACTCAGAGATATTCGACTCGCGTAAGAATATATAACTTATTAATCGAGATTCGAACGTATTGCAAGATTAAGCGCGGGATTCGTTTCGATTATCACGCATCGAGATTTAAATACCGTCGAGACCTCGATTATAAAAGAAGTCTTCGATAATAATTTTAATATCGCATCTTTAAATTAAAGTATAAAGTGCTCGGACGACGGAAGTAAGATAAGTAAAAATAATACGCTCTTAAATTATAATAAAAGAAGTTTAATTAAAATCAAATATATTTATTAAAAGCTCGGTAAAAGTAAAGAAATTAATTAAAAATAAAAGAAAAAGAAGAAGATTATAAAAAGATTAAAGTAATAAAGTATTTATAATACTTATAATTATTTTTAAATAAATACGCTTCGATAAAGATAATCTTAAGCTCGGGGGTAAGCTTAATCTCGAAGATAATTAAATCCTCGATTAATATAATGATCTTCGGTTTGAAATTAATTAAATACTTTAAAGGCTTATACTTAATTAATATATATTATTAAAAGAATAAGATAATCTTCGAGATTTAACGAAGATTATATATTATATAATTATAATAATAATATAAACGAGCTGCTAATTATTAAAAAAGAAAATCTTACTTTTAAAAATTAAAGTCTAAGATTTTTTACTTAAATTAAAATAATAAAATAATTTTAAAAATTACTTAATAAAAGAGTAATTTAAAAAAGATACGAGCTTAAAAATAAGAATAATAAATAAATAAAGTTATTAAATTTTAAAAGTATTTAATTTAAGTATTATATTAATATTTATCTCGCTTATATAAGTTTTTAAATATAAGTCAGATCTAGAAAGATATATTTTAAATGCAAATCTCGAATTATTATACGAAATAATCTCTAAAGTAAATTAACGATTATCTTTATATACGCTAGTACGTTCTTAGCTAAATCTTTCCGAATCGTTATAGCGCTCGCAGCTTATTTTAATTTAAAAGTCAAGTGCTTCGACGTAATTAACGCGTTTATTAATGCTTTTCGGGATATAAATAATAAAACCGTATATTATAAATTCCTTTTAGGTTTTAATAAGCTTAAATATATGCTACGAGTTGATCGCGTTTTTTACGGGATACGTGACTTTTCGTACTTATAATATAAGCATATTAATAAAACGTTAATAAATTTAAGATTGATTTTATACTCGGAGGAATCGTATATATTTACAAACTTTACTTATAAAATCCTTATTCTCTTTTATATAAATAATATTTAAGTATTTTATTACCGAAACGACTTAAAGCTCGGATAAGATTTTATTAAATAACTAAATTAAGCGTACGATATATATAATCTTAAAGATATTAAATAATTCTTAAAGATTAAGATAATACGCGATAGAAAGCGTAAGATTATCTCCTTAATTTACAGTTAATATATTAAGAAAATCATTCGAAAGTTTGAATAAGCTAATAAAAAGTATCTTACGATACCGCTCTTTTAAATCGATCTTATTAAGTATAAGAGATAAGCTTTAAAGAAATATATTAAAGCTTATTAAAAGAAAGTTAAGTCGGTATTATATATAGCGATCGTTATAAGATTAGACGTAGCTTTTACGATCGCCTAGCTTTTATAATTCGTAATAAATCTTAATCCAGAGCATTTCATAATTATATATTAACTTATTCGCTACTTATTTAATACGCGCTTTTTAAGTATTATATACGAAAGTAATTAAAAGAAAGCGCTTTATATTATTTTAAATATATCTTTCGCGGATAACGTTAAAACTCGGAAGTTATCTTAAAGTTATATAATTTTATTATTCGGCGGATTAATAATTTAAAAAATATTAAAATAATCTACGATTATTACGTCGATTACTAAAGCGGAATTATTAATATTAAAATATATTAGAAAAGAAGCTATAGCTTTTTAACGATTCTTTTAAAACTTAACTTTTAATATTTATAAGACTTAAGAGATCTTTTATAATAATTAATAAACGATTAAATTAATTATAAATAATATTAAAAGAATTATTATTAAGCTTCGTTATATAAATATTCAAAATATATAACTTAAATAAGAATATACTCGTAGATTATTTAAAATAATATATCTTTTAATTACTAATATACTTATTAATAAGCTTATAAAAAATCTATTTCGCTAAAAATTCGAGCTTTTCAAAATACTCTTAAACTTTAATAATTACCGATCTTAAGTTAAAGAGCTTTAAATATATTTATTAAAAGTATATTAAGAATATCTTTATGCGATTTTTTATTTATAAAACTTTTTTAATTTAATATTTTAGGTATCCACGCTTTAAAAACGCCGAATATAAACGCGAAATCCAGCCCGAGCTCAGGCAAAGTTTATTCAAATCCGGCCTAAGCCCAGGCAAAGTCCGTATAAATCCAGTCCGAGTTTACAAATAATCTACTAAAAGCGTAAAAGAATTCATTTAAGCCTAGATTAGCGAGTAATTATTATCTTTAAGACTTTCGCGAACTTCTTTAAATCTTATATAAGATTATTAAACTTTACTAAAGATCTTATATTAATATTAATATTATTATTAAAGTTATCTTTTTTATTACGCTTTAAACCTAGCTTTTAAGAGCGTATTAAAAGATCTAACTTTATATTCTTATTAAATTCATTATCACTCGCTAAGTCTTTTATTAAAGCTTTTAAAGTAATTTTATATTTCTTAATATTTTATAAATCGGTCAATGAAATGCTCGATTAATTATAATATAATTATTATATCTTTTTATTATTAAAATCTATAGCTATAATTAATCTTTTATTATACTTAAGCATATCTCCCGTAG
Source organism: Rhexocercosporidium sp. MPI-PUGE-AT-0058 (assembly GCA_020746875.1). NCBI lineage: Eukaryota > Fungi > Ascomycota > Leotiomycetes > Helotiales > Rhexocercosporidium > Rhexocercosporidium sp. MPI-PUGE-AT-0058. Next base: position 1,615,803 of record JAGTJL010000018.1, read on the forward strand.
CAGAATCACACTTATAACCGGAGGTATAATTATAATATCAACTTCTAATAGCGAGAATATTAGTAAAGTAGTATCTATAATTACTACGGCTACGAATAGCAGCGCGAATATATAATAAATAAAGATTCGTAAACTCCTTTCCTAAATCTCAGTTAATATAAATAAAATAAGTTATTAATAAAAAACAAGCTTTAAAATAATATATACATACCTCGAGCGCGCTTAATAAGAGAGCGAGGCTTGGATAGAATGCGAGACGACTTGCGCTTCTTTAAAGTTAATAAAGAACGAGTGCGAGTCTCAAAAGCAAGAAGAAAGGTAAGAGAGGGAGTCGAATTAAGACGCGAAACAAGTGAAGCAAAAGAAGTATATTAAAAGCTATCTTTATTTAATATAATAACGCTTTTACTTAATATAACTAATAGTAAAGCATTAAAAAAACGCGTAAGAGTCTTCTTAAATAGCGAGCTTAGCTTAATACGAGAAGATCGAGAGAGAATTAGCTTATTATTAAAGTTATTAATAAGCGCAATTTTATTTTCGCGCGAAGAAAAATACTATTAATTATCTTTAGGATCTATTCTGACGACCGAATAAGTAAGAGGAAGATTATTAAGAAGCTTATTAGTAAGCTTATTATTAAATACTTCTTAATTATTAAATTTATCTTCAAAATCTTATAATATAATTATTAGTAATTAGTTTAACGGTATTAAGGTTACTCAAAAATGAAGTCAAGAAATTAAATTAGAGAAGAACTTATTTAGCGAGCTGCGATTTAATTATTAATACGCGTAATCGCTGCTTTAAAAGCTTTAAAAGATATAATTAATAATTAAAAAGAATTTACTAAAAGAGATAAAAGATCAAAAGATAAAAAAAAGAAATAAGTAAGCAAGTAAGCACGCGAGTATAAAATACGTTAATATAAAGCGAAGGTTGATTATAATAATACGAAAGTCAATATATATACATCTTTAAGAGTAATCGTAATCGCGCTACTGCGGAACGGGATACTTGGACTAATAATAAATCTATTAACCCGGGAGGCGGCGTATTATATAAGCTAATAAGAAGCTGGCATACACCGTTACGGCTTCCTATTATATATAGTAATTACTTTAAAAGAATTAAATTTATTAATTATAACTTAATAACTTAATAATTAAACAAGACAGCACGAGATCTTAATTACAAACCGAACTTTACTTTAGCTTTACTTTTAAAACCTATAATTTACATACGTTAAATATAATAATTAAGATCTTATTTACTTAATTATTATAATTTAGCTATATCTTTAGATTTTATTTATTTAATTATATATAATTTAAATATGTATTTATATTCTTATTTATTATTAATATTAATTGCTTAGTAAATTACTTATATTAATATATAAAGTCCTCGTATATTATATTTTTAAAGCGCGTATTAATATTTTCATTTATTATAATATCTTAAGAGTATTAATTTACTGCTCGGCGCTATACTTTTATTAAGAATTAATATATATACTCGGGGAGCTTATATTATATCTCTCGATTACTTATGCGCTTTTAAATAATAAAGCTTATTTATAAAACGAAGCCTTACTATAAGAGTATATCGCGCCCTAACGCAGTTTACTAGTTATATATATGCTCTCGTAAGCACTTACGTATATATATACTCGGGTTACAGTCCTCTTTTATAAAAGATAACGCTTACTTTAATAAATCTTTTAAACCTTTGCTTTCCACGTTAATCGTAAAGCTCTTAAACTACTAAAAGCCTGCTCCACTTCTATACGACAATAATTAAATCCGACCGTTCCGTGCGTATAATTTATTATTACAATATATTATATATGCTTTTCTTACTTATATGCTTATATTCTAATTATAAATTAATTAAATTAAATAATTACTTTCGATTAAATAAGCTTTTTATAATATTAAATAAAGAGATTTATTATATAAATTCAGAGCTTTTTTTTAATTAAAAAAAAGCAATTTATTAATTCTAAATGTATTAATATACTAGGATTAACTTTTCCTGCTATAATTAAAGTAATTATAATCGATATCGAGCTATAGCACCGCAGAATAAGTTATACTAGCTTTAATATAATCAGAAATACTTAAGGTCTTATTAATAATATGAAATTTAACGAAACTAAGATTAGCAGAACTCGTTTTTACGTATCTTTTAAGACAGGCAGACTTATCCGTAAAGTTAATAAGCGCTTAATACGTATAAAGCTAGTATATGCGCTATATAAGATTAACGTCGATATAGTTTATTTTATTTTAATAAGAATTAATAGCTATTGCTACGCTTTAATCTTTACTTATATAATTATTTCCGTAAAGTAAGCTTATACGTACGCTAAGAAGTCAGATATATATCTTACGAATGAGAAGATGATTAAGGTAATTAAGGTATGTCGTTTTAATAATAAAAAAGAATATAGCCGTATACAAATAAAAGAATTAATTGATTATTTTAATATATTAATTAAAGAATTTACTCCGTATATTCCGGAGTGAAACGGAAGAGCTAAACGCTTTATTCGTATTATTATAGAAAAGATTCGTACGGTTATAATTAATCAAAATATGCCTGAAAACGTATAGTTTAAGGTTTTAATAATAATCGTTTATATTACTAATTATACTTTTATATTTATAATTAATAGAAAGACTTTATTTAAGGCTTTTTAAGATAATATTAAACTTAATATAAATTATAAACCTTCGGTCAAATACTTAAGAGTTCTTAAATATCTTATATATATTCTGATCGATAAGGAAAAAAGAATATAAAGCCGTAAAGTTGCTCCGAGAGCAGAAAAAGGTATTCTAATTAATTTTAAAAGCTATAATATTTATTACTATTTAATTAATAAAAAGATTATCTATATTTCTTATATAAGATTCGATAAGGACGGTTTAATCACAGAACCTTACGAAGAAGACGCTATTTTATTACTTCGCGTTAAGAGTAATAATAATAGCGTAAGCCAAAATTATAATATCGAGGAGCTACTAAAACGTAGAAATAATTATTAAAATCAACCGGAAGAATAATCTTCAGATAATAAAATTAATAATTCCGGATTAGTAATTAATTCCGAGAATAACGCTAAATCTAACGCTAATACCGACAAGAAAAGCGAAATTAACGCTCTTAAAATATTAAAAGAATAGGAATAAATACTTTTTATTAAAAAAAAAACCTAATAAACTTCTTAGTTTTAAGAATAAAATATAAAATCTAATTAATAATAAAGTCTCATATTTTATATCTCCGGAAGAGGGAATTAATTGCTCTTCGGATTATTACCGACTTATTCTTAATATAATTTAAGAAGAATTATTATATTCCGATAATTTAACTTCGCTAAAAAGAGCGATATAGCGCTTTAATTAGCCGAAATAGAAAAAGGCAATTATTGAGGAATATTGCTTACTTATTAAGAAGGAAATATAATCTTTTACGAAGCGCTCAGACTTATCTTTTAATAACAAAATACTTAGTTTACGTTAGTTTTTAAAATAAAGAGAAATAAAGATAATATTATTAAAAAATATAAAATCAGACTCGTCCGTATAAGCCCATACTTAGCGCTATAAACGAGATTATAATCAAATATACGCTAGCGTTTATAAATCCGCAGTTTGAAAGCTTGAATTAGCTATAATAACTTTATACGATTTAAAAATAGAGTAATATAACGTCGAGATTGCATTTTTAAATAACGATACTAATTATAATATTTACGTTAAAATCCTTTTAAGATAAAAGGAAAATAATCGAATTCTTATGAACGACGAGTATATAAAGCTTAAAAAAGCCTTATATAATCTCAAGTAATTATTACGCTTGTAATAAGAGAAGTTACGTATTAAGTTTATTAAGATTAGTTTCGTCCTTTTGGAAACCGATAATTATATATATATTAATAAAGAAACTAAGATTTTAATTATTATTTACGTTAATAATTTCTTGGTAATTTTAAAAGCAAAATTAGTTTTAAAAGCTTTTAAAATAGAAATTCTTATTTTATTTAATATTATTCTTATTAGTTTAATATAATACTTCTTAAGAGTCCGTATTATCCGAGATAAAGAAAAGAAGATTATTTCTTTTTATTAAGATACTTATATTAAGAAAATATTAAACCGTTTCGGAATAATTAATTCCAAGTTTATTATTACGTCGTTTGCTTCTGGTTCCGAAGTGCATATGATTAAATTCAAATAATAAGGTACTATATAAGAGATCAAGTTATATTAATAAATTTATAATTTTTTATAATACCTTACTTATACTAAATAAGATATTTAATATTATTCTTCGGTGTTATTTTAATTTTTTATAAATCCGTTCTTATAATACCTCGCTAGCGTAAAGAGAGTTCTTTAATACTTTTAAGAAACGAAATATTATATTATAATATATAACGGAGACGTTATAAACGCCGAACTTATGAAATTATATAATTTCTGCGATTTTAATTAAGCAAACTTACGTAAAGGACAAGTCTTATATAACGGTATTATCTTCTTCTTTATAAGAAGAGTATTTAGCGATATTTCTAAGCGCTAAATTACGGTAGTTTTAGCTTTTACGGAAGCAGAACATAGTATTATATATGCGTTTATAAGAGAAGTATCATAGATTCGTTAAGTTTTAACTGAAATAAGCTATAAGCGACTAGATTCTCGCTTTATTAAGATAAACGATAATATTTAAAATATATTATCGTTATCTAAAAACCTTAAGTTTTATTAGCGTATAAATCACATCGATTTTTTATAATAAATAATATTATTAATAACGATATAATCATTAAAGTTATATTAAAGCACTTCTTTTTTAATATGCCGGAAAAGCGTCGTAAGAGTCGTCGCCTCCGCTATTTTAGTCACGTACTCAATCTCTTTATAAAAGCTTTCTTATTTAATACGGAATACAATACCTTTAAATAAGAAATCGACCGTGTAGCTTATAGAAAGCTAATTAAAGAATTAAAGCTTTAGCGTAAAAGTGAACCGGTTGAAAACTTTATAATATTATTATTTTTATTATTAGAATCGCTATAACGCCGTTAGAAATTCACAGAGATTAAAGGCTTAAATAATAACGAAATTAATTACTTCAATTACTTAAATCTTATTATTAATAACGCTACTCGTTAGAATTCTCTGTATTCTATAATTACTAAAGTAATCAAGCTTTAGGACCGAATTAATTGCTTTTACGTTAATTACGCCGACTATATATATAATAAAGAGGCACGGCGAAAAGCTTAAACCGACGAAGAGCGAGAACAGCTATTATTATATAATATTCTTACTTTTAATAATTGAAATGCTCTTTCGGAGATTATAACGATTTTAAAGCTATTCTTTAATCTTATTAAGCGTGGAGAAAGTATAAAAATCGATTTTAATAAAGGAGTGCTCTTTAATTATATATTAATTATAAATATATTAATTAAATATATAGAGCGTATACGTAATAACTTAATTATTCGTTATAATAACACTGAGCTCTTTACTCCGTTACTTAAATATTTAAAGAGTTATATAATTAATTCTTAGACTAAATTAAATAAGTATTTTAATAAAGCCGCCGTAATAAGTATTATTTATATTGTAATAATAATTATATTTAAATTTAATTAAAAATACTTTTAAAACACTTAAAAAGCTTCTCTTTGCTATTAGTTTACTAAAGCAAATACGGCTTTTAAGTAGTTATAAGATAAATATCTGGAAATTAATCTTAAAAGGGTTTTAAATAAAGTAAGAGTAAAAAGACCACGTTCTTAAGGTCCGGACGACTTTCAGAAAATAGTTAATATAACGCTTTTAAATAAAAATAATAATCCGAATGAGTTAAAAGTATAGAGAGCTATAAACTATTTATTTTAAACGAGGATTTAACTACTTTTTAGCTGAGAAAACAAGCAATTAAGAGATCCGGGCGAATAGCTCAAATAGCTCTTAATATAGTCGCCATACCTCTTATATTAAGTGAGTGTAAAAGAGTTTTTTCCTAAGTAAAGCTTTTAATTACGGGACAACGCCATCGACTTAAAGTAGATCTAATTAAAGCTATATAATGCCTTAGAATATGTTTAATTAAAGACAGGAAAGAAGTAAGAATATGAAAAAGTAATAAGAAGCCGGAAAAAGATAAGCGGTTTTATATAATATTAAATAAATTATAATTCACGTTTTTTTTGCACCCGAATAATATTCCCCTCCCTTAATTTTGTTAGCTTTAGCACGCCTGCCTCCGCCTACTTCTTTACTATCGCTTTAAATGCCATTCGGCGCACCATGCTGTAGAGCCCCTGTAGCGAGGTGCCAGAGCCTGTAGTCAGGCCCTAAATTAAGCGAGCATCACCAAATTTCGTCCCTTACCAAAAATTAGGCTGTATATGTAATAGATCTATGCTTTCTTATGTTACAGGTTAAAACAACGATTATTATTACAAAGTAAGACCTGGCATTGCTTGCACCTGTACCAGGAAGTCTTCCTGTCGCTCGGCCGGCCCAAATTACTAGCAATTATGGACGAAGCTACTCAGTTGCGCGTGCGCTGGAAGCCCTGAAATGCGGGGCTCCTAGCCTGGTGCTACAGGGCCTAGCCCCTGAAGGTGAGGTGCGTCTGGCATTTAAGGCGATAGTTAGCCTGCCTCAGCCTAATTGAACTTGAAATTTGGTTCGCCTGCCTCAGCCTGGAGGCCCCCCTACTCTGCCTCCGCCCTCTAAGGGGGCCAGGCTGTTTGAGACTGGGTGTTTTCCTACGCTGTTCTTGTGGCCCATGAGCGATTCCTCGTACAGTAATACGGCCTCGGGCAGACGACCTTGATGGTCAATGAACACGGCAAGGTTGCTCAAAGTTCGGAGAGTCCCAGGATCGTCATCATCATAATGTTCTTTGGAGATGTTCAACGTTGTTTGACAGAGTAACTCACCCGCTCCTAGACGGCCCTGATTTGCATAACACAGAGCAAGATTATGAGCCGCGGCAAGGGTCCGCGGATTCGACTGTCCCATTGCCAGCTTTTGACTCTCGTAACACTTCCTGAAAAGCTCTTCGCCCTCTTTCAGCCGTCCTTGTCTCTCTATAACAGATGCAAGATCACTCATGGAGGCGAATAAATCTGGCGATTCTGGAGGCAAAACCTTTTTCCGACCAGCCAGTGTCCGGGCGTAGAACTTCTCACTGAGCGCCAGGTTGTGTAGCAAAGTCAAAGTCTTATCATTTTTTAAGCCCAGAACCTTCTCATAGATTTGTCGTGCAATGTCAAACATGTCTAGTGCCTTTCCGTATGACGATCGGTCGTGGAAACACGCCCCGCAAATAGAGATCAGCTTTGCATGCTTCTGTAGAGGGCTACAGTTAACTCCACGATGGTACTTTGGTAGTCGGGGGAATAGTTGTAGGAAAGTTTAATAGATTAATCTTGCAGATGTAGCACTACAGAAGGCAGACAGTTCAACTCTCTCCAATTAAAGGTATGATCTTGAAGTAGGCCACATGTGATATAACCTTTCTCCTATCCACACCAGAATGTAAAGTAGACGTAGAGTTGAATACATAAGCCAGTCCCGCCCGGAGAATTATACAACATATCCTTTGTTCTGTTTGACGCCCTTGACGTTCATGTTCTTCCATGCAACCATGGCCACCAATCCCAAGGCCCAGGTTACCACACCAGTAGTCAGCAAGTATTTCCATGTGTCTCCGTATGCATGCTGAATTGCCAAACGCGTAGGTGAACCCCACTCATAAGACAGCTGCTCCTCAATAGAACCGTATATGGTAGTAAGATTCCCTTGGCTCTCAGGTGGAAGATACAAAGCCAATTTCTCAGGAAACGTGCCTTGCCAGATAGCAGCAGAGATCGTGAAGCCAACAGCACTACCGATGTAACAGAACAGATTTAGCAAAGCAATACTGATAGCGAAGTACTGTTGTGCAGCGGCGGCAGCTAAAAGGCCGATTTCCACCGTGAGCATTAGGATACCAAACCCAAAGTTGACGAAAATGTTGCACATTGCGATATAGCCCACATATTGAGTGGGTTGGCGGAAATGTATCAGCAGACCTGTGCCAAAGATTATCAAGGGCAAGGCGAAGAAGATACTGATCGGTTTGTAGCGGCCGGTGTATGAAATTGTTGCTCCAGCAGCGATGTTCGCGATGACTTGAATTACTGTGCTAGATTGAACGATGTAACTTGCATGGGTCACGCTCAGACCATTGACCACTTGCAAGAATGAGCTGAAATATGCATTCCAGGCCGTCGCACTCACAAAGAGCACGAAGCCCACCATGCAGGTGCCGAGGACTGTTCGATCTCGAAGAACCGCCCATGGGGTGAGACAGACGCGAGCGAAGAAGCGTTCCCATACGACAAATCCAGCGACGAGAAAGACTCCAAAGATGAGGAAACAGACGATAAGAGGTGATTTCCAACCCTTGGCTTCCGTGGTGTAAAGATTGAATGGCAGAAGAAAAAAGGCAATACCGAGTGATAAGAGCAGTAGCCCAACAACGTCAAACTCGCGTATATAGTACACAACAACTTCCCAAAAAGTGCGCCCACTTTGTACTTTTGCTGGGATAATGCCATTTCTCTTAGCCTTTCTGTAGTGAAACATGAATAGACCAAATAGCGGAAGAGCGACTCCAGGAACCAGGATGCTTTCCATTCCAAAAGCCCAACGCCAGCCAGCCCCGTTCAAGAATGATGTAGAGATAGGACCTGCTAGCCATGATGTAATAAAGTATGGCGAGTAGAGCAAAGCTTGCATAAGACCTCGATGGCGGAGCGACGAAGTATCAGCAATGAAAACACTGAGGCAATATCCGAGGCCATTGATTCCGACAGTGTAGAAGACTTGGGATGCAGCGTATGCCTCGACACCGTTACACGAAGCTGCCATAATGAGGCCGATCGTGGCGCACGCTGCACATAGTAGGAATCCATGGGGCCGACCGAAGATGTCCAGGATTTTCGCAACGCAGAGGTTTGTGACGCCGCCAATAACCTGACTCAGGACGCTGGTGGTGGGGATGAGTGAATGTGCCGCAAAGTCAGAAGTGACATAGGGAAGTAACGCGCCGCTGACTCCAGTGACGATGCCTTGGACAAAGTACACGAACCAGATGGAGATGTAGGCCGCGATCAAGGGTTTCAATGACCAGGCAATGGTGATAGCCTCAGCCTGTTGAACACCGCGCTGGAAGTTGGTATCGATAGATTCATCGTTGGGTGCGTTGCCATGGATCATGCCCACACCATGATTGAGTTGCGAATCTGAACTTTGCTCTGAATTATGAACCGTGGTGATTTCTTTGGTGTCATTTTCGCGCGCAGGAAGGTCGGTTGGGTTGTTGGATGCCATTAGTATGCGTGTCCTCCGTCCAGAGGTTTCGTCTTTGTTCTTGCTCTGCTGATTTCTGTTGTTGTCACTTGTCAGTATTATTGCTATCCTGCAAGAGAGAATGACCCGCCTCGAAAGAGAAAATTAGGGAGCCAGATGAGTGAGAGGAGAAGGGAACGAAGGGAGAAAAGGGAGCGAAGAAGAGGGGTGGACACAATGCGAGACAGGACGAGGCGGCACCATCAAATTTGGTTTCAGTTCTAGACTCGCTGTGAGTGAATTGAGAAGCTTTGCACCTGATATTCGTGGCATAAAATTGACGAATCACCGGATCATTCGCCATTATTAATGGCCCGCCCACAATCGCCTCGAATCTGCTCAAATTGAGCAGACCAACATCTTCACCTATCGGAATAGCCACATATTTCTCGGCGCACGGCCGGATTACCCACTAGAGAATACCATGTCAGCGCACAGAGAAGACTAACTTGAGGTTAGGGAGTGCACTCCTCAGTATGAAAAGAAAAAGCAAAGTCTAGGGCAATAGATAAGGTAATTGTGGGTAGTGGTCTCAAAGAAGTGTAAGAATTTAAAGTGCAAAAGCTAACAGCTAGCCAGATAGGCCGATAGACACACCTCTTAATTCGCTACATACACCAGCTAAGACTTTGGATAACCCAGCGACAGTCTTCGATCCCACAATTAGCTATAGACGGTTTAGGTTGTAAAGGATTATGTTAGCTTACTTAGCCTACGGCTCGGCGCCACAGCCTTTAGCGTGCCTCGTGATTAGTACCCAAACGTGACTTTGTCAATCCTTTGAACTATCACGAATGCCACGTGACAACCGAAATCTTTCATGAATACAGTTGTTTTCTACAAAGTAAAAGCAATAGACTTGATTGAAATTGATTGATGTTCTCAAGGCCATACTCCCTTACAATTATGGCCACAAAAAATCGTGTGTTCAATCCCTGACCCTATCTGATTCTGGTGTCCACTCACAGAGACAGAGCTCCAGGTCCCAGCCATCCTTTCTCGGCAAATGCTCATGCTTTCCCGACTTCAACAGTCTCACCAGATACCTCAGCCTTCTCATTTTTCTCAGTATCTTTACTTTCCCCGACATCTTGAGTTGTTTCGGTATGATCATCGCTCTTTTCGTCCTTTGCCTTTATGTTTTTCCAATCAACTCCAAGAGTTCCAATCGTTGCAATACAAATCAGGATAAGGGCAACCAAGAATGCCTGACTCAGAGAGTCCCTATAGGCAACTCTGATGGCCTTTAATGTAACGGGGTCCTGTGTCAGAGATGTAATCTCTGTTGCACCTGTCCTGACAACCTGAGCCGGATCGATGCCTGCAATGTCCTGCAACTTTTGTGCCAGCTTGTTGGCCCACAGGTTCTGAGCCACACTGACAAAGACAGCACCACCGAAATTCTCACTGAAACAGAGAAGCGCTATTCCGCTAGGTATATCGATGTTCGAACCTGCTTGGACAGCTACAATGGCTTGCTGTAAACCAAGTCCAACACCAACGCCATAGAGAATCTGATATCCTACGAGCTTGCTTGTTGAAGTATCAACATCCCATGTGTAGATCAGTCCAGCACCAGCCGCTCCCAGCGTGATTGGTGCAAACATCAAAGGATGGTAATAGCCAGTTTTGCTACAGATCCAGCCACCAGTCATAATGCTTCCGATGATACTAATCATAAATGGCAGAAGATCAATTCCAGACCGTACTGCAGAAGATCCGCGAATTACCTGGAACCAAATTGGAATGGAATATGCCATGACGAAGAATGATGCACTGACGCAGAAAGAGTACAGCGCAGCGCAAGCAGTATGGCGTGAGGTCACGGCTTTCACGTTCAGAGTCGCATTGTCGCCCATGAAAGGTTGTACTATCGCAAATCCGATAAGCAGAGCACCAAATACCACTAATAAGGCGATGATTCGACCATCATTCCATTCGTATGTTGTTCCTCCCCACTGTAGTGCCAACAAGAGGCATATGATTGACGGGGCAAACAGGATCGTACCCAGTGGATCAAACCGGATAACGTATTCTCGCCAGGTTTTGGTCTCCTTTGGCGGAGACTTGGGAGGATGAAGGAAAAATATGAGAATGAAGATTGTGAAACCGCCCAGAGGTCTGTTCGGTGTTAGAAAGGCCTTCAGTGATGGGAGGGAGGAATAGGGAGCAAGAGGACCCGCAGCAGTTCCTAGATCCTTTCGCACGTACGTACGCACACCAAATAACTTACAAATTGATATAAAAGCACCATCTCCAAGATACCTTTTCGGTCAAGGCACCTCCCAATAGGGGACCAATTATGCTCGCCACGCCATAGACAGCAGTGATGAACCCAATGAAGAGACCCCGCCGTTCGAGGGGTAAAACCGTTGATATGGTCGTGAGTGCGCCGGTAAAAACCCCAGAAGCACCGAATCCAGAAATCGCTCGGCCGGCAATGAGTGCAGCTGAGGTAGGAGCAACTGCTGAGATCAAGGATCCAATCTCGAACAACAAGACGCAGGCAATGAATAGCCATTTCATGCTCAAGAAGCTGTAAAGTCGTCCAAAGAATAGCTGGAATCCTGAGACAAACAACAAGTATGCAGAACCATACCAGCCTACATCGCCCAGGGATTGGAAGTGATCTGTAATTCTTGGTATGGCCGTGGCGATGATGGTATTGTCAACGGCAATGCAGAAGTTCGTCAGTTGAAGACTGACGACAATCATTGCCAATTTCAGTCCTGTTGCGTATGTCGTTTCGGCCTCTTCGCCAGATTCCGAATCTTTACTTCGATCCTCGATGGTTGGATCCTTGTTTTTAGATATTTCTATTTTATGTTTAGTACAAGTCTCTCATTGATCTTGCTTACGGGGCTGACCGGAGGCATCATTCGAAACATTCGAAGTATTGCTCTCTACATTTTCTTTATCGACGTGAGTTGGGAGCTTTTCGTCCGTGGGTTGATTGGCAGACATGGCGAGTTTGGACAATAGTGTCTGGTGAGTTTCAACAATCTGAATGTTGATGGTACAGATACACTGGTTTGTGGCAGTACTGATGATGGCTTTGCAAGCTTTGAGAACTCGATTTGTTTTTTTTTTAAGTCAATGATTTCCTCTTGGACTCGATTACAGTACAATTCCTTTCAGCCAAGCACAGCTATACAGTCTTGAGACCTCGAGGAGTCAGTTATTACTGCAAGTTCTTTTTGCCGCTTGCATATTTGCACTTCGTATCACCAAAAACTATGTGCATTCACTCCACATCTGCAATCATTTGAGCTAAATCAAAGCTGCATCTGAGCAGATTTGAAGAGCTGCATGAGCAACTTTGAACTTATGATTTGGCTTTCTCAAAATCATCTACTCGCAGGATTTAAACTTTGTGATGAGCAGATTGCGTCGCGCATATGAGCAAGTTTAACCATGCATAGGAGCGGGCTTAATTGAAGTTCAGCATATGTAGCTGTAGGTAAAATGGGCTTAAAAATGGCTATCATGACAACCTTACGTGAGACTCTTAGTTGAAGATTGCTATCATGATATTCAGCTATATCCACTGTGATCTAGACTTCTGCAGTCACGCATGATGGTAATCGCGCCAACGGATATCTTTGCTAGATGTAGTTGACGGCCGATGAGAGAATTTGAGGCAAAATTTAGTAAGTGATAGCACGCACAGGTCTGCAGAGTGGGATTAGAATAAGTCCATCAATAAGATTGGATCTTTCTAGTGATTGAGGAAGATTCTGTCGACCGAGTATTAGACTTGTGACAGGGGGCGAGCGGTCCATGCCGAAGGCAATATGCAGGTAGGTTCGGTGTCCGAACGTTTGACAGTGCCAAGGCGTGAACACCGCATAGGGCTGCAGTGGGAATCCCCACCTTGGAACTAGCTTCGAGCTCTCTGAACGTATGCTCTTTTATCTAAATGTGATAGAAAGTGGATACATTAGGGGCTTTTTCGGGCTTTGCTAATTGGCTATAGAAACATAGATCTTCATGTCTTACTGTCAGACCTCCTCTAAGCCCGAGTACTACGAGTATGTATGGTACTTCTAGTTGCATGTGGCAATCCTGTCACGGCACCACTTTGATCAATCAAGAAGACATTCACCAAAGATCTATGTAATGTAGGCTTGGCAAATTACGCATCTCATCTGACTAAATCAATTCCTATCTACCTAAGGTAAGGTCCACAATTTACCAGCCCGTCCCCGGTCTGATATCGAGAAGTTCGGCATACTTGGTGAAATGTTCATCAGCCTGTAGCTTCTTCAGCTCCTCTGGTAAGGTTCCCAATTCGAGCTCCACTCCACCATCTGCTCTCAGCGGGTGGACGAGCGAAAATCGGAACCGGCGATGCCCTCGCTCGATCTGTGGCCGCACCGCTTCTGGCCTGCCTCCAGCAAAAAGGCCACCGCCAAATGAGGAGAGATTCTCTTCCGGTTGCCACAAGATCATGTTGGAAATCATCTCGTTCATGTGCTCAAGACCCATGTTCGCCGTTGCTGGCTTCGTGTAATCCTGCATAGATCGTAAGAGAGTGAAGGTATCATGAATCAATGCAGTATTGACTCTCGCAATTGATTTACGGATCAGATATGCAACTTTGGAAAGACTGGTGCTTGGCGAGCATAACTCTTCCACGGGCATCATCGTCCGGCTCACTATGAGCATGCTTCCCATGTAAGATGACGGCAACTGCGAGGAGAAGTAGAGCCTGCCGTCGATTGGTATCTCCAGAATGGACATTTCGTCCGGGCCAAAAGTTTGGCCTCGAACTTCTTTAGCCACCAGATATCGTGCTCTGATTGATGTGCGCCATAGGAATGCTTGGACAATATCGCTGATTGACGTAGTTTGCCCTTTGACTTCAGGGTGTGAATTGACGTCTTGTTTAAGCTTTTGCAGATTCTGGCCTGAGATCAAAAAGAAAGTGCTAGCCAGAGAACGATCAGAAGGAGCCCTGGGCCATCTAGGTTGACGCTGATAAACTGGCCTTGGAGTGAGAAGTGATGTATTATTGATAGCGCTCTTCTTGTTCTCGCCGTTAAGATCTTCGACGGTTTCGTCTGGTGGGAAGAATGGCAAAAAATCCCATACGGTAGGATCAACCTCATGAACTGCTTTGGCATGCCCCTCCTGCTGGTAGAGAATCTCGGGAAGGTTGTGATTGAAACTTTCTGGATCATACCAATCACATTTTGCTGCAAGATCTCCTTGCATATATCTGCAGCTTTCGGCCCAAACTTTGAGAGCTACCATGACGCCTAGACCGTCGAAACAAGTATGGATGAAGTTTGCGGCTAAAATGCATCCGCCCTCAACAAAGTTGGCATGAGCGACTAAGATGTCTGCGGGCATCTCTGGGAAAGGATAGCAGTTAAGGACGGTTGTATCTGCAAAGAGCGAAGGTGCAAAATTGGTGTCTCGCATCTTTTGGAATGACGGGAGGACATCTGACATATCCTTGAAGACCAGTTGTCTTGGATTGGAAGTGGTTGCCAATGAAGGAGGTGGAATTGTGATAGCGTATTCGCCCTTCTTGTAGCCAAACTCATGTTCTGAGGCGTGAATCATCTTGCCATCGAGTTCTGGAATGATCTGGAAAGCACGACACAGACCAGCTTGAAGCCCTTTGAAAGCATCTTGAAAGCTGGATCCTGGCGGTAGAGCGAAGAAGAATGTGAAGCCCATGTAATGGTTTGGATTTACTGCATCAAATGGATTCATCTTGAAGCCAGTCCTGCGCTTGTGTTCACGTATCGCATTTTGAAGACCACTTCCATGTGCCGATCCTTCTGTTCCGTTCTCGATGGGCTCTTCGGCGTGGTTCACCAAACCGTTAGGATGCTCAATGCTGTGACCATTCGTTGTTGACTTGGCTTGTTGTTGCAATATGGCTGCCAGCTGTGACGAAAACTTGGCCAGTGTTGGATTTGCATACAGGTGCCTTGGAGCAAGCTGTTCTTCTAAACCTGTAGCTCCTCGAATAATTCTGATAGCTTGGAATACAAGAAGAGAATCTAGTCCCAGGTCAAAGATATCATCGTCTGGCGATGCTGCTTCAATCTCCGGGATTATCGATGCGAGAACTTTCCGAACAGATCCCAAAACGGATTCATCTGAAGTCGTGTCTATTGTGATGACATCGAATTCCTCATTGATTGCTGCTGTCTCCCTTGTGGCGTAGAAGCGATCAATGAACTCTGTGTAGAGTTCCAAAGTGCCTCGGCGCTTGATTGTGGACTTGTCGGTGCGGATGAAGGGTTTGTCTGGCTCTGCAAAGGCAATGTAGTCTCTCTGCAGCCTGGTCTTTTGGAAACCAGAGTTGTTCGCACGTTCCACAATCTCCCAGATGCTGTCAAATAGTTCAATGTTTCTGGTTGAAGGGTCTTTCAATTCGATGAGCAATCCTGCCTGCGGTTTGCCGCTTCCAATGACCAGGCAGCCATCGATTGCAGGATGTGTTGTGATCAATGCCTCTATATCCGAAGGCGCGATCTTGTATCCGTTGGACAAGACAACTGCATCATCACTTCTTCCTTTGTAAGCAAACAAATACGGCTTAGAGGGATGTCGTCTGTAAAGGTCTTTGAGATTGACAGATTGTTGGTCAGGAAAAGTATAGAAGATGCCTTGGAACAAATCCCATTGAGCCTTTCGGTGCACCCAGTGCTCGAAGACACCCGGCTCGATCTCTTTGAATTCGAAACCAGCATGAGGATGGAATGCAAACCAATGCCAGTCTTCTCGCTCAGGCCAAAGATTGCCCATAAATAAGCCTTCGGTAGTTCCTGTTAGGTTCATGACCCTGACGACATCGTTGACTTTTGTGACGATACTCGGACTTACGGGACCTAAATTCGAGCCAAAGTTAGTTTCATAATCAATGTGATAGGGCATTCATATGGTGCTTACCGCCAGATACACAGATGAATTTGGCAGAAGCGAATTTTGCCAAAACTGCTGGAGTTTCGCCTAGCTCATCGGCGAGTGATGGGACCAGATGCCAAATATTGATTTTGGCATGATCAAGAACATTTTCAATAAGAGACATGTTGGGCAAAACTCCGGCAGGACCCAGAACGCAGTGAAGCTTAAAGAATGCGGGTACGACAACGTCCATGAGCATACCAGCTCCCTGAAGTTTTGAAAGTATCAGCTTTCGTTTCTAGTTCTAATGTACCAACGCACACTGGCACAAGGTAAGTTGAAAAAGCAAAATTACTCACGTGGCTCATTGGAAAAGAGGAGTATATTGTGTCTCCTTCATTCCAGTTATCAGTCCATGGTGCCAACCCTTGATCTCCATCAGTTGGAGGCAGCAAGCGTACAGCGTCCAAAGACCCAATCAATCCATGAGTCCAAGAGATTGGTTTTGGAACCCCTGTGGTACCAGATGTATGGGTGATCAAAAAAGGCTCGTTCACGGCTTCTAGGAAAGTCTTCTGGAAGGAAAATGGCTCCGTAGTTTCAGCATCGAGAAGGTCTTCTAGTGCAGGCAATTCAAGAACCATCATGGACTTTTGCTTCGTGAACGTCTCAACCAAAGGCAGCGCTGGTTGTCCATGAGGCTTAATCCATATGCCGCATCCAGCTGCATTGAGAACTGCCAAAGCACCTTCAGCAGTGTTTTTGGGTGACAGAAACAGGGCCTATGTGAAAAGAATATAAGTTGTCTCTTCTCTCATCATGTCATGACGCTGGACAACTTACTGCGCAATTAGCTTTGATAGCACCGTAGATCAATAGAATGTGTCGGAGATCATCTTTTATCATGTTAGTAAGCAACTAATTTTGCACTCAAGGTCGCGGTCATAACTTACGAGGGCCAATATAACCAACTGGCAAGATTCTTTTGCTGATGTCACCATGATCTTCGCCATTGGCTCCATTCTGATCTCTCTTTTGTCCCCTGATCTGATTATGCAACCACCAAGCAGTCTTGTCAACGGCTTTAGCAAATGCACGAGCAGAAATGGTCTGAAAGTAGGCAGTATCATTTGGAAAAGATGCCAAGGAGTATATTGTTCGATCAGGCTCAGCAAGAGCTAAGGTTTCCAAAATCTGAGGAATCAGCCTTTTGCCATACTGTTGTTGGTTGTCGATAGTCATTGCAATTGAGGGGTGCACTATTGTTTGTGAGCTTCGTCGTTTCAGCTGTTAAGTGGTAACTTGGATTTGTTGTGATGAGCAATGTTAACAACTCGTCGGGTCTCCACAGCCTATTATATCGGGTGTTTATATTTCAAATTTGTCAATGTCATGAATACCCTCAACGTGAGGCTAGCAAGAGAACTTGTGTAATTTAGCGCCGAAGACTTCCTTAATTGTTTTGTAATTTATGTACGGTTTTGTTTCAGCTGTCCAATCGGACAATCTCGCTCTCGATTACCATTTTTTTGACCTTGTAATATCCACAATTTTCTATCAGAAAAGTATGCAGAGGATCATGCAGAAAGCTGCATGGATGACAACAGATAGTGTGATGGATGTCTCATATGCATATGAATAGAGCTTGCATAAGATGGCACTTGCATATCGGAAGAACAGCGAGGGTTTGAGCAAGTTTTGTTTTGGAAAAGCTTGTGCCGGGTTGACATGTGAGCCATATTGAGTCCTTAGTGGCTTAACAAAGGATTCTTACTGCGTCTGTAAAGTGGTTCTCTTTGAGCATTGCTTTACGTACTGGATATTGAATATTCTGAAGGATCTACATAAATTGTGATCAAGCATCTAGGTGTCTCTATAGGTCGTTGACTAAAACTTCCCAGTGATTTGGCTTTCCCCCACCTCCAAGAATTTCCCCATACCGTATCACTCTATGGACTTTGCTCCAGCCATATCTCCGGGCATGAATACCCAAGCTCTTAGCAATGGGTGGTCCACCACTCTCTATGACAGTGAGGCTCCCAACAGCATTACCGATAGTCTGGCACAATTGAACGTCACAAGGAACCCTTCTGAGAGCATTGCAAACATGGCTTCGAACAACCAACCTTCGGAAGCGGAGGACATCTCTATTGGTCTTATGTCCACCAAAATTTTGGAAATCATCTTCGATTACGCTTTGAACAAATTTGACGATTGTCGAGACCGACTTGAGGCCGGAAGATCCAAGTTCATATCAGTTCTCAACAATTTTGTCAGAAGAGATGCTCGAATAGATATGTGTCTTCCAGCATTTCCCTTCAAATCAGCCAACAAAGTCTACAAAGCTTTCGGCTTCCTACCCGACAAGGCTGAGGAGATAGCCCTGGCCCGATTGCATGACATGTGCAGACGCATTGAGGAGATTTACAGCCCGGGTGCTCAACTCGTCATCGTTTCAGATGGTCTTGTTTACAATGGTTTGTTCCAAAACATTTATCGTTAACTCTTGCTGATAAGGATTCTAGACTTGTTAAGCATATCCGATAGACACACCTGGCTCTATGGCCAGGCTCTACGAGAAATGGCAACTGAAAAGGGTTTTACCAACATTGCATTCTCTAGACTGCTAGACTTTGTCGATTTCAACTTGCCGAAAGCTTTGGACGAGATTCACTATGTCGCCAATGCCACTAACTTTCGTCGGTTCATCCTCAACAAGTTTGGCAACGATGATCTGGACGTTGATCAGCTGATTGCCACTGACGAAGACACTCGACTGACCTATCAAGGATATCGAAGATTCTTGATGTCAGACTTGAGATACATCTTCACCCTCGGCGGAAGTCGGACTAGTAACTCGTACAAGAGGGAGACAAAATACTTGGCTAAACAAATGCTTGTTCGAGGATATGTAAGTGGAAAAGAGCAAGAGATTTGGAGAATCGAGTCGCTGACATTTTTCTCTGGGAATAGGCTTTTGCGGGAGCAATCAAACAGAGCTTCCCAAATCATCTGCGACTTTCTATCCACCAGTCTACCGGAGAGCACAAGGTTTCGATGAGTTTGCTAAATACCAAAACTGGGTTCACGACTCCTTGGCACTGCAGTGTCGCTCTGATGGCGGATGGAGAATGGATGAGTGCACCAATGGGGGATTTTAAGGAGAATCCTAGAATGAAAATCATCAATGAGAATGGTCGTCCAAGTTACTTTCGAGAAATGGCAGAGGAGGAATTCCAAGAAGAAGAACGAAGGTTAGAAGCGCAATCGGCACAGCTAATTGAGAAGTCAGTAGATGAACAGAGTCAGGGGCAAGAGAGAAATGAAAACTTTTTCCAATGGGAAGATCTTACTTATGATGTCCAGAATGGCGAAAAGACAAAACGGCTTCTGGATCATGTCGATGGATGGCTTAGAGGTGGAACACTGACGGCATTGACTGTATGTGTCTTTTTTCGTTCTTCCGTTGATTATACTGATGAGAACATCTCTTAGGGGGTTAGTGGAGCTGGTAAAGCCAGTTTGCTCGATGTAATCGCCAATCGTTCGACTTCCGGTGTCGTCCATGGCGATATTTTAGTGAACGGTAAGATTCGAAACATGTCCTCAAGGAACACGGCGGGAGTTGTCCATCAGCAAGATTTGCAGTTTGCTACTGCGACTGTCAAAGAAGCGTTGATCTTCAGTGCTGTCTTGAGGCAACCAAAGACAACTCCCTACGCTGAGAAGATCACTTATGTTGAAGAAGTGATCAGCCTCATTGGGATGGAAGCACATGCGGACTCAGTCATTGGAACATCTGGAGAAAGTAAGTACTTAGGCTCTTGCCTTACTGAATGCTGATCATCTTCCAGATTTAAATACCGAACAAATGAAGCGACTGGCAATCGGGATTGAGCTTGCTGCCAGACCCACTTCGCTGCTTTTGCTCCATCAACCACTCGCAAGTGAGTAATATTGGAATCAAAAGTAGATCTGGTCCACTGACTTAGTATACTCCAACGCAGACCTCGATAGTCAAGCTGCTATTTCCATATGCACCCTCCTACGCAGGCTTGCAAAAACCGGCCTAGCTATCTTATGTACTGTCAATCAACCTTCTAAACGGATTCTTCAGTCTTTTGATCGACTGATTCTGCTTGCCAAGGGAGGTAAGCAGCTATACTTCGGTAAGATAGGTGCTTCTTGCAAGACTATGACCAGCTACTTCGAACGACAGGGAGCCAGACCGTGCAACGCAGATGAGAACCCTGCAGAATGGATGCTTGAGATCACTGGCTCCACCGCTGATTCTGAAGGTCAACAAGACTGGTCGGAAATCTGGAAAATTTCTCCAGAGCGTCAGGCCATGAAAAGTAAACTTGGTCACTTGAAGGGAAAGCTTTCGGGACGGCTAGACTTGGTTACTAGTCTCAGCACCTCAGATATAGTGCAGGAATCTGCAGCTGCATTAGATGCGATAGAACTTCAGCGTGAGTCAGAACTTGGTGTTTTTCATTTCATTTTCTCGGTATATCTAACACCAGTCCAGGCACTTTCCACAGGTATCTTTTCTTGGAAAACATACAAGTACCGTTACATTCTCCAAAACCCGATGCTTGTAGGTGTTGGCTCACAAATCATGCTTCTGTACATCGTCCAGCATACCTACTCTAAAGAATAAAGATCTTCGATCAATGCCCATTACTGAACAATCTCGTTGCCTCGTGTATGTATCAATAGCTGGTACCATGCGTCGAATCAAGCCTGAATCTAGCACCGTCATGATTATGGCCGTAGTGACCTTGCGGATTTCTTCTCGCCGTGCAACGTGTAGTTTTACATTTACTGCTCCCCCTTTCGTAGTCAAACTGGCTCTACCGCTGGCAGCGATGGTGTCTACGCCGCATTTCAGAAACTGTTGGAGCTATTGTAATCACCCGACTCTCTCAGGTATACCAAAGGACAACCAAGTTGAAGCTTCAATGACGCTGGCATCGGTCTGAAACTGCGAAAGACTCACAGATTGGGCATGCATTCTGGGATTTTCAACAATGTTACAGATGAAAGTATTGGTTGAATTCCAAGAGACCACTATGTAGATCTAGTTGGATTTGGATCTTTTCATTGTTAACTATTGCTACTAGATAAGACTCTGGACATTCAGAGTCAAGCTTGAGTTGTCATGATTCTCTGAAACCAATTCCTTTTCGCTGCTCTCGCTAACTGAATAAGCGGATGCTCGGGCTTATTGACCATTTCGAAAATATGGTAAGCTCCTGGCCAGATATGCAACTCGCAGGTGGAACCACCTCGCCACATATTCGTAGCAAACTGTACCGCTTGATCGCGAAGAACTTCGCACTCGCCAGCATCAATGTAAGTAGATGGCAAATTGGAATAATCCTCAGCCCGAGCTGGTGCTTGGTAAGGTGTGACTTGAGAAGTCCCACGAATATTTGGAAGCACAAGATCCCAACAGGCACGAACCCATTTCGTGCTGGTTGGGTTGCCATATTCAAATTGCTGATCTGACAACGTTTCGCACTGATCGTCGAGTTGAGGCGCATACAACATCAGACCTTTGATAGGAACCGAAGGTGACTTCCTGTCTCTTGCCATGAGACAAACTGCTGCTGCCACTATCCCGCCACCAGATATGCCAAAAAGCACAATCTGTGCTGGGTCGATTCCTAGGCTGGTGGCATTGTCAGAGATCCAAACAAGCCCAGTATAGCAGTCTTCGCTCGGCCCTGGTTGGGGCGTTTCTGGCGAAAGGCGAAACTCGACAGAGACCACAACGCAGTCAATGCCTTCAAGAAGGTCAATGATAGGTGTAAGCGCTGTAAATCTGTCGCCACTGACCAGGCCACCTCCATGCATATGATACAAAACGGGCCGTGGAGTTTCCTTGGATTCCTTTGGTGTGAAAACGGAAAGAATGATGGTGTTGCCGTCTGGTCCAGGAATTGAATGTTCTTCATGGAGTAGATATGGCTTGTCTCTGAGGACCGTATCCGCATTAAAGATCATATCCTCCGTGTCGCCATGTGGACATTGGTGTTCTTCCTTTGAGATGCCACGCATCAAGTCAAGATCGAACTCCTCAGGAATAGTGGTAGCATCCAGGACTTCTACAAGATCAGGGTCGTAAATTGGACGAGGAAGTGTGATTCGTGAATCAAGCTTGGCAGCCTGGCTATATGGGTGAGGGTATGGTGCCATCTCGACGTTTGCAGGCAGAAATTCTTGTTGATTTCGAATGTAAGATGATTCTTGGTAGCTGTGTAATCACTTGTCTTTCAAAATTGATTCAAAGTCATCAAAGAATGAAAATATACCGCGCCTTCGAATGCCGCAGAAACCAAAACGCCAAGAGTAATTTCTCAGACCATGTCCCGCTCATGATGCAAGAGAAAATATTAGCACCGGAGCTCCTCGTATCTGCATGACAAGATGTGCGACAAGCTGCATGAGCGCACTGCAGCTGTTGTATAGCCAAGTCAGCTGCACACAACCTTGACGCCGTAAAGCCCACTTTCGCCAAGGCTTATGCACATGAGGAGATTCGAGGCAGTTTATTCATGACTACCGATTCCGGACACGGGAAAGGATCAGAATGAGGATAGTTGCAGTTAAATGTTGCTGAAGTGTGATTCCGAAGTGGAAGCAACGAAATCCTTACGCCTTTGTCCATGCCCACTGAACTTCCATCACAAGAATTCCCATCGCTTGTGTTTTGATGACAAGTTGATCGATGCTAGAGAATTCGCTGTATCCATTCACTCCTTTGCCTCACGCGTAGGATCGAATACTTTTCTCGGTATCATCATGGAAGTCGACCAACTTACGAAGCTGCGAGTAGCAGGTGAGTACTTGTATATTTTCACGTTTCTCCAGTGTTCACTGCTGACAATTTCCCTATAGGAAAGCTGGAGGAAATGGCAGCAGTTGCTCATGAGCTGGATCTCTATACGACCGCAGGCTATTCTGTACATTATAAGCCTTCTCGAGTTTCATCAGTTCCTGATCTCCAAAGTCTGGTATATCTGGCTTTGGCTCAAGTGCTTCGTGAATATCCTACTCTATTCGCGGTTCCGATCGTTAAAAAGGCGGAGGTTTACTTTGCACGCCTACCGTCGATTGATCTCAGAAAGACCACTTCATTTGTGCAACGGCAAGAACCTATACCGGAAGAAAGCGGAGGAAGAGATTTTGAGCTTGATGCCCTTTTACGACATCAAGTCAACACAAATTTCAAATCGGAACAGGGCATCATACCGGTTTGGCGCTTGATCATCCTCTATAACTCTCCAGAAAAACAGCAATTCACGGCAAATTTCATGGCCCATCATGCGATAGCCGACGGGGCTTCTTTCCAGATTCTTCACCGATCGTTCCAGAAAGCACTACATGCTCTGTCTTCATCTTCCGCCGCAGATTCACTGAAGTCGGAAGTCGAATACATCATTTCGTCAAAAGATAATGATGGAATGGGTCCACCTCTGGAATCAATACATTCTCTGTTGATTCCCGACGAACCTCCAAAGGCTGATGCTACAACACATAATGATTGGCTTGGCAATCTCCCCGAAGTGCCCAGTAATACTGGATACGCCACCCTCACTCTCCCGTCACCATTAGTCAATTCATTCACACAAGCATGCAAGAAGAACAAAGTGGCCGCACCTGCCAGCCTCAATGCCCTCATTACCAAAGTGCTGTACAGCAGTCTTCCCTCCACAACAGAGTCTTTCGATGTAAATATCCCGGTGGATCTCCGGCCTGATTTACCCCCAAAAGCTGTCGATGGTGTGATGGGAAACTTCTTCGATGCCTTCAGAACCAGAATATTTCGTTCAGATTTCTACGTGCAAGGCTCTACCGAGCCGATCGATATCTGGAATTCTGCTCGGACGGTTCAAGCAGATACGAGAAAATATTTCTCAAACACGTCACCTTCTGGAGAAGCATATCTCAACATCGCTTCGCTGAAGAACATTCCAGACCTTCAAACTCTCTTGAAGTCATTGATTGGTGGTCCCCGCACCGAATCTTTGGAATTGGCGCATATTGGACCTCACGTACCATACTCAGACGTGAAATCTGGGACCGAGCTTGCCTGGCAGGCTGGAAAAGCAACTGTCAGTCGGTGTGCTTATGCTCTTGGAGCGTGTTTGCAGATGACAGTGGTACTGCACAATGAAGGTATGACTATTGGCTTTGCTTGGCCAACGTGTGCTATTGAGGAAGACTTGGTTGAAAGGCTCATTGCTGGAATCAGAATTTATTTTGAAGCTCTTGAATAGAACTCGAATTATAATATTCTATAACTCTCAAGCTCTGTAAATCTCGGAAATTGAAGATGATACAATATGGCAAAGAGAGCGATGTATTTGTAAAATAGCAACACCATGCTCGCTACATCTCGATTAACGAGTAACACTAGCTTAGCAAGTGATTTTGGTTTGTGTGAAGCCGCTTCGCGAGTATAAATGGTCTTGAATTCGCCTGGTGAGTTCACAATCGTAGAATACCTGCAAAATTTCTCCTCGACTTCCCGAGCCTTGGCAGCAGCAGGAATGAGAGCATTCGAGCAAATTTCCCAGGCCATGAATTCCGTGATGAAAAGAAGCAAGTGACCGGAGTAATTATCTTCCACATGGTGGGACGCGCATTTGCTACCCTTGCGCCAATACTTATCCCGCGGAAAGCCCCATGTGAAAACCATCCACTATCATGGACAATCAAAGTTTTCCACATCTAATGTCAAACGGTTCGAGAAAGAAGACAGAAAGAAGCTAGAGTCGGTATATATCTTGGATCTTCATATCATTACCTTAGTGGTTTTCTCTCAATACGATGTCCGTCCTCTCCTCCCTTTTGTTCATATCTTGCGTCAATACTCTTATTGACACATTGTAGGGCCACCCCACCTATTAAGTATGGCATCGTTGTATTCACTGGATTCCAAGCGCTTGGTAAGTCAAGATATTGACCTTTCGAAATCCTATTGATGGCGTAATATCATTGGCATCAGTCTAATCCGCAATCAACACAGATGTCTTCGGACCCCTTAGTGCCTTGAACATAGTCTCTCGAGACCACAAAATGGAACTTGCTATTATAGCCGAGTCATTGACACCAGTATCGACCAATCCGGAACCAAACACCTTTGTGTCGTCGTTATTTGGACAGGAGATTGTCCCCACTCATACATTCGCAAATTCACCCGACGTCGAGGTACTGATCATCCCCGGAGGTTAGTATCTAGAGACATTTACAAGAACGTTCATTCCCACCAAAACTGAATCTCCAACTGACCTCTGCTCGTAGGTTTTGGGACCCGTAACAAGGAGAAAATGGCGCCAGTCGAAGCCTATATTAAATCCGTATTCTCCAGTCTGAAGTACGCGATAACTATCTGCACGGGTTCTGCGATCCTCGCAGGTATAGACCTACTCGATAATCGGCGGGCAACCACAAACAAAAGTACTTGGAACTCTGTCACGTCACTTGGGCAGA